>JAOWCC010001589.1:75535382-75909057 GCA_030867875.1 Actinernus sp. WN-2022
GTTTCACCCCTATATCCGACTGGAAACTCGGGGTAACCCCTTGACTCAATTTCACAGCCGATTTAACAAATGAGTACATACTAAGTAAGATACGAACGAACGTCTTACTGCACCCGCAATTGATTAATTTGAAAAATAAACCTTCTCTCCAAACGCTATCATAGGCCTTCCTAAAATCGATGAAACACGCAAATAATGGTTTCCGTTTCGATTTATAGTAGTCTATTAAAGTTTTCAGTACTAAAATATGATCCGAAGTTCTAAACTTTTGCCTAAAACCAATCTGGTACCCATTCAATGTATTGTTCTCACTCAAAAAAAGGTTCAGTCTAGTGTTTAGAATGAGAGTAAAAATTTGCCTAAGCAACTACTAATTGAGATTCCTCTATAATTACTAGGATCTGACCTACCACCAGATTTATAAAGCGGTACAATGAGGCCCTCGGACCATAGACGAGGAAAAACACCACTAAATAAAACAGCGTTGAAAAGTTTGACATAATAGGGTGCCAGACTGGCCATAGAATTTTTAATTATTTCATTACTCACTGAATCGAAAGCACTCGCTTTTTTATTTTTTAGCTTTTTAGCTAAATCACAAACTTCATCGATCCTAATAGGGACATCTAACACATCAACATAATTTGCAGCCCACATTTGATAGTCATCGACAATTTGTGCTTCACTGTTATCCCTATCTACTGTAAAATTTACTTTGTTTAAATCTTTAAAGTAATCAAACCATTCAGCCGGCGTGATATCTTCAGACGCACCCGAAATCTGATTGGACTTCAACGCATTTACTAAATTCCAAAATTCTCTTGGGTTATTACTCTCCAAAAAACGGATTTTGTCTAACATGAGATTCTTGAACTGGGATTTAGTACGTTTTATTAACTTTTTGTATGATTTTTTAATGGAAAAGAAACGATGACGTAAAAACGAATCATTGGGATATTTTGAAATTAAATAACCCAAGTTCTTAACCTCTTTTCTAAGCTCATGACAACTCTTGTCAAACCATTTTTGTTTTGGGACTGAATTCTTCTTCTTTTTAATAAAACGCCTCTTTTCCCTTACAGGAATGACCTTTTTTGAGGCACAGATAATGACATCAGTGATCATTTGATTAGACCATTTACTTATACTAACAGGAAACGCGTATGCATTTCAATCATAGATTACAATGATTGACTTTGATTTTAATATTTTATTAAATAAAGATGTACATAATCATAACACTAGGCAGAGAAACAATGCCCATCTTAAACAAGCAAGAACAAACTGGGGAAAGCATTGTTTTACCTATCAGGCTTTGGACGAGTGGAATTCCCTCCCATCCAAAATACGAGATTCGAACTCATTAGCCAATTTTAAAGCGCATTTTACTTTTTAACTTTTTAGATTTCTTATTGTTTATACATTTTTATCAATTTTTACTTATCATTGTTATTAATTAGTTGTAACTATTCTCTCTAAACTTTATTTTACTTTATTAGTTATGTTACGCAGGGCCCCATTGAAAAACTCCTCGGAGATATGGGCACCCTGTCTAAACATCGTTATTATTGACGTCTAATAGGGTGTCTGTCGCAGATCGTGTTATCATCAAAATAGATTTGTACTCTAGTCGAGAGAGTTTTGTAATCGCGAGCGAGAGAAGCACAACATTTCAGTAAATTACAAATAAACGTAAATTAACCAGGAAACGTCTAAGCGTTTTCGACACGTGGCATTGGGTAAACAAATCAGCAGATGAAGTACATAATGATAAGTACTGAAGTACGAATTAGCGGCGTCACGATGCCATGGAACCTCAGTGCTTGCATGTGGGCAGGCGATCAAAATGCGGCAACAGACTCTATACGTAAGTCCAGAGAAGCGTTTTTAATCGCACAGGCGAGAACACTCGAACCTCATGGCCTTAACATCCGGGAAGAGTCATACTAGATATCTGTTTTCACCTTCTTAACATTTTTTCACGATCTATCATATTGTAATCTGTTTTATGACAGCTCAGTATCAAGTTCAAAAATACACGCCAATGTAAATTTTCTTCATTGTACCTGAAGAAGGCTGGTGTGGCCAGCCGAAATATTGTACCACTAATTTCAAAATTCTACGTTGTATCGGTCTTTGCTTCTTCATGGCAACAGAATGTCTTTTTTGACATAGTAGCTAAATAACTGAACCCTAACTGCCTAAAAAATACTGAACCCCGACCCTGACTGCACCCAAATTATACTCAAATCCTGACCCTGATCTGCCCAAATCAGGTCAAAACCCTGACCCTACCTGCCCAAACTGAGCTCAAAACCCTGACCCACCCCCGCGGCACATACATAATAACAAAATGGGTGTCTTATTAATTAAACGAAGACCTAAGACCCATAAAAATCACATAATCTTTATAAAGACTTATTGTTGTCGGGTTCAGTTCAGACTCTCGGTTCTGTTCTGTATTTGGAGAATACTGATTCCGAAAGAACGGAGAAAAACAAACAGAGTCGAACCTAGAAACCATAGCCAAACAAAACAAAACCGTTAATGCTGTACTATATCACTCTGTCTCGTTCATAGAGTCAAAACCGGGGTCATGCGTTTCATGATGCACATCACGCACTATAAATAGTTTATTTAGTTGTGTTCGGTGATTTCTTTTAAATAATAAAAAAACGCTGACTCGCACCCTGACTCGCTGACTCGCACTTTACCAAGACTCATCTTCGCGTTTTTGCTAGTATCTGCAATGGTAGACGCCATTTTGCCGAGTGCGAGAAAACCTGTGTGCATCATGGGATGTTTCTGTTGGTGAGCAATTCTTTATGGGATCGTTTGGATCGCTAGGATCGCCACAATTGCTGGAGAGTGGTTCCATATAATCGTTTCGATCGCCACCCGATCGCTACCCGATCGCTACGATCGCCGAAAAATTGGTTTCCATATGATCGCTACGATAGCTGGGCCAATATTTCAGCGATCGTAGCGATTTATATATGGAAACTAGGCTATACGCTCGCCTGCACTGCATAACCATCGGTTACTACTAGGTTTTTGGGTATATTTTCGAGGTTTTCCGAGGGTCAGGGAAAGCTTCAGGTGAAGACATGGATTACGGTGAAGAACAATGCATATTGCAATATGTTTATGTACTAAAAAGAGCACAAACATTCAACAAAACGACTCAGGCACTACAGTCTAGACAACAAACGGAGTTCACCAAGATTATCTAAAATACCGTGAAGAACTGAGAAGGCCGTTTGCCTTTGAAGTCAAGTTATGTTTCTCACCGGTGTGATTCCCGCCGTAGAATATTTGAAAGAAGCTAGAAGAAAGCCAGCATCTGTGGCCCGCCGATATGCCTTTGTTCACCTAGCTCACCGGAGTGGGTTCCCGCCGTAGAATATTTGAAAGAAGCTAACAAAGCCACCACCTGTGACCTCGTGAGTCTCGTGAGTAGAAGTGGTGAGAGCTAAAGTCCAAGAGTGAAAGCGAGGCTAGATTATCATGCGAGTCGAGCGATATTTTTTTCTTTTTTTTGGGGGGGGGGGGATTTAGCACAATTGTGTTTATGCTTCTTTATGAAAGTTATTCTAGTTTTCAGGGGAAAAGTGGAAAGATAAACTATTAATTGCTAGTTTAGTCCAAGGTTTTATTTTCTAAAAAGATGACAAAATTGCAGCACTTTCTTTTGGTGACACCGACCCCTCCCCCATTAAAGGTATTTGGTTTGCTCTTCGACGTGTAACAAGAGGAGCTTAAAGGGGCTATGTCATGGTACTGCACATGTATCGAGTAATTGTTCGGTTGGTGGCTTTAATTGGCTTAAACTTCCCTCCGATGCTTGATTGAAAGGATTTTCAATATTTTCCCTGGAGACTGTTCATATACACTGTTTTATGGTCATTTTTGCATATTTGCTTTGATTTTAAGCATCCCACATGGCCGAGAGGTTCCGTAGTTCATATCAAAATCGGTGGAAATAGCTGTTTCGATTCCGGCCCGGAACGCGAAGCCTATATATTACCGTGACACAGCCCCTTTACGCAGCTCAAAATTTGGATGCCCGTTGCTTAACAATAGGGGTTGTAACCCTAAACTAAGGATCGTCGCAGGGTAGGTGTTATAAGTATAAAAGATTACCAAAACCGACATATACTTTTGGAGTCTGGGTTTTGGTCAAGTGTCGAGGGAAAAATGTCAAGGGTACTAAAAAAGCTAGGGTAACTAAAAACCGTGTTGGTCGTGTATCGCCGATATAATAGGGAGTTTAAGAAACCACGACGGCAACGTCTAGGACGACGGCATAAAACAATAGCCTTAATTACAAAATACAATAACTGCACGTGAAAATGCACGAAGTCGCCTACATTTCGACCGTCCTCTGTAAAAACACAACGTGAAAACCATACGTTTTGCGTTTAATGGAGAACGTGAACGTCAAAAAGTAAATCACTCCGTCTTTCGGTCGACGTGAAGGGAACTCTATGCTTATGATATTTTTCGAAGAGTTGGATGTCAAAAGCAATTAAAGGCGAATAAAAGAAAGAGTAAACACCAAAGTTTGGGAGAAAACACTTTTCTACGTCCCGTCGTCACTGCCGTCGCCGTCCTGGGTTCTTAAAGTCCCTAATCTCGGGAGACGATACAGCGGGGATACAGCACTGCCACGAATTCTGTAAATGACTTCTAAACCACATTGAACCCCTTCGATAAATCAAGTTTTAAGAATTTGTCTTCGATTATTCTGCGTTTCGCTTACATGGATGCCGGGATAATACTGTTGAACGTTAGTTTTGTGCGGGCAGCGGAATAAAGGTACCGGGACTCTCTTCTGACTAACAAGTAGACTGTTGTTTATTGTCACTTGTTGTACAAGCTGGCAAGATACTAAATTAGACAAAGGAAGGTAGCACTATAAGTATACTCTCCCTAGACTTGTTTTGGTGTATGACTTTCCGTTTTGGCAAACAACCTGACTATTAAAAGCTAAACAGACCGAGCATTTCTACGGCTAAATAAATTTAGACATTGTTATAATAACAAATTGATCGGATCCCTAATGAGTTGTCTAACTTGGCCCAAGGTTTTACCTTGGTCCGATACTCCAGGTGTGGTCTGGACCAACTCAGTGAAGTTCGCACCAAAACATGCCAATCACAAATGTTCTACTAATTATCGATATTGATTTCACCCTGTAACTACCATGTGACCAGCTCACATGACATGTACCTCAAACTAAAATTCAACTACCAAGTTAAATTATTTTGATGCAAAGATTCAGCAATCATGTAGTGATTGGAATTAACACATTTGAAGAACTTTAATAACTGGCCAGGTTAAATTCAAAGCTCCCCAACTATGCAATTTTAACTGCGTCATAGCTCGCTCAAATCCGACATCAATTGCTATCTAAAATATGTCTTCAGACATTAGATAAATTTGTGCGGAAACTAAAGTCATAACAAATGCACAACTATAATTTCATAATTTCCATAATTTTAAACAATCTAAACTCCATATATTTCGTTATAATAACTCCATAACAATACCATCCCGGGCTGTAAGGTCCTTTCCGTTCTTATGTTTTCCTTTCTGGGGGTAAGCGGTAAAGAGCAGAACTGCATGTCGTTAAGTTCAAGACAAGTGGCGCTCTCCAGGTATAAAAGGCAAATGATTGTGATTGTAACTGTTTTGAGTTTGATATTGAGTTCAGCTGCTATGCTACTCCAATTACAATCCATATACTACTGCTTCAACTTTACTCGAAATACCAACAACTAGATTTCGATGAATCGTTTAACAATGGAAGTAAACACAGCACTGAGGAGAAACCGTTATCTTAGGCTCAGATCCATACGTCGAAGGTGAAGCAGGTGGGTTAATCCGGCCGCCCGGGAGAACATCGGCGTGGTGGAACAATTTGATAAACGCAGAACTAGATGAAAGTGAATGGAGCGAGCCAGCCCGGGTTGGGGTATTGGCGTGAACGTTTTTGGCGGGAAGGCGTTGTTTAAAATGGCTGCCACATGCGCAGAATGCAATTACCGCTGTGTACAAATAAAGGCTCAATATTTGTCGTCTCAGCCCGGCGATGAAATGAAAACATTGTGTTTACATGAAATTCTCATCCCGGGAAGACATTTCATTCCTGTGCTGAAAACAGGTATATAGTTAAGGTTAGAAAACCACAGCAAAAACCGTGTACAATCAATCCTGCCAGACGTTGGATCAAAAAACATATCTTGATCAGCAAGAAGAAGAAAATATAATGATAAAGTGTCCGAAGACTACTGCAATGCTGATCAAATACAATGCTTGTCGAGGTTTATACGATATTTCGGCTGGCCAGTACCAGCCTTCTTCAGGTTTATTTTACAGTGGAGGTCACAAATAGATACAAGGCTTATATAAATTGTTAATTACGTAACTATGAGCGGAAATTACAAAATCGATGACATATGTTTTATACAATAGTAACACATAAAAGGAAATTACGAAATAGGTTTGAAAAGATAGTGCAGATACGAGTAACAGCCGACAATAAAGGTCAAACGGTGAAATTACATTTTCACGTCTATTCATTCCGAGTGGTTCGAGCCGGGTTTTAGCTTTATAGATGAGATATGAATCACGTGTTTTCCTCACGGAATCGCGTTTAGAATAGATGACTTCTAAAGGAATAAGGAGCATGTCAGTACTAGAATGGTTAGGGCTGAGAAAATGTTCAGAAACGGCTGTAGGTTTAGATTTGATATTAGATTTATCTACAGGTCGTCTGTGTTCGTTAAAACGGAAGACAGGGATGAATCGTCCCGAGATTAACTCATTTCGTTCCGGGATAATGAAACAACAATAGACAGTTGACCAGATACCGAGAACATGAGCTCATCCCGGGATGAACTAGTAGCATGGAACCTCTCGAGACCTGACTTCTGATTGCACCCATAATACTATACTTCAATTGTTTTCGTACTGCACTTAAATTTCTAAAGGTACGGTGTTTTCTATTGTTGGGTAGGCCAATACTGTCGCTCGTTTCGAGGAGTTCCACCCGGACCCGGGATGAAACTCGTCCCGGGATGAAAAGACTCCTGTAAACAGGCCCTTTGCCCTTACTCACCCGCTCGAATAATCGAAGACAAACTCATCGAAGGGGTTCAATGTGGTTTAGAAGTCATTTACAGAATTCGTGGCAGTGCTGTATCCCCACTGTATCGTCTCCCGATATTATATCGGCCGATACACGACCAACACGGCTTTCAGGCGGTGGATGTTTTGTTTTCACGGCAGCAAACGGATCATCGAAGCGGCCGCCATGTTGGCCGCCTTTCTGCTTCTTCTCCCCCACCCCTCCCCCCTCCATTTGTCATTCCATCCCAGGTCTCAATCACGCTCGGCCAACATGGCGGCCGCTTCGATGATCCGTTTACTGCGCAAAAAAAACACCATCTACCGCCTGAAAGCACAGGTACCCCAGGCTCATTATGCGTAAAACGGTTATAAACGGTTATCAGGCCCATCAAACATCACATTGACTGTAATTCTAAAAATCTAAAGCTACTGCTGTCTCGGATCATTTTTTTACTAACAACCATTGCCCTAATGACACTATGATGCAATTAATTCCCTTAGAACTCATCCAGATGAGATGGCGTACGCAAGGCTCGCGAGGCATTTCTTATTGATAAAGGACAATCATTAGAATCCGTATAACTTTATTTACCCACGGAATATCTCATCAGGATTTAAAAATAAATAAATAAATAAGTAATGATAATGTAAATAAAAATAAATAATAACATCTAATCATAACTACTATAATAATAATAATCTAATTTTAAATAATGCTAAGTTTAGTACCTGCTTTCCATGAGAGCCGTGCATTACATATAATATATTATAAAAATTAAGAATAAAAATAAGACTTTAGAATAACAGTTAGACTTGTTCAAAACAGCCCGCTCGAAAACTGCTAAGATTATTTGCTTGCCGCAACCCGACTGGGAGGCTATCCCACAGCACCGCACCCTTATAACCAAAGCTATCCTTAAGATAATTTGTGCGGGGCATAGGAATAGCCAGTTTGCCCTCGGTGTCTCTCAAAGAATAAGAGGTAACATTACGATATGTAAACATGGACCGCATATAGTCTGGGGCAAGACCATTCATTGATTTGTAGACCATGACTGCGGTTTGAAATTTTCGTTGCGAAGCGAGTTTTTTCCAACCAAACCTCTCAATCAGAATATCGGCATCAGCGTCATAGTTGGAGAACGATAAGACCCTTGCAGCTCGATTTTGCAACTTTTGAAGCTTAGTAGCACAAGTTATGCTACAACTATCCCAGACAATGCAACAATAATTGAAATGTGGTTGAATAAGGGAATTGTAGATTGAATGCATGGTTTTATCAGGAACACAATTTCTTACACGTTTCAGGGCTCCAATTCCAGAAGCAATCTTTTTAATCAACCCCTTGATGTGCACATTCCATGATAGATTTTGGTCAATATGCACACCAAGTGATTTTGTATGAGGCACCTGCTTTATAGGGACGCCATCGATTGCCAGGATTGGAGCTGATTGAAACGTGGATAGTCTTTGTCGTGACCCGATAACCATAAACTCTGTTTTTGATTGGTTTAAGGTAAGCTTGTTAGCGACAAGCCAATGATTAACGCTTGCAAGGTCTTGATTGACATAATAATTAATGTCATCTACATTATTACTTGCAAATGTTAAATGAGTATCATCCGCATACATACGGGGCTGGGAGTGTGCAAGACAATTTGGTAAGTCATTTATGTAGATGAGGAAAAGCAAAGGACCTAAAATTGTCCCTTGTGGAATTCCACAGCGCAGAGAACGGGTACTAGAAAGTTGCCCATTCACAAAACACTTTTGATTGCGCTCATAAAGGTATGACTTAAACCAATTACTTGCTTTCCCCCCAAACCCGAAGACTCCGAAAACCCGATTGACTGTCAGATAGCAATTTGTTTTCGATTAGAAAATCATGAACTTGATTATAAACAATCCTCTCGAAAACTTTTGCTATTACTGGAATTATTGATATGGGACGATAATTGTCCAAATCTCTACGCTGTCCCTGTTTGAACAATGGAATTACCTTAGCACATTTCCATTCATCTGGAAATATACCTGTAGTAATTGAGCAGTTGAAAATAGTACAAAGGGATTCCGCTATCAAGTCGGGACATATACGGAAAAGTCTAGCAGAGATTTTATCCAAACCCGTCGCTTTAGATTTGCAAAGTTTAGATAAAAGAGAGAAAACAACTGCAGGATTTGTCTGTTTGATTTGAAAATTACCACCATCAAGACAATCATTGCTATTTCGAGGTGCAAGATAGTCTAGGTGTGAAATATTTTCAGAGCGAGGTATTCTCTCAGCTAGCTTAGGCCCTATGTCGGCAAAGTGATTGTTAAACGTTTCACATAATTGATTAGAGTCTGTCACAGGAGATCCATTACACACGATCTCCTTTATATGAGAGTTATTTTGCTTTCTTGAAGTCAGCTCATTAATAATACCCCAAGTTTTTTTGATATTATTCTCATTTTCGTGGAAAGCTGTCTTGTAATGAACCTCCTTTGTACGTTTTATTTCCCCATTCACAAAATTGCGGGCTTTTTTAAAAGCGGACCAGTCATATGGGTCTTTAGATTGTATCGCTTTAATCTTGAGAATATCCCTATCGCGCATGAGTTGCTTAAGCTCGGGCGTAATCCAAGGCGAGTTTGAATTTCTGACACGTCTTGTACGCATGGGTGCATGCCTATCTACCACTTTCATGAAGGTGGCTTTCCAGGCATGCCACATGCGATTTGGGTTATTAGATTCTGTTATACCCTCCCAATCTTGTGAATTTATATCATTTCGGAAACTGTCAGGGTCAAATTTTTTGAAACTTCTATATGTAGTTGTAGAATGACCCCGGGAAAATAAGCCAATTGAAAGTTTACGAAATGAATATATTAAGCTATGATCACTGATGCCGACATGAGAGACACCAGAGCAAACAATTTTATCTAATGCATTGGTAAAGATAAGGTCGATTGTGGTAGATGATGACTCCGTAATGCGAGTAGGTTCACTTATCAATTGTTCTAAACCATAAAGCTCGGCAATACCAGTAAGCAGCCCTGTGTTGTGATCAAACACACTGGCCCCGACATTGCAATTTAGGTCACCCAGCAAACTTGGATACTCAACATTTTCAGCATCAAGTCTACCGATGAAAGTTTCAAAAAAATTCATTTTGTCGACTTTTGAATCTGGCGGTCTGTACCATGTTGTGATGAGAAATGGATTGGAATTAGGCTTGTGAATTTCAATGCACAAATTTTCCAGCTCATCGATGGACAAGTCTAAGCGAGCCGAGAAATTTACATTTGATCGTACATAAAAACAAACACCTCCGTACGTTTTCCCATCAGCACCGCGAAAACCCCTGTCCCTACGAATGATTTCGTAGCCAGAAATGTATATATCATTATCACTAACAGATTGATCAAGCCATGTCTCATTTAAAGCTAGAACATCAATCGGGTTATCAGCAAGCAAAACTCGCAATTCATCGATATGCTTCGTTAAATCTCTTATATTAAGTGAAGCTAATTTAAAACCCCGGGTAGTGGGAATTACGGGCTGGGATGAAACAAGTCAAGCAGACATATTATTAGCAAAATCTGCTAAATTCTGCTCTAAAGCTAAGCTACCACGGTTGTTGAGATGTAGTCCCTTTGAGTTTAGGTGAGAACTGTTGATGTTTTTATTATCCAAGAAAGGAATGTTATTGCGATTACAAAAGTCCTTTAGAAAAGCATTGACTTGATTAACTTTTGTAGTAAAATTGATATTATCTAATCTTACCAGTAGCGCTGATACACCCACCGTCGTTTCTGGCGAGTTCTCCCTTACTTGCGTAACGAGGTTAATAGTCGATTGTGCAATATAGTCGATTGTGCAATTGTGAACCTGAAGGCATGAACAGAAAGGAAGAAATGTAATGTTAGATAATGTTATACTACTCAGTCTCTACTATATGGAATTGTATTTATCTTAGTTCTCTATCCGGGCGCCCACTCATCACTTGTAAATTTATCTCCTAGTCTCACATTCATGTTTTCAACATTTAAAATTTATAACTAACGGTTTCTTGCCATATACTTGTGTACCCTGAGGAAGGTTGGCCGTGCCAACCGAAATATCGGTATCGGTAGTAGTGATATATATTCCCAGTACCGTACAATCAGCCTTTCATCTTGTCTTGATATTCGTATATTTTTGCTGATTAGATCCCATCCAAGGTGATCCGGTTCCTGCACTTCGTCCGAATTGGTCCTTGCATTCAGTACATTACATTTTAACTATGCTAGCATTCAAGGCGTCTCTATAGGCGTTCACCTTGGCTTTGTCCCTCGGTCTTTTGTCTTTCCCATTTTTCTAGCCTAGGAAACCAGTCGACTCTTATCGCAATTGAAAGTCTTCATTATTCTCCAGCAGGAATCTCTGGAGTTGAACATTTAACGACGTAATAAATTTAAATTTGAGTCCGCGATAAGGAATCTCTCCGTTTGAAAATTTTACGACGCAATGGCCCTTTTTAATTTCAGCTCGCGATAAGAAATTAATGCAACCAGTCACACAAAAAAGAACAAACATTTTCACACGTGGAATTGAGTTACTATTAATAGAGTACAGGGCCACACGCCAGGTGACACGCTCATTATCAATGCAAGGGATGTATGAGAAAAGTTCCCGGGATGTATCCCGATACAGAGCCTCATGATCACGACATACCACATGATAATCACATGGCCACACGGGAGCTACTTCATGTACACCACAGATCTCTTACAGTAAGTAAGCCACACGAGAGCCCAATAATAAAATTAGGTTAGACAAAAACTACGGGGCCACAGGTAAGCATCGGTGTAATAAAATACTACGGATCACAGGGCCACACGAGAGCTACCCTGGTCCCAGAGGTCTTCTATAGAGAGAACAGCTGCGGAGAAAGAGCCGCGAAGCGACGATCAGCGAGCTGCGAAGCAGCGAGACAGCTCGCTCAGTGATCGCCGCTCCGCGGCTCTTCTCTCTAGAAAACCTCTGTCGGAACCCAGGGTACACGAGAGCCACAATATGCCATATGGTGACAAATACTTAGCCACACTAGAGCTTCAAGTCCAGTATAAATATATTAGCAACGAAACACGAGTAACACGGGAGCACAATATTTATTAGCTGTACTCGGTAATCTATTCATTACAACCTTCTATTGTATACAGTATATGGTAACTCCTTGGCATAAACTCGTCACCCAATCACGACAACAACTATAATAGTCACGAGACTTTAGAAAACGCCTGATGCATTGAGACAAACCACAAATTGACTTATCACAATTAGCTATTATTCCGGCGCGCGCTAGGTCGGAACGAATTACAGTCGAGACCTGCAGAGTAGTGGAGTTGTCTTTCTCGCAAACAATACCATCGTCTAAGTACAGAACAATGTGAAAACCTAAGGAGCGCCAGTGTCTGACGAGCGGACGGAAAAGCTTAGTAAACAAAAACGGAGCCGAAGACAACCCGAATGGAAGGACCGTGAAACAAAAATATCTGTTGCGTGTTGATGTCAGGGGCCACTGAAAACCTAAATACTGCTGATTCCCGTCATGAATGTCGGCGATATGATGATATCCGGACTTCATGTCAATTTAACCATATATCCCTGTGCACGTGGGCAGGTGTACTGCAGAAAAACGCGCCAGTCCTCAAGGCGAAATTTAGCTTTAGGTATGTTTTTAGTAACGTGTCTGAGGTCGAGGATGAGTCTAGGCTTTCCCTCCGAATTAACGGAAACAGAAAGCGGGTTAACAACGGTGGGCGGACTATTCTTTTCGACAATAAGCCCCAACTGGAGTAGTTCCCCAACTGCACGGGAGCGGAGAGGCTTCGCGAGAGGCGTACAGGGCAATCTTTCCACCAATGACCATGGGCACCGCAGAACCGGCAGGCATTCTTGCTCTGTCGCCATCTTGATAATTGGAACGGAATTGTCCTCCTGGTTGTGCCGACTGAATGCCAATGGCGCTGTCTGAAACCGGCGTACGGCTGAAAAGAGCCTCGATAACTGCTGGCAGAGCCTTCAGCATTTAAGAAAAACATAACCGAGTGCCTTCACAGAGTCGCCAGCCTCGAGTAACGCTTGAGTCTTCTCAAGGGAAGCAACAACTTCTACATTGAATTTAAAATTACGCTCGTTTCCACGGTGTATGAATTTGAGCTCGGAGTCATCTTTAAGACATTTTGAAACGGCCAATGCTTCTTCAGCAGCTTGCTTGGTACAAATAGGGGGGACTCCCATATAAAAGGGGTAGGGATGCTCGTCGGACATTTTCGATTTGACCCCTAAGAGGTACTAACATGGGCGTGGCTCAAGCTTATTTTGACCCCTAAAAACTACCGATAAAAACATGCCAACATTTTTAACTTTCGATGCCTTTTATTGCTATTATTTGAAGTTGTATCATCAAGCACATTCTTCCTTGTTGTTTTCAAAAGCGCTGTCATTCTCTAGCATTCGGTGACACCCGACCCCTAAAGGTACCGCTTTACATAGAAATGTCTGTGTTTGATCGTGGATACCCTAAGTGGTACTAAACTCCCGATTTTGACCCCTAAAAGGTACGACGAGCATCCATGTACCCCTCACATAAGGGAGTCCCCCCCCCCCCCGGGTACACATATAGTTAGCTTCTATGTCTGACTTATGAGTTTCAAGTATCTCGATAACGAAATCTTTGAAATCAACCAAATCCTGTTTGGTAATTGCTTAATCACCCAGGACGATGCTGAAATGCGACGTCAAGTGGTATGAACGTGTGAAGGAATGGTATTTATAGAACTCCTAATTGGTTTCAGAGGGATAACGCAAAAGCATGTATTCAACACGTAACAAAGAGAACATTTTTTTTCGAAGAAATCAGATTAAAAAAGCGTGTGGCTCTCGGCTCCAATCTCCCTCTTTTCTTCACCTGCCACAGGGAGCCCATAATTCTTCAAAAATTAGAGATGTCTGAGGAGTAGCCTGCGTTGCGGCTCTGGAGTATCGGAGCGGAGCGAGCGGAGATTAGGGGGATTGGGGAGAAGAAAAAGAGAGAGAGGGGGGGGGGAAGATTTTGAAATCTTCTACAATTAGAAACTGTGGAAGATGATCGGCAATTTTAGTAATAATATTACCACTGATAGCATTATAATTAAATGTATTAGCATATATATTATCTATTAGGGTAGCAGTTCTGTCAGTAATTCGGGTAGGTTGGAGGATATAAGGTAGAAGGAAATTAGAAGTCATTGTGTTAAATAATTCACTGGTTTCTACATGGCTCTCATAATTTAACAGATTCATGTTAAAGTCCCCCATAATAAATGTTCTTATTTTCTCTAGATATTTTGTGAAAAATTGACTCAAGGTGTTCTCTGAATTTTATCGGATTGGACGAAGGGTGTCTGTAAGCACAACAACATAAAGTATTCTTGGCTTTTTTGTTATTAATTTCAACCCAAATGGTCTCAAAATCATTGTCGGTTATACTAAGGTCAGATCTTTTACTGACATCCAGTGATTTACTAGCATAAATGGCTACACCCCCTGCTGCTGAATTAGAAGGCTGGGTAAGCAAATCATAACCTTCCAAATTATTGTTCATTCTAAATCCTAAGGTAATACGTTCTCTAGTCTCTGTAATTCCAATTATTTGAAATGGAAAAGCCAACATGGAAAGAGTGGCTTGAAGGTTATCAAAATGGGCATCAAGGCTATTCAAGTTAATGTGAAATAAAGAAAAATGTGGTTGTTCAGGAGATAAGACTAAATTATCAAAATCCTTAGGGTAATAATATCGAGAATTAATTGGATTTGGAATATTGTTGTCTATATCAGAATTATCAAGAAATGGTAATCCAGAAATTTTGGATAGTATATCAAGAGCGGAAGGCAATAAGTCAAAATGAGATGGTAGTTTACAGTTATTAAGATTATACAATTCGGTATCCTCTAATGTAGAAAATGGAAATATATCAGATATACATTTTTTTACAAAACCATACCTCATTACTTAGTTGTAGGTGTCGATAGTCTTTAGATGAGAGATTATTACATTTAATATGAATCCAATAGTTGCAAATATCACATTGAACAGCTTTGTGATTTTGATTCACAGATTTCGTACAGATTCCACAAGGAAATTTCTGCTTAGCCATCGTTAGGTGAGGAGTGAGCTGAATGTAGGCCAGGACTCATAGGAGGAGGCCTGTATGACTTATTCTTAATAACGAGCCTGTCCACTACTAGATAGGCGATTTTCCCTTGGTCCCTCGCTTCCTTTAGTTTAGGTAGGAGTTCTTTTCTTTTCTTTACTGTTTCTTCAGCAAAGTCCTCATTGATATAGATACCATCTGGTTTGATCTTCTTTGCAAGTCGAAATATATGGTCTTTCTCCTTCCAGTCATACAATTTACAGATGATTGTTAGAGGCTTATCTCTGGGGCTGCCATCAGGTTTGGTCTTGCGACCGGAGCGGTGAGCACGTTCAATGGATGGAGTGAAGTCAAGATGCAGTTTTTCGACTAGTGTTTCCTTGACTTTTTCTTCCGTTTGCTCCCATGATTCATTGACTTCTTCAGCTATACCTTCGATACGAAGGTTGTTTCTTCTGCTTTGATTTTCGAGTTGGGTTGATTTCTGAAGTTGTTTTTCGCTCGCGGTTTGGAGGTCTTCAATTTCAGAGGTCGTGTCATGGACTTCAGTCTGGATGTTAGATAGCTTCGAGTTGTGAGCTTGAATGTCTTTTTGACTGTATTCGAGACTTGATTGCAGTTCAGTGACATGTTTGACGAGGTTGTCTACCCGTTTGGTTAAATTAGTAGATATGGATTCGATGAATGACTTAAACATTCTCTCTTGGACTAGAAGCTCCCGGACTGTGCCGAGCGTAATATACTCTTGATTACTTGCTCCCTCGGACTGCTTGCTTGCTCCCTCGACTGAAGCCGATTTAGGCTTCATTTTAAAGAAAATTTCACGTAGAATTGATGTTGAAGAGATACATTAAACGTTCAATTTCGAGATTCAGAACGGGAGATTACGGTGGCTCATAGGAACAAAACAAGCCTGTTCCTCGAACGCACCGGCCATGTTTCAACCGTGTGCGTTTCGTCGAGCAAGACGCTTGGGGAGTTCCGATATAGGGTTCTTCAGCTCATCGCGTAAAAGAAAATATCTAAATAGATGGTTTATTTTACGTCGGATAAATGGTTTATTTTACGTCGATTATTTAACGTCGAATATACAGGAAGCCATTACCGTCGGATCTCCCAAGCCAGAGGCTTATATTTAACTATTCCGAAGAACTCCAGTATCGAATTGGAATTTAGGTCGGTTTTTGTAATTCTTTCTTAAAATTCATCGCTGAAGGAATTATCGGTTAAGTTTGTCGCCATACTAATTGGTTTCTGCTCTTATCGCATGCCAATGATTTCCGTGTCAATCACGCATTTTAGCCAATTGCAATACGCGGCCTTCTGAGGCAGAGTTTCAAAATAACCATGGGTTGCCGGCAGGCTCTCTCTCTCCTCTCCTCTATTTTTGTCCTCGCCCCAATCCCCCTAATCTCCGCTCGCTGCGCTCCGATTACTCCAGAGCTGCTATGTCGGAAAACAAACTGTTGTGAGCGCCACGAGATTCAACTTCAGGTTGTCGAGTCTCGGTCTAATTTTAGCTTGATTTCTATTGGCTCAATGACATGAGGACGGACACGAAAGAAGTTTTTCTTACAGTGGAGCCAAAATTTGGAACTCTTTGCCCAGTTTTACAAAAGAGGCAAACAGTTTAACCATATTTCGAACGGAGCTCCAAAATATTGATATTTGTGGACTCATGGACTGTTTATAATATATTTTTAATGTATATATTTAACATAAGTTTTGTAATTATATTATTAGTCCAAATACTATTAACTTATTGTAACGGTTCTCTTGGAAACCAAGTATAACTTGAAGAGATTCCGTGTTTTAAATAAAGATTCATTCATTCAATCTAGATTTATTTCGCTTGGGAAAGCACAGGTAGCCCACATATGAGCACAGGGAGTCCACTGCAAGATTATGATGAGTTCTCCTTCGTCGAACGCAATAAGTTTATTTTACATTTCTCAAAGTTCAATTATTTACTTTGTCTAAAATAAAAACAAATGTACTCAGTGAGAAATTCAAAAGTCTATACTAACTACGACTACATTTAAAAAAATTGTTTTAAAACCAAACAATAATAAAATCCAATCATAAATCTTCTCGCTAACAATATATAATCATGTATGGGATTCCGTTTAGTTACCTTAATGAATCCAACGAATGACAGACCGTAGCCTCGTCCCCAGGCCCCTACTCCATCGTCCTATCGTGCAATCGCAAAATGTTTCTTTTTTTTCAAAATGGCGGCCGTTTTGATTCCCGAGAAAGAAGCTTGACAAAGTTAACTCTCGTAAAGTGAAATATATGCACTTTTTGAGTCGGCTTATGTTTTTGACCTACGTAAAGTACCTACGGCAGACTGAAAATTTCGACTTAGGCTTTACACAGACCTCTCGATTTCGCTTTCAAGAGGTTTTGGCCAGGGGCTAATCCGAAGCAGTGACGTCACAATCTCTAGCTGCGCGAAAACAAAAAGCCTGGAGAAGAGTCTAGTCATGCCGTATTTCCTGGATCAAGCGCCCGGGAAACTTTTATAAAAATATATGTTCAAAGGGAGACGCATTATCGAGGAAATACGGTCATCTAACCTAAACTTGGACAACGAGAACCAATCACATTGCAGAATGAAAACAAAGAATTCCAACGTATGGTTATTTGAGCCAATCAGTATCGAGTACAAGACAATATCATTTCGACTTGCTCGGGACTAGTTCTGAAATCAAAGTCTTCTGAATGAAGAAAATCGCGTGGATATGCTAGGATTTGGAATATTGTCCAAAACCCCATTTACACACGCACAAAAAAAAGACGGCACGGCACCCGAAATCTCGGCACGGTGCCTATAAGATTGTGCCACGGCAGACCTAACTTTGAACGTGTATACAAAGCATTCCCTTACTCAGTAAGGCACTGGCACCCTAAATAGGTGCTGAGACTACCTCTCGTAGGTAGTCTCAGCACAGGAAGAAAATCGGCGCCGTACCGAGATTTGGCGCGCCGTGTCGCGACTTGTTTTGCGCGTGTAAACTGTTTTTATTTTATAAAACTTGTTTTGTTGTTGTCATGCTAGACCAGATTAAGCTATAAAAAGCAAACGCCATTCAGATAGAAGTGCGATATTTTGTCATCAGTATTGTACAAAAATTACAAAGGGGCAAAAATAAAAAAAAGTTTTGGTTTCGATATTTAATTGTTACTCGTTTGCAGGTGTATGTTATGAATAATACTATTATACAAATAGACTGTGTCCGTCGAGGAACTATCGGCTGGTAGTCAAAATTTTGTGGTGAACTACAACGCCTGATAGTTTGCCTCCGCGGACAACTATCACGTCACGTGATCGCTTTTAGCCAATGAGCGCGCGTCAAAATTTTGTGAACTATAATATACAAATAGTATGTCCGTCGAGGAACTGTCGGCTGATAGTTGCCCGCGGAAATTTGATGTTCTTAAAACAAATAGCAGGTTTTAAGAACATCAAATGTCCAAGGTAAACTATATGAGCAGACTCTTTTTGTCGTTATTGTTCATCACAAAATTGTTTTCCGCTCTCAGCGAGCACTATTATACAAATAGTGTGTGTCAGTCGAGGAAGTATCGGCTGTTATAGTTCACCACAAAATTTTGGCGCGCGCTCATTGGCTAAAAGCAATCACGTGACGTGATAGTTGTCGTCCGCGGATGAAAACTATCAGGCGTTATAGTTCACTACAAAATTTTGGCGCGCTCATTGGCCAAAAGCGATCACGTCCTCGACGGACACAGTCTATTTGTATACTAGTCTCTAGATACTAGTCTCATATTGAGATGCCTCTCTCTCTTTCTTCGTGTTGGGTATCTTAACCAAAACCTCATTAAAAGTATCTGGCTCTGGGGTGTCTACCGACGATTCCGTCTCGTCATTCTCCTGAATTGCTTTGTGGTGCGTTTCTCGAGCGATGTCGAACAAGCGCTTAGCCTCTGTGGCTCCAGTCTGTTCGACAAGCTGCGTAAATATGCTGCAATGGTTCTTGAGCAACACATATGGAGAATCGAATTCCTTTAGTCTTCCTGCGTCCAGAACCTGTGAACATGAAATAATCAAACGAATACGTTTCCACACTTTAATAGGCTTCGTAGCTTGGATTAAAGTGGTTTTGCTATGCTTCTAAACACAAGTCTCCCACATGGTTTATAGAGGCATTTGGCGTTGGAATGTATAAAGGCAGGTGGCGACCAATAGGCCTTTGGCAGGAAACAGTCACGTACTGATATATGATTATCACTTCAATAACCAGTGAACTGCGCTCGTGATCTCGTGGGAAAGGCTTTACTGGATGGCAAACAATGGGCCTTTTGCAGGAATGCAATCACGTGGTTGTACTGTAAAGTCCGTCGCAGAGGAGATTTCTCTCAAATTTGGAATCCCATCTCTCAAATGTGAACAACTTAATGTTTTATGTAACTTTATTCGTGGGAAAGATGTGTTCGTGAGCCTTCCAACAGGCTCAGGAAGGTCACTGATATTTTCAACTGGCGGCCCCTTAAACCAACTCGCGGCCAGGTTCGGGCTTTTGGAAGAAAAATACATTTGTCATTGAAGTTACTCCGCTTGTTGCCCTCATGAAGGATCAAGTGAAGCGCTTATATAGTCATGGATTTAAGGTATCAGGAGCCCTTTATGCGATCATTTTTGTGAAAAAAAATTGTTTTGATTTTTTTAAATGTTCAAAGTGAATTCAACAGTTTAGTGAAAATAAAATTCCAAAACAGTTTATTTTCAATGAGAAATTACGGCGAAAAGAAATATGGACGGGAAAGCAGGCTGTCAACGGCTTATTAGCACTTGTGAAGCGTTCTCATGGAAACCGCGAAAAAACACGTGAACTTTTATAAGTAAACACGAAACACGCTCACTCGTCTAGCTCGTCTTGAAGCCGTTGAGTTGCAAATATTCATTTACGTTTCACACAGAAATCATATCTAAAATATAGTTTTATAATATATATATATATATAGCTCAATTCGTAATTTGAAGCTAGCTGCCTAGGGAGGGCTTATCAGTTCGTTTTCTTCCGCGTGAAGAAACGAAAGTCGACGCTGATGGAAAGCGATCTTGGCTCATATTATAACCAAGATAACCAGTGGGCAGAAGTTGTAGATTCTGCAAAGTCAATTCCTAGTTGAAAGAGTGCAAGTGCCCATAAACTTCGCCCCGAAGTTTCGACTGTAACTTCGCCTTCGATAGCCGAAGACGAAGAACAACAGAAACCTAACACGATCTTCCGTAACAGTTATTGTACTGGTTTGGCTGTTTCTCTACGCTTTCTTCTTCTTTGCCTTCTCTGTGCACTCATGATTTCTGTGAAATATCATGACAATGGTAACGCTAAAATTGACTTGTCTATTGCGATATTCAAACCGAAGATATCGCACCGTAGCTAACTTATCGTGGTCTGCGTAGTCCTTCACAGAAGCGCGCAAAATTGCATGCGACCTTTCATGAACATCATGGTATCGTGTTCCCCTATACCTACTGCTCAACATCAAATATTGGAAAAATGACATTCTTTATGACAGATAAGAACACGTAATTCTTTAAAGTCAGAGATTCTGAAGTAGGTTTATAGGTAAAATTCGTCTTCACTGAATTGATTTTTACCAAGTTAATGGTAAGAATTCAACATGGTTATCAACATTTTACACAATATTTAAAGAGCTGGTCAGCTCAATAACGTTCTGTACCAAATCCAACCAAACACCATTTAAAATAACAAAGTTTAATTTCATTTGAAGTGTCATTCATCTCACCATATTTCAAAAAATGGTAAAACAAATAGTTCTACGTACGATAATCCATCTGTGGTATATGGTTCATTTCCGAACGCAGTCACTTATATTTAGACCCTATATACAGCATGGTAAATAAACTAGTATACAAACCCTTTTCTTCTGATCTGGTTAAAAAGTGAGAACTACATTAAACTCTGAACTGAACAAGGCTAAAAATGCATTGGAAATTTCCAAAGACTTTTTACACCGATCTGGTTAAAAACTGAGCGCTACGTTAAACTCTGAACTGAACAAGGCTCAAAATGCATTGGAAATTTCCAAAGACTTTTTTCACTGATCTGGTTAAAAACTGAGCGCTACGTTAAACTCTGAACTGAACAAGGCTTAAAATGCATTGGAAATTTCCAAAGACTTTTTACACTGATCTGGTTAAAAACTAAGCGCTACGTTCAACTCTGAACTGAACAAGGCTCAAAATGCATTGGAAATTACCAAAGACTTTTTCCCTGATCTGGTTAAGAACTGATCGCTACGGTAAAGTCTGAACTGAACAAGGCTAAAATGCATTGGAAATTTCCAAAGACTTTTTACACTGATCTGGTTAAAAACTGAGTGTTACGTTAAACTCTGAACTGAAGAAGGCTCAAAATGCATTGGAAATTTCCAAAGACTTTTTTCACTGATCTGGTTAAAAACTGAGTGTTACGTTAAACTCTGAACTGAACAAGGCTCAAAATGCATTGGAAATTTCCAAAGACTTTTTACACTGATCTGGTTAAAAACTAAGCGCTACGTTCAACTCTGAACTGAACAAGGCTCAAAATGCATTGTAAATTACCAAAGACTTTTTCCCTGATCTGGTTAAGAACTGAGCGCTACGGTAAAGTCTGAACTGAACAAGGCTCAAAATGCATTGGAAATTTCCTGTTTTGTCTTCTCGTTATACTGTAGATCGTTTATACAGCAACAATTTTCCTAAAAGAGAATTAATATGTTAGGCATTACATTGATATTTAAGAGCGACGTCATGAAAAGTTATATGGTGAGTTCAAGAGCATTGGACCGCTTTCTTTAATACATCAAAGGCCCGACCGGCTCTTTGCGTCTTCCTCGTTCTTTCTCGTCACTTTACCACTGACATTAAATACCTCATCAAAAACATCACTTTCGATAAGTATACTGGTTATAAACTTAGTTTATTAAGGAACTGTTCGGAGTCAAGGCGACTGGACATTTTAAAGGGTAAAGCTAGTGAATAGTGTCTTACAACGAGACAATTTCGGCTCTTAAGAAATTCGTTGAATAAATAATGTTGGACTTGTTCAGTTTATCGACTCGCTTGCTGCTATTTTGATCCTGAACTCTCACACAATGGGTGCTCCAAACATGCCGTGATCTTGGTTTACTTTGGCTTGTTTTTGTTTTTTTGAGAGAAACTTACTGGTCGTAATACAGATAAAGTTGAATTCGTACGCCGCGGTCAAGTGAAAGCAATCTTGTAAGTAATTTGCAGTTTGAATTATGAATATTGTTAAGTACCATCACATAGGAAAAAGCTACGAATTCTTACCTTCAAGTTAGCGTGTATTATCCTGAATATTCCTATGAACAACGAGGCTTATGCGGTTGATATCAAAGCTGAAGACTTGTAAACGCCGAAGTGCAACGGAAATTAATGTGACAGTGACAGTTAATCTGTTTTGTGCTAGTTTTCAAATTGTGCGCGGAGCTGAATAGCCAATAATCCTCAAGAGAGGGGCGGCTGCATTGGGAAATAATAAAAGCATTATATAGTCCGTGATCCACTATTGGTTAACGTTGACACTTCACATGTGTGAAGTGTCAACTAAAATTTGAATCTGACACAGCTCGGCTGAATCCAAATTTTAATTAACTGTTACGTTAATTTCAGTTACACGGAGCGTTGTGTGCATCACCATATGCTCTTAGTTTCGTAGAAACCAACTTGTTCTTCATAGGAATCTTCGGGATTACACGCTCACTGAAGGTAAGTATCGAAGCTTTTGCCCAAAATGACAGTAAAACACAACATTCATAACTATAATTTAAGCTGCAAATTACTTACAATTAATATAACAGATATCTATGGCAGCTAAGCGTGTAATATACTTTAGATCAATATTTCTTTCACTGTATATCGCGGCTGACCGCGGCGTGCGAGTTTCTTCATATCTGTATTTCGACCGGTTAGTTTATCCAGAAAACCAAGCCAAAGCAACTGAAAGCAATTAAAGCATGTTTGGAGCACCGATTCTGTGAAAGTCAATACTAAATACCTAATAGATTAAAGTTCAGGATGAAAATAGTAGCAAAGCCAGAGAATTTACCCAAGCTAAGCACCAGAGAGAAGGACTTCTGGCACCCAGCACCTAGGGAAGTCGGTCAACTGAACACATTCAAAAATTATTCAACGATTATCAAAGCCGAAATTGCCTGGTCATAGTATGAAGTGTCGAAAGTGGTGCTTTTGATGTTGTATTTAATGGCGGTGGTAATGAAGAGGAGGATGCAAAGGGCCGGTCGGGCCTCGGATGTATAAAAGAAAGTCTTGCGCTTGATCTAGCGAGACATTTCTACACCTAGCCCGGGTTATCGTTTTTCTTTTAAGTGTTCATAAACTCGTTAGAGCCCTTATGTTTAAATGTAGTCATGTACTGAATTTTCTTCCAACCGCCTCATAACTTTTCATCCTGTCACTCGTAATATCTATATAATGCTAACATATGAATTCTCTTTGGGGAAAATTGTTGTTGTAGAGCCGACCTAGTGAATAAGGAGAATACAAAACTAAACCGGAAACCTGTTATGAAAATGCTTTACAACTATTCACACCGCAGTGTATTTCAAATATTCAAACTACGCAGATGGGATAAGTCAAGTTCCAGGATCACTGAAGCAGCGGCAAACGACATTCAGTTTGTAAAATTTGATACAGTTACTGGACATTTCAAATGCATTTTGAGCTTTGTTCAGTTTAGAGTTTAACGTAGCGCTCAGTTTTCAACCAGATCAGTGTAAAAAGTCTTTGGAAATTTCCAATGCATTTTGAGCCTTGTTCAGTTCAGAGTTTAACGTAACGCTCAGTTTTTAACCAGATCAGTGTAAAAAGTCTTTGGAAATTTCCAATGCATTTTGAGCCTTGTTCAGTTCAGAGTTTAACGTAGCGCTCAGTTTTTAACCAGATCAGTGAAAAAAGTCTTTGGAAATTTCCAATGCATTTTTAGCCTTGTTCAGTTCAGAGTTTAACGTAGCGCTTAGTTTTTAACCAGATCAGTGAAAAAAGTCTTTGGAAATTTCCAATGCATTTTGAGCCTTGTTCAGTTCAGAGTTTAACGTAGCGCTCAGTTTTTAACCAGATCAGTGAAAAAAGTCTTTGGAAATTTCCAATGCATTTTTAGCCTTGTTCAGTTCAGAGTTTAACGTAGCGCTTAGTTTTTAACCAGATCAGTGAAAAAAGTCTTTGGAAATTTCCAATGCATTTTGAGCCTTGTTCAGTTCAGAGTTTAACGTAGCGCTCAGTTTTTAACCAGATCAGTGTAAAAAGTCTTTGGAAATTTCCAATGCATTTTGAGCCTTGTTCAGTTCAGAGTTTAACGTAGCGCTCAGTTTTCAACCAGATCAGTGTAAAAAGTCTTTGGAAATTTCCAATGCATTTTGAGCCTTGTTCAGTTCAGAGTTTAACGTAACGCTCAGTTTTTAACCAGATCAGTGTAAAAAGTCTTTGGAAATTTCCAATGCATTTTTAGCCTTGTTCAGTTCAGAGTTTAACGTAGCGCTTAGTTTTTAACCAGATCAGTGAAAAAAGTCTTTGGAAATTTCCAATGCATTTTGAGCCTTGTTCAGTTCAGAGTTTAACGTAGCGCTCAGTTTTTAACCAGATCAGTGAAAAAAGTCTTTGGAAATTTCCAATGCATTTTTAGCCTTGTTCAGTTCAGAGTTTAACGTAGCGCTTAGTTTTTAACCAGATCAGTGAAAAAAGTCTTTGGAAATTTCCAATGCATTTTGAGCCTTGTTCAGTTCAGAGTTTAACGTAGCGCTCAGTTTTTAACCAGATCAGTGTAAAAAGTCTTTGGAAATTTCCAATGCATTTTGAGCCTTGTTCAGTTCAGAGTTTAACGTAGCGCTCAGTTTTTAACCAGATCAGTGTAAAAAGTCTTTGGAAATTTCCAACGCATTTTGAGCCTTGTTCAGTTCAGAGTTTAATGTAGCGCTCAGTTTTTAACCAGATCAGTGTAAAATGTCTTTGGAAATTTCCAATGCATTTTGAGCCTTGTTCAGTTCAGAGTTTCATGTAGCGTTCAGTTCTTAACCAGATCAGTGTAAAATGTGTATATGCAAAGATTTGTGCCATCGTGTATAGAGTGTCAAAAATAGGTACTGTATTATACAAAGTATGCCAGTTTGAATAAAATATCATAATTATTAAAACTTTGTCGTTTTGGTAATAATCATGTATGATAGGTTCTCAGCGCACCGCGTTTGAATAAATTGGCAATATTGATAAATAACCACCCACATTTTTACCAAATTTCGCCTACTTCAGAATATCTGACTTTAAAAAATTACGTGTTTAAGTTAATTGTGTCAACAAACCTCAGTGGGATGCCAGGAAACTTTCAAACCATTTTTTACGGCGTTATAAATGCAAGTTTTGTAGCATGTATTCGAAGCTCCTGTCCCTCTAGATTTTAATAGATCGGATTGAAAATTGGCATATGGCTAGATCAATATGTTGACAAAAAAGGGTGTCTCAGTTTTTTTATGCGTTGTTTTGTTCTTGAGATACTTTCATGTTTCGTTCTTCAATCCCTAAAAAAAGATGTTCCGGCCCTTTGCAGTTGATTATTTTCGCGACGGAATAAGATATCAATATCTCTACTTTATGAAGGTCGTTTCAGCGGAGATTTCCGTCAAATTCCCGAGGGACAGGAGCTCCAGGTATAAGGTATGGTCAAATTGGATTAAAATCACAATAAATAAAAGAGTATTTACTAATGAGGAAAATCAAGCTGTTTTCTAGAATCTATGTTTATTAAGCTTTCAGAAAATATATACTTTGTAGGGGTTTTCTTGAATTTAACGCGCGCAACTGAAAGTTTTCGGGAAGCGCTCTTGAAGGGCTCCTGATACCTTAAGGTGAATATTTGAGCAGGGATTTTAATTGTCTGAACAGAGATTTTAACCAATTCATTCATTCAGCTCCATCGGTACAAACAAACTTGTCAAAACTCCAAAAGCAAAAAAAATGAAAAGCAGTCTAAAACTTGAATATTGATTAATAAATGTAATTTATAGTTAAGCTCGGTAAGAACCACTATATTCTTGGCAAGGAGAGAGGGTGATAAACATAGCAGAACTAAACAAATGCTTCATTACTTCGATCCCTGTTATACTCCTATGTAAAAACAATTTTTCCCCAACCTCTAAACAACATTGTTAATCAAGACCTCCGTGTAATTGTTTTGGCAATAATATAAAGAACATATGTCCAATATTTTCCTTTTCCTGCACACAGTTTGTTAGTCATTTTTGCACATTTACTTTTATTCTGGCAAGTGTAACTCTGATAAGCTCGCGAAACTCAATCAGCGTTGTCTACGCTTTGTATTAAACAATTACCACGATAGTTATGACAATTTACTTAGATTAATAGACCAACCCAGTCTCTTAAATAGAAGATATTGCGACACACTCATCTTAGTTTATAAAGCTTTGCATTCACATGTTCCATCTTATATAACTAGTCTTTTCCAGAAGAGAACATCGTCCTATAATTTACGTGGTCAGTCTACCTTGGCTATACCTAGAGTTAACAGTACTAAATATGGTCTTCACTCCTTTAGATATTCTGGTGCTAAACTATGGAACTCACTTCCCGATTATATTCGTAATCTACCTTTAAACCAGTTTAAATCCACTGTCGGGTCTCTTAAATTTTCTAATGAATGTTGCTCCTTTTGTAGCACTTCATAACTGTATTTAATCTGTCCATTTCTCCCCTTCCCACCGACGTCACAATCACTATTATACTGGCAATTGTACAAATATATTAATTAGCTTATATTTTAATTTAGTTGTCTTTACTTATAATTGTTATTCTGTTTTCGGAGATATTAGCATGTATTTGCTATCTTAAATTCGAAGCAAAACAAAGGTTATTGTATTGTATTCCCACATGTGTGCAAGGGTTGTCAGTTTATATGAAAATCACTGAAAATAAATTTGTTCCAGCCCGGCTGTGGCCCTCACCCAATGATGGTTTGTTGTCTTACTCAATTTACATTGAAGATTGATGTTCACTTTCAAATTCATATCATATTCCAGACTAAAAGGCAAAATGAATAACCCCAATTCCAGACTAAAACAGCTCAAAAACCATACCGGTACCTCCTTGATTAACAATGTTGTTTGGAGGTTGGGGAATTCGAAAAATTGTTTTTATATTGGAGTATAACAGGGATCGAAGTAATGAAGCATTTGTTTAGTTCTGCTCTATTTCTCACCCTCTCCCTGCCAAGAATATAGTGGTTCGTACCGAGCTTAATTATAAATTACATTTATTAATCAATATTCAAGTTTTAGACTGCTTTTCATTTTTCTTTTTTTGGAGTTTTGGCAGTTTTGGCAGTTTTGGCAGTTTACGAGCTTAATGAGTGAATCGGTTAAAATCTCTGTTCAGACAATTAAAATCCCTGCTCAAATATTCACCTCAAATCCATTACTATGTAAGCGCTTCACTTGATCCTTCATGAGGGCAACAAGCGCAGTAACTTCGATGACAAATGCATTTTTCTTCCAAAAGCCCGAACCTGGCCGCGAGGTGGTTTGAAGGGGCCGCCAGTTGAAAATATCAGTGACCTTCCTGAGCCTGTTGGAAGGCTAACGAACACATCTTCGAGATGGGATTCCAAATTTGAGAGAAATTTCCTCTGCGACGGACTTTACACTTCGAAATCTCATTTCAATCGCCATCTTGTTTTGACTTCGTTATGCATAAATAGCTAATTACCAAATATTTGGAAGTGACGTCACGGACACGGTTTTGGGCTATGAGTCGCAGACCCTACATGGGGAGAAACGGAAACGATAAAATCGCCGTTCTCCCTCAAGTAGGGGATGCTGTTCGCAGGCTGGGGGATCACCTGCTCAATTAATTCGTGAACTAAGTGACGTGACTGTTTGCTTCCAAAACGCCGTTTTATAAAGAACGACAAACAATTGACCTATATCATTATGACGTCAAATCAAAACAATATATTGTTTAAACGCTAAGGATCACGGTCGTGGGAGGGGGACAAAACAGCAACAACACAAAGGAAATAGCTATCAAATGAATTTTGTAGAACGTAGAATAGCGGTAACAGCCACCAAATACGGTAAATATTGTGGGATAAACATTGATACAGCTGATATCTGGAAACCAGACAATTCGAAGTTAAATTTTCTTCAGCAGAGCAGATTTAGTTCAAAATCCTATTGTTCAAGTCGATTCTGTCCCCCTCATAAACAAGCCGTGACGTCATAATGATATAGGGTAATTGGAGGTGGAAAATATCATTTACAAACAGGTTTTGCTAATAAGACCCGATTTCGTGCAAGATGTGCGTTTAAATAAATGAAGTCAGATATCACACTGTGTTCGTTTCACACATATCTCACACTCTTTGCTAATTGTACTTTTCAAAATCTGGTTATGAAAAGCACTTCCCAGCTTAAAGCAAGTAACGGAAATTTCGGGACAAAACACTTTTCTACGTTCCGTCGTCACAGCAATCGATGTCCTGGTTGCAGAAGGCCCATGTCATAACAGATATAGAGCAGATTTCGTATGAGTGGGACAAAATACGCCATTTCCGTAGTCTTACCGTGACCGTACCGTAACTCTGTAATTTGATTGGATCACAGAATGGCGTATAGTAACCGTGCTGTTAGTTATTGCCGCCTCACTGGTTAGCTCATAAAATTATAAATAAATAAATGTTTTTTTTTTTTGTTATAGCAGGCTATGTATTTCAGCATAGCTAGTGGGGGCCTGCTTTCAACTCCACACACACTCCCCACTACAACCTCCTATTTTCATACATACTACTCTCAAAATTACATGTTGATTTTTTTGGGGGGAGGGGGGGTGAGACTTTTGTTGTTTTTTTTGTTGGTAGAGCACGCTCTAGAATGCGGGAGGTTGGGGGTTCAAATCCCGGCCGCGTCCTTGGGCAGGGACGTTTATAAGCCGCTGGCCTTGTCCCCTTCTACTTCTAATCAGTATTTGAAGGGGACGTGAAAGAACCTGTTGTACTACTCAAAAATGAACAGGGGATTGTCACCCGGTACAGCAGCCTGGCCATTGTATTAACCACACACTCAACATTGTAAACTGTGTGGCAGCTACTAGCACCGTAAGCAGCCCGAAAAAAATCACTGACGGGATATGTCAGTATTATATAAAGCGCATGGCGCTATATAAATATGGCCATTGTTATTATTATATTATTATTATTATTAAGTTGCCCACTCGAAATCCGCTCAAAAATGGCCTAGACAATGCGGTTTACAAGGCAAACCAACCTACCATGACCCTATCAGAATCCATAATGGTGTGTAATCGATGAGCAATCGTTAAAACGGTGCACTCTTTAAATTTCTCGCGGATAGTCTGCTGAATGAGGGCATCCGTCCTAGAAATGAGAACAAGTCGGATTTCCATGAGTAATATTTAATGGCACGGTCCAATTTATAGGTCTTGAAAGGAAACCAATGGAGGTTGGAGTTGACCCTGCACTAATACAAACCCTCTTCCTAAGAATATATATATGGAATATATCCGTTTAATAATGAGTAAAAACGACTTTTGTTGAGATGTTACCGTTTTAGGACACAGCCCACCAGTTTTTGGGAATGTCGCCTCCCGTCGAACTATCCCTAAAGGTGAGGAGTATTCTAAAGGTATGTACCTGGGGTCTACGTTTGCGGTTGCCTCATCGATAACTAAAATGCGGCTGTGTCGAAGAATTGCACGTGCCAAGCACACAAGCTGCCGCTGACCAACGCTAAAGTTTGAACCGGCTTCTGCGAGCTCTCCGTCGAGTTTTTTCGGGAGGTCTTCAACGGCCTGCTTTAGCTGGACCTACAGCATAAGAAAAGAAGATAAATCATTTGATTTATGAACTGAGAATAATGCTCTGCGTGACGAAATAAACTGCCTGTTTTGTAAATCCCCTCGTTAAATTTTGTGAGAGAAAATTAAACTCAGCAATGAAAGAAAGACTGGACTCCTATTTCTAGCACTATATAACATCGAAGTTTCGGCTTCGCACTGTATTTTCGCCATTTACAGGTAGGTTGTTAAGGCAAACATAACAATCTCACTCGTCGAGACTTTAGTGGCCAATCGTTTAACTTTTTAGGTAGGAAAAAAGGGAAGATCCTGTACCACAAATTTCTTATCAACAGAAAAAAATTTCAGGCTCACCCCACTGAAGCTTCTATCCCCACCCCCCTCTCCCTAGAAAGGTAAAACGGTCGGTCTCTTTGTACCTCTTCCAGCACATGCCAAAGATCGACATCGGAGTGTTCACTGAATGGGTCCAGGTTCATTCTCATCGTACCGCTGAACAGGACGGGATCCTACGATAAGAAATGTAAAGCCAAGCAAACATGAGCTGAAATAGGTGCACGATTGTGTATAATCATAGCTACTATTAAGAATGCTAGGACATCATTATTGATATTGTTTGCTCAAACTCATGAATGATTCAACATCCAATCAGGTCATCCCATTTTGGTCAGGTGCATGTACCTTGATACACGATGAAACTCCACACGAAGATCTGAGAATGCATCTTGATCTCCAATCAAATGACAGATCGGAATCTTGATCTCCAATGAAACACCAGATCAAGGTTGCTCCAATGAGTTCAAAAACTGATCAAGGCACTTGCATTTTAATAAGCATTACACACGAATGGCAAGAAGTAAAGGAAAAGGAAATAAAATTCACAAACTCATGAATAATTCATGCAGTTCACGTCCAATCACCGGATGTATACCACATCACGTGGATGCATTTGGATACCCAATGAAAACCCATATACCACTCACTAGCGTAAGTGGTATATACCACTTTACTAATACATATTCATAACTAATACAAACGTAATTATGTAACATTGCATCAGAAGTAGTAGTCAAGGAAAAGATAGAAATACAAACCAGCGAACAGAGTATAGCTCGAACCACCGACCGGGGTGCAAATCTGGCGCGAAATACAGTGTTTGTATGGGAATCCGATGCCAAATAATTTCCGTAAAATCGGATTTATGAAATATTCTTCAGATACAAACTTAAGATACCAGAAAAAAGATTAACTGATCGAAATTTGAGGATGTAGCTGTGTTGGTAAGCATGCAATCGTGTTTTTAGTTTCTCATACATTTGTCTGTAACAAAGCGGGAAACTTTATGGACAAATGTATGGGAAACTAAAAACTAGATTGCTCGTTTCCCAGCATAGCTACATCCCTCAAATTTCGATCAGTTAATCTTTTACCTGGTATCTTAAGGTTACCGGATACCTTCAAAACGAAAAAGATGGGAAAATATTTTTCTCGCACAGAAATGTAGTTTTAGTAGTAGTGTCTCATATACCAAAAACTCCGTTCAATAAAAATTTATATTAACGGAGAAATACCAAAAGGAAGTTTTTAACCGGAAGTAAAAGGTTCTTTTTGATTGGCAGCAGATCAATAAACACATGACAAGTGCTCACTCGCCCGTAACGACGGTGTGGGGAATAGCTATCGGCACATATTAAATTCATTTCATATACCAATGTTTACGTTTATTGAAAGTTTTTCCACACACGATTCCACAATTCCATCGGTTGTTGGCCCTTAGCTTGAAAAACAAAGAAAAAAGAAAAGCAAAACGAGGCCAAACACAATACGAGTCCTCGCAAAACCCGACAAGCGTTCGTATTTTCACTTTCAGACAGAGTGCCGAGTGGTCCACATCAGAACATAAAGAAGAATTGATAAGAGCCAGCCGAGAGAATATTTGTTTCCAAGAAAGCTTAGATCGAAACGTAGTCTGACGGTGACCCTGAATCGGTTGAACCACGATTTCGCCGTGGAGTTTCAGACGCCTGCAAATCGCTGTCTCCTCTACTAACTATGCTGGCATCGAAGGCGTCTCTATAGGTGTTCACCTTGGCTTCGCCCCTCGAGGTCTTTTTGTCTTTCCCATTTTTCTAGCTTGGGAAACCAGCCGACTCTTACCGCTATCAAGTCACACAAAAGAGAACAAACATTTTCTCGATGCGGCGTGTAGCTTTGATCGGAAATCAACATTGGCGGGAAATCTTGACAGATAGTTGAACTGTGATGAGAAATGATTGGCTAAGAGCTTGCTAATTGTTGGAGAGGCGGGGCTTCAGATTCACGCACGACAGACGGGTAAATTTTTTGAAGTGCTATTTTCTCGCTTTCGATTTTCAATCAAAATAGAGTTTTAAAAAAGCTCCCACTCAAGAGGAATTTATTCGATTTGTGCGAAATTTTCACAAAATGTCAATTGGAGCTCTTGACGGCGTTTCTCGCATATCTACTCGGATTATTTTTCGCCTTTTCACGGAGAGCATGATAACTTTTGAACTAAATCGAATTTTGACATTCCCCGACACCCTTTTGTAATACGATTCCTCTGAAATACGACAAAGCAAACAGATTTTTAAACTTTAAAATATTTTCGGAGTCGGAGCTTCTGAAAGCCATCTCACTAGATCGGTGAAACGGGATGGCGGAAAATTCGAGATTTTCAAAGAACTCAAAACTTTTTATGTATTCTTGTAGCCAATTGTATAAGCTTTAAAATGATACATGAATGATTTATCTACGATGTTTCCTCGAGGCGCTACATAATTTTGACTGGAAACGCAACCTGAAGGTATCCGGTAACCTTAAGTTTGTATCTGAAGAATATTTCATAAATCCGATTTTACGGAAATTATTTGGCATCGGATTCCCATACAAACACTGTATTTCGCGCCATGTTTGCACCCCCTACAAGATGGTGGAAATTACCTTGGATTGGTCTATTTTCAAACATCTTAAAGTGCATATGAAGTAAAAATTAAGTTGAGCTAATGTTAAAATGCTTTCGTAATGAGGAATAATGGCATTTTCCGTTTGTCAACATCTCGTCTCGTTTCAGAGATATTCAGGTTTTTGTAATATGCAAATGAGATGACCTATCACGTCATATTGTTTGCACAGCTTGGAGACAAATCACAAATATCTCTACAAATATTGGATAAAAACTATTGAAACTTTGCACATATGTGCTACTATGGCAAATACACATCATTGTGCAAATTATGATGTTGCCATGGAAACACTCTGGCCCCAGGCTTCCACTACAAATATCACAAACTTCCCTAATTTCTCCTTTGTCAAACACATTTTTTTTGGTGTGGGTCCAAAATAAGATTTGGAACAATGTAGGCATTGTATGTGAATAGTTTAAGGAAATTGGAATTTTATGTTCAAGGTGAAAGTTGCGTGGGGCCATGAGAGTTTCCATGGCAACACCATAATTTACACAATGATGTGTACTTTTCAATTTAATTCATTTATATATATTAGAATTTGTAGGGGCATCCTCTCGATTAGTTCTAGGCTATTAGGATGTCCCGTACTCTTTGTATCTTATCTTGGTTTAGTCTATCAAATAGTTGTATTATCATGTTACAAGTTGTAACTATTTCTCCTTTTTTTCTTTCTATTTGTAATACCTTGTAATTATTCTGATACATTGAGTTAAATTGAACAAACTTGAACTTTGAGTACATTTCGAAGTTAACAAGGTCGTTTCTAAGCGAGTAAATAACTATAAACCTTAGGCATAGACTACTAGTAGTAGTTAACCTCGTGTCTCACCTCTACCCAGAAGTCCTCGCAGGCACCAATATGCTAATTATATGATAACTGTTAGAAGTCTATCTTCTGGTAAGCTACTAAATAGACATTATTAATATTGCCTGATTGCTACATTTGTCTATAGGTTATTTGCCAGTAATTATTTATTTATTTAGGTTAAGATTTATCTTCAGGCCATTTCATGACTAAAAAACCAGAGAGTAATCCTTAGAATTTAGACTTTTGTTTTAATTTCTTAATTAACAAAATAACATTCGATACTTTCTTTTTTAGATATCATTTATTTGTTATAGTGGGTGCTTCCAATGAGCACACAAACACCTTGAAAATCAAATACAATTTCATTATTTCCCAAAATAATTTAAATTAAGTAATAGAACACTGCTAACAGTACTGTTGTACTCTTTCGTTTTCAGAATACATGTATGCCAGAAAAGCAAAGATAGCACAGGACTGTCAGGTATACATGTATAGTATGCAACAAGTTTGCTGGTTGGCTGAGTACACATGGGATCATTAAAAAAAGTAATTGTGCAGGTAATTGGAAGGTATAATTTCTTACAATAATATATGCTTACAACATTTTCTGGAATATTAATGCTAGGTATCTGTACAATGTATGAGCAGGGTGATTTTAAATAAACGCCAGGGACATTTATTTGAGACCCTGCTTTTTATTGAAGACCTGGCCTGGAAGTGATTGTGTCAATACATGTCCCAATTTACCAGTACTTGGTACACTAGTTTAATTTAGACTGTTCCATTCTACCGATTTTTCTAACTAGCTGTAGCATGGTTATAAGTGGCCCACCCTTGGATGCTTGCACGGGAATACGTGACCCCCTCTCTGCATTTATAGAAGTTGAGGTCTCATTCACTAGTTAGCCCCAGAATATTATGCCGCTAGAGATTTGTTTACATCGTTAATGGTTATTTTATGTTTACATAACTGGACACATCAATACAAAGCATTGTTTACTAAAAATCCGATTAGCTGATGAAGAAGGTATTTTTCTTAATTGGGGGCAAACTTGTGTCCTTTTCATTGCTTGATAAACACTTGCACAACTTTGTTACTCAGGAGGCCAAAGGCCTTGCACAAGTAATAACTTAAGTCAAACAAGTTTCTTCTGTTCATGTTGTTTGATATTGGACACTACCCCGGTTTTCCCATGAGATACATGTAGAATGCACATTACAATGTATTCCACTCTTTTGTCAAACATGTTTGCCCTCTGAGTCTATATTATTAACAACTAATCGCATGGGTCCTCGTAAACTTAATGATTAATTTCACTTGTATCTTCAAAGTTGATAAAATTGCTCAAACACGTTCTGGTGAGAAGACATATCAATGTCAGCAGTGTGGCAAGTGTTTTAACAGTAAGAATAGCTCGTGACAGCTACAACTAGTCTTTCTTAATTTTAGCAACCTTTAGTAGAGCAGTTTTCACTAGACTATCACATAACCAAACGCAAGTAATCACATCAATTCTGCTTAGAATGTATGCAAGTTATAAGCAAAGTAATCGTCGATTACTTTGGACAGTTAAGAGAAAGCCGTTCTATAAATATTTATACATTTTTTATATTGTTCAAACATTTTGTCTCCATTTTTTGGTGTTTCATTTTCAAAACTGTGTTGATACATTCTCAGCGATTTAAAATTAATTTATCAACCAAAATCACTTGAAATATGTTAGTTAAAATAGCTTCCAAAATAATTTGTAGTTAGTATTTGTTTGTATTAACTAGAATTTAATTAAACGTGTCTGTTATTGTAACCACTAAACAAGTGTGAGTTGGTTCCTACCTAAATTTTCTTTCTTCAAGCAATATTATGAAGCGAAATCTTGTGATTAATGAATCTATTTTGTGCATGCATGCACCCTGCTGATGCCATGCATCAGTGCAGATGTGCCATAATTCTCATGAATGCAGCCAGTGCATGAATGATGCATGCAATGCATGCACAGGGGCCAATTTTCGTACACGCAACCTCCTGCATGTATGCACATGCATGACCGCCTGCATGCAAGCATCATGCATCCAGCCAGTGCATGCAAGATGCATGCATGATGCATGCAATGCATGCACAGGGACCAATTTCATGCATCATGCATGCATGCGGCATGCATGATTGCATGCATGCCACATGCATGCATATATGCCTGCCTCCAAATGTCTGTTCTTGTAGGACGTCAGAACTATCAGAAACACGACAAGGCGACTGATTGTTTAGGACTTAAACATCGTCACTTAAGTAATCCGATTTTAAGATACTTCAAACCCACTAACAGAGTTTTGGCCTCTTTTGCGAAGTAACACACTAGCTGGCACCACTTACAATTTCGACCACACACCGCCTTTTTCCTTTCATTCAGCGACGGTTTTTCTTTGCGACTACTATTTGTACAACTCACCGTCTTGGCAATGTTTTTCACACATAACTTAACCACACCAAGGCAGTGAGTGACTATTTGTTCCAGTTAAAATGGTGGACTATCACGTCAGTGAGTCTGTGCCTTCTACACGACTAATAATTGTTTTATCTTTCTCCCAAATGCATGGGATTCAGGATTATTATCATGATAGAGTAATTTTTTATCAATGGCTTACCTGTGGAATAATAGACAACTTGCTCCTGAGATCCTTTAGGCCAAGCTCACAGATGTTGATACCGTCTATGTTAATCACACCCTTGGGCTCAGCCAGGCGAAACAACGTGGACAATAGAGACGACTTGCCGGCACCTGTGCGACCAACGACACCAATCTTCCAGAACAAAGGAATAGCTGAATATGATACCACTGGCTCACAGCAAATATAAAATTTAATAACACCAGGCGACAGAATGGCAGTATCAACAAGAAAGCGTGCAACGCCACTTACAGTTTTGAATTTAAGGTAGCCATGCTGGCTAAATTTAAGGTGAAGTCTGGAGCAAAGTGTGTTATAAACGGCCATCAATCAAACGTTAAAGATCGATTCCCATTGGACGCGCCATAAGGAAGAACAACGATGAAATGTCTCTCGTGAATGAGTGCGCAGAAATGGCTTGTATTTAAAGGGGCTCTGCCAACCCCAAAATGTTTAACTTTCTCATGATGAAACTACTTAGATTAGCAGAGTGGGCTTTCCAGGTACACAAGGATGGAAAAGATTCGAGTGGATGAAAACTACTACTTTAAAGAGATATTTAGAGGAACTTAAAATCGGTTCACTGCAACCGAAACAAGCTTTTATAAATCCACTTTAATCGTTGTCATCCTCTATCGAAAAAGTTTGAAAAGCATATCAGGATATACACATGCCCGTCATGGTATTCTCTTCTACGTCAAGCTGTTATTTTTGTTTGTAATTTTGTTGAATTTGATTGACAGTGGCCCTTAAAGGAACAACACAACCCACTACTGCTAGTGAGACAAGCTTACAAGTCATTGTTGGGCGTAACCGTTTAGGGCAATGACCTTATGTTTTTCTCTGCATTTCTTGATGAAGAAAACATATCATTCAGTAGGTAATTATTCCGTGTCGGGCTACCGGAGAATTTGCGATGCCCACCTAGCCAAATAATTTTGCGGCTCGCCATTTTTCTTCCATGTTCTCAACAGATAGTAAATACACAGCAACGTCAACGCACCTTCTCCCTTGGCTTGACAACACACGTGATGCGATGAAGCACATTTGGCAGTCCCTTGTGGTAGGAGAATGACATATTGTCGAACTCTATGCGGCCCTTGTTTGGCCAATCGTCTGGCGGTTTAATATCAGTCTCAGCTTTTCCTTCAGAAGGGAGGTTATAATACTCAACCACTCGCTCCACTGACGTCATCTGTGGCAATATATTTAAGCAATAAAACACTCTTCCATATCTTTCTTCTCCGTTATAAAAACTCGGGAAATGTTGGGGGCGGAACAGTAAAAAACTTCACGGGCCGCTTGGCGAGTGATTTTTAAGTTTCTCTGCGTTCTCTCAACATATCTCGAGTGTTTATAAAAGAGAACAAAGAAAGCGTGTTATATTGCTTTTATAAAATAACGACAACATGCAACAAAATTTAATGATAATAATGCGAGCGCTATTGTTCTGTGGGACTGCTCGTTATGCCCCCATTGTTCTGTGAGACTGCTCGTTATGCCCCCATTGTTCTGTGGGACTGCCCGTTACGTCCCCATTATTCTGTGGGACTGCTGATTACGCCCCCTATTGTTCTGTGGGACTGCTCGTTATGCCCCCATTGTTCTGTGGGACTGCCCGTTACGTCCCCATTATTCTGTGGGACTGCTGATTACGCCCCCTATTGTTTTGTGGGACTGCTCGTTATGCCTCCATTGTTCTGTGGGACTGCCCGTTACGTCCCCATTATTCTGTGGGACTGCTCATTACGCCCCCCCCCCCATTGTTGTGTGGGACTGCTCGTGACGCCCCCATTGTTCTGTGGGACTGCTCGTTACGCCCCCCCATTGTTCTGTGGGACTGCTCGTTACGCCCCCCATTGTTATGTGGGACTGCTCATGACGCCCCCCATTGTTATGTGGGACTGCTCATTACGCCCCCCATTGTTATGAGGGACTGCTCGTTACGCCCCCCCCCCATTGTTGTGGGACTGCTCGTTACGCCCCCATTGTTATGTGGGACTGCTCATTACGCCCCCGATTGTTATGTGGGACTGCTCGTTACGCCCCCCATTGTTATGTGGGACTGCTCGTTACGCCCCCCATTGTTATGTGGGACTGCTCGTTACGCCCCCCATTGTTGTGGGACTGCTCGTTACGCCCCCATTGTTATGTGGGACTGCTCATTACGCCCCCCATTGTTATGTGGGACTGCTCGTTACGCCCCCCCATTGTTATGTGGGACTGCTCGTTACGTCCCCATTATTCTGTGGGATTGCTCATTACGCCCCCATTGTTATGTGGGACTGCTTGTTACGCCCCCCCATTGTACTGTGTGACTGCTCATAACGCCCCCCATTGTTATGTGGGACTGCTCGTTACGACCCCATTGTTATTCGACTGCTCGTTACGCCCCCATTATTCTGTGGGACTGCTCGTTACGCCCCCCATTGTTCTGTGGGACTTCTCATTACGCCCCCATTGTTATTCGACTGCTCGTTACGCCCCCATTATTCTGTGGGACTGCTCGTTACGCCCCCCATTGTTATGTGGGACTGCTCGTTACTCCCCCCATTGTTATTCTCATACTCATACTAACTACAATGATATCATAGATGTCAAGTTTATAAAAGGTAATTTATCTCTACCAGAATGTTTCTGTACAATGATTCCTGGGTTGACGTCACACTCATTAGCATATAGACCTCTATAACTCATAGACCTAACACTCAAATCAAGTAATATTCTACCATTCAAATCGATATTTGTGATAACTAAATAAACGTTATGTGCACTTTAACTTTCCCACTCATGCCAAATCTCCTCTTTGTGCAATCGTATTCATAAAATAATTTAGATGCATTCTGATTGGCTGACAGTGTTTGTACTTGCTCGAGAATTCTCCCAAACTTACCGAGGTTTGCATGAGCCTGTGCAAACATGGAAATGATGTCACACCGTAAGACGAGCACCGTAAGTGCTTCTTTCAGCAAAATACTTATTTTATAAGGTAAGTTTGGGAGAATTCTCGAGCAGGTACAAACACTCGACCTACAGTCTCGGAAGATTTTGTTTCATTTCTTAAATATTACACGTACGTATTGGTAAATTCAAGTAGAGCAGATTTCCTGAGTGGAACAAACTACAGCACGTCCGTAGCCTTACCGTAACAGTACTGTAACCATGCTTTACCGTATCTTTGTAATTTGATTGGATCAGCAGGACAGCAACAATAGGGAAACTATTTCAATGTCATGGCATGCCGTACAGTAACCGTGCCTTAGTCATTGCCGTAGTTTGTCCCACTCATACAAGATGTGCTCTATTAAATAAAATAAACTCACTGCTACAACTACTTACAATATTCTCAAGCTCTGCACTCTCTTCCACGAATGGTTGAAAAATACCCGTAAGCATGATGGAATATGTTAATGTCAAGCCAACGATTCCAGCACTTAAACCAACGACTGCAAATTAACGCACACCAAATATATTCATTATTAGCTACTCAGTTTATCCGTTTACTTCTAGCTGTGATCTGAAATGTTCATTTAAAGGGGCTGCACCTTTATGTTTGCAGTCCTTGTCGGACACAGTTATTTTCAGCGATTTTCATATGAACTAACGAACCTCGCGCACATGTGGGATGGGTAAAATCAAAGTAAATGTGCAAATATGACTAAAAACTGTGCATTGACGTAGTCTTCAAGGAAAATATTGCATATCATTTCAAACAAGCATTGAGGTAGAAGACTTTAACTGTTTCTAGCAATTAACAGCTACCAACCGAATATGGACTCCATACATACACACCACCATGATATAGCCCCTTTAACTGTTTCTAGCAATTAACAGCTACCAATAGAGTCCATATATACACAATACCATGACATAGCCCCTTTAATTACATCAGAGAAATAACTTTTTGGTCAGGAATGGATGTGTTGATGATAAACGTCTGACGTTCTTCATCCAAAAGCCGTAAAATACGTCTGACAAACCTTACTCTACTGGAACTGTCTGTCGTCTTAGAAATGAGTGATGATAACTTCAGGAACTGAGAAAAGGAAAGAACTCGCCGTACATGTCGTATAACCGCATCCCCACGACCTTACATGACGTACGGGTAAAGCTATTTAAGAGCAAAGATTTTTCACCCATTCAGAGTGTGATGTTACCTAAAACTACATTCTTGTACTACATGAAACCTGCGCGAGTGGGTCACTAACTTTGACAATCTTATTAACTTACTTACCCCCTTTAAGTGCTGGAAAAACAAGAGCTACGAATATGAGAAAGAAAACCAAGAGTGTTTGTAGTCTGTATGTTAACCAGGCTTGGGCCGCCATGTAGGAAAACCAGGCTCGTGAATGAGCATCCTGGAAGGCATTGAACTGATCTGTGAATGTGTTCTGCACACCGTAAGCACGAATAGTGTCCAGGCCAAGCAGAGTGGTGGAGAAATGACCAAACAATGGACTTCGACCTGAGAGAAATAAAAGTGTTATGTAAGCCAAGAAACGTGGCGGGCTAACGTCTTGAGGTAAACTTTAAAATTCAGTAATGTTGCAGTTGGAGTAAAGTTTTACCAACTAAGGGTGGCCGTGTGATTACAGTGCGACAGTGTTACAGTTCTCGTTATATAAGTGGCCCCGGCTTCAGTAGTTTAACTGTAAAGCAATCTGTAGCCTGGGTTGATTTCCGTACTTTTCCTATCTAAGGTAACCTTTCACATCTGAGGTAAGCTATACCATCACGAAAGGCAACCTTTTACATCTGAGGTAACCTATACCATCAAGAAAGGCAACGTTTCCCATCTGAGGTAACCTTTCCCATCTGAGGTAACCTATACCATCACGAAAGGTAACCTTTCCATCTGAGGTAACCTATACCATCATCAAAAGCAACGTTTCCCATCTGAGGTAACCTATACCATCATGAAAGACAACGTTTCACATCTGAGGTAACCTATACCATCATAAAAGACAACGTTTCACATCTGAGGTAACCTATACCATCATGAAAGACAACGTTTTACATCTGAGGAAGCCTACACCATCACGAAAGGCAACGTTTCCTATCTGAAGTAAGCTATACCATCATAGAATTTCCAGAGCTCGACACTAACAGTTACCCTGTGACCAATGGAAAGTAAAACTTTCATGTGGAAGGTAAAAAGTTTGGTCTGGAAAGTGTTTTTAATATATTTTCAATATTTACTAAGTTTACCTTTCCATAGTGGCAACAAGTCATAAAAGTTAGTATCAAACCCTGATTTCCCATCTGAGGTAACATATACCATCATCAAAGGTAACCTTTCCAATCTGAGGTAACCTATACCATGATGAAAGGTAACCATTCAAATCAGAAGTAATCTTCTCAATCAAAAGATGCATTTTCTCGTGTGAGGTTACCTTTGAGGAGGTTGCCTGAACCTTTACCTTGCCTTATAATTATTACCTACCATCCGAGACACTTACATCATTAAAACTAACCCATGCCTTTATGGACAAGCATTATTTTAAATCTGAGCTTACTTCTATCAACCGAGTTAACCTAAACCACTGAACGTTCTCCTTCCATTGGAGCTAAATCCCCCATGCGAACAAATTAAACCTCCAAAACTTCTTAGTCTGGTTTTATAGTAATGGAAAATCGTATTGAATGACATACTTATCCCCTCGATCCTTTTCATCTCTCGAGATGACTTCATGAAGTAGTTTCTGAGGTACAGGAACAGCACAATAACAGGTAACACTACCGCCAAAGTTACAGGATTAGTGAAGCCAATGAGGCACAAGATACCAAGACACACGAATCCTGTCTGGAAATAATAATAATACCAAAGTGCTGAATGAGTAACATAACCATACGAAAATAAGGCATAAACAGCAATACAAAAGGTAAGGGTATTTATTTATATAGCGCACATTATATATAAACATATTCAAATGCCTTCACAAGGGAGGACTTGAGAAATGGACTGCTACTGTGGCACAAAGTGCTGCCGTGCAGTTTACGATATTAGTACCTCCAGAATACCAGTCTGTTGTGTCGGGAGACAATCCCTTACTCTTTCACGAAATAGCACAACAGGCTCTTTCGCATCCTCTTCATACTGATTAGAAGAGGAAGGAGACAAGGCCAACAGCTTATACGTCCCTGCCAAGGATGCAGCTGCAGAGTTTCGAACCCACGACCTCCCGTACTCTAGACCTCGACGTGCCTTATCAACTGAGTTAACCAGTGAGGCGGTTTATGTAGAAATATAGTCAACTTTTGAGTTATTAGATGCAGTCATGTGCACTCCCAAAATTTCCAAGACCTCATGTGTGCACCTTAAAAAAAAAACCGTGAAGATGACACAATAATTAACAACCAACCTGGAAAACATCACAAAGAAGCCAAGGCATGAAGTCATCGATTAAACCCATATCCTTTGAGAACCTGTTTAAGATCCGTCCTAAAAATGAGAAGTAGGTAATTCAAACGATAATCACTCATTTCATGGTTCATACAGACTTCAGGACGTTTTCTTCAAGGACAATACGCACTTTTCAGAAATTATTTTTTACTGGTTCACACATTAATGACCTCAGAATTCTACGCAATTTAGACCCAATGTAAGACCCTCTCTGACTTGTTTGCACGATAAATCATTCAGTGCTGCTCTAATGGTCTTTTGGAGGCAAAAGTGAGGCTGTTTTACTGTCTTCTCAAACATCGAAGGATATTTCAACAAAATTCAAGGAGTTTTGGTGAAAATTCAAGGACTTTTCAAGGATAAAACGTAATCTGCCAAAATGCAAGGACTTAGCATTATTTCAAGGACTTTACAAGGCCTGTGCGAACCATCCATTTTTAATGGCTGCATGATAGACTTCAACAATCTATAACGGCTTAATGAACCAGTAAACACATAACAATCTGTAAACTAAGCCCAACACCTACGTTTGGAACCCAGTAGATCCTCTTTGAAAAGCAAGTGTCAGTTCGGATTAATTAATCCTAAATCACATGATAAAGCACTTAACGGTAACAGTGTATATGAAAAGAAAGTATACACACTTGTTTTCAACAGAAATAAGTTCTGCTATTTTATTTCTTTGTGGTGCACGTCTAAAAAGAGGAATACGTATCGAAGGTCGAAAAAAGCCGATTCTCTGCTGATAAAGCTAGTTTGTGTGTGCTTTTTTTCTCCGTATCGTACGTCATGCATACCAAGGAAAAACAACTACACCCTCAGCACAAAGAAAGCACAATAGTGCGCAATTATGAGTCGTTAGGGTATCTATTCAAAGCCGAGTACAACATGACAAAACTAATTTATTCCCCGTATCGTACGTCACAGATTACAGGAATTGAGCCGTCTGTACTTAGCGGCGGTTGGGAGGAAGATTTTCAGAGTTTCAGATTTTCTTTCCTTTGACGCAAAACACAGTAAAATAAATTTTGGTACGAGATCTACTCATTGAGCTAAAGTTGATTTTAGGCTTCAGTTCTCCTTTAAACTTAGTTTTGTAACAGAACAAGTTTGTGACAAATATTTGCATAATTGATCACACACCGAAACGGCTCATTGCATACGACAAAGAACTGGCATATACAACAAACATGGACTTCAAAAGACAAAGCTTGGGAAGGAAACCCTTGAATTCCAGTTGAAGTCGTGTTTCTCATTTATGATGTATTTATCAAACTGAGCCTTCTGTTTCCCTGTAGTACTGTTTCCCTCCATTCAAAAGGAGTCTGGCTTGGGAAAAGCATTGGTTCTTTTTAAAATGGCGCTGTGTGATGGAAACCCATGCCATATTTGCGAACATGTGAATGAAACAACACAATCCTTTCCAGTTAATACTCTAAAATCGGAGACAAACCTATGGAATTATTGTCAAAGAAGTACATCGTTGTCCTCATAATACTGGAGAGCATCTTAGCATGTAGATTCTTGGATGCAACAATAGTCATTGTATAGTACAACTCGGTAGATATAATACACAAGATGAGTAAGCTGAACACCAGCACTGCATAGATACCAAGGTAGAAGTCACGGTCAGGCATGACGGGGATCGTGTCATTGGAGGAAGAATTCTTGGTTTGAAGGCTTAAGTGGTAAAATTCCTCACTATTTGTCCTGTAAAGGAACACGAAGACTGAAACTTCAAAACCTGCATTAAATCGTATACAACACGTTTACATCAAAGCCGGAACGGATTGAGTGGGCAAATTACGGCAATGACTTACAGCACGGTTACTGTACGACATGCCTATCCTTCTGATCCAACAAATTACAGAGTTATGGCACAGTACGTTAACGCTACGGAGACACCGTATTTTTGTCCCACTCATACAAAAGCTGCTCTAAAGCCGAAAGGGGCACAGTAGGGCAATAGTGCGTTAACACTGCACCTGTTAAAAAATCGCCAAAGCAAATAACAGGTATCATTATCACATAGAGTGCTTTTTCGGCCTCTTATAGGGCCTCGCTTCGCAACTTTCACAATGAACATGCAGATATGCAAAGTACCTTCTCAAACTCATTAATAATTCATGAGATTTTTAGTCAATCAGAGGGCTGCATTTGGTCACATACCCAATGAAACACTAGATGAACATCACTAGTGATGTTCATCTGATGTTCATCTGTGTTCTCATTGGGTATCATTCATGCATGTGTTGGACCTAATTAAGCTACAAGGATTACAGCATAAGTATGACTTTACATGGAGAAGTGAAGGAGAAGATGACAATAAAAATCGGCGTCCAGAGTGTGATTCGAACCATCATCCTCAAAGCTGCTCTTGACTACTAGTCCGCTGTCTTGCCCACTACGCTATCAGGCCGTTTGTTGAAATGACCGTGACAAAATAACAATCACAACTCTTGTAGTCTATAATTGCATGCAATACAATACGTTATGTTGCGCCCAGAAAAGCTACTGTGTAATCACAGCCTCGATATGTGAAATGTGCTTTGTATGCCAGCGTCAAGCTCAGTTTGGTGAATGAAGACATCAACTACGCGACACCAACCAGCTTGGGATTAATTTGCCACGAGCGTGGCCATTTATTCAAGTATCGTGATGATCACGATAAATGTCATTCAACAAAGGTGGGAACAGACAACCGCCACAAGTCACACTTTGTGACAGCCCCATATAATTGCATGCAATACAATTCCAGGCAAACAATACTTTATAATGATTTATGAATGCACGTATTGTTTTCGATTGAGAAGTCGGCCGAAGCGGCCTCGTGCTTTCATCTTTCTCGGTGTTTGGATACCCTGGTAAAACACTAGCTCTCGATTTTTATATATTACTTACCATTCAGCCAACCACCAATCTCCCATCATAGCTACAGCCTGCAGAGAAAATAAGTACGCGTACATATTATGTACACTGATATAATAAATTACTGAATGTCGACCAAGGTATGCTTGATCGTGGGAAGCATGAAGCAGCTGACATGTTGAGCATTAATGCTTTGCTCTAAAGAAGAGTTACTCGCTTCCCATGCATGGTGGATAGCACACCTTAATTGACTTTTAGTTAGATATACCATTGTTTATCTTCCTCGCCAATGCAGACACTAGTTTGTTGCAGCAAGGTATCCATTGTACATAAAAATGGCCATACAAAATAACTGACCAATTTGTAAAATCCTAAACATGCTATAAACTGAACTAACAATACGTCCGGACAGACAGACAAACGAACGACTGTTGAGGAAAAGGATAACCGGTAAAAAGAAATTCCAAGAAACGCATAGAAAATGTGAATAATTAATAAAGTTGTTTATCAGGTCCACTTGATTAAGCAGCACTCGTTACCTGACAGAGAGCGAAGAGAAAAACAACAACAACGCCTGTACTGAGACTGTGGAGAGACTGTAGATAGGCCAGATATGTCTGGTTGCTCACTGCTCCCTCCTGTTTTGTTTCCTCGGGAATGAGATCTTCTTCCTAGAGAAAATACTAATAATTAGAGCTCTTATCTTGACTAATACACTTCGACATACTTATTACAAGATCTATGGCAGGGTTCTTTCACAGACAGAAGGGAAGTTATTGCGGCGGGTGTAAAGTACAGGTTACAGGTCAGGTTGTTAATTCTAATACAAATCCTAATCCTAACCACAAACCTAACCCTAACCATTGGACGAGTTCACAGGTAAACAAGATGTGACCTGACCTGTGACCAGACCTGTAACCTGGCCTGTACTTTACACCCGCCAAAGTTATTGCGATTTACTTTCTCTCTATCGTGTAATTAGAAATCGTACCATGCTCTATTGTGTAATTAGCGATCGTACCATGCTCTATTGTGTAATTAACAATCGTACCATGCTCTGTCAGTGTAATTAGCAATCGTACCATACTCTACTGTGTAATTAGCAATCGTACCATGCTCTACTGTGTAATTAGCAATCGTACCATGCTCTACTGTGTAATTAACAATCGCACCATGCTCTATTGTGTAACTTGCAATCGTACCAAGCTCTATCTATTGAGTTATTTGCAATCCTACCATGCTCTACTGTGTAATTACCTTACTTTATTGTTTAATCACACAGTCAGATTAATCCTATGGGAAGTGAAAGTTTTATAATTCTCAACATGAGTCAAACCGAGGCTTTGCCGGGCTAGGATGGCCGGTATCAGAACAATCAACCCAATCTTGGGAATCCTATTACAATTGTAGCTTTGATCGTTTTAGTTTGTTTCTTTAAATTATAAACGATATACGAACGAAACATTGGACAGGTATAATTCATCTAAAGAGGTAATGGAAACTGATGATGTCCCAAAATAATATGTCATTACCATGAATGTTCATTAGATTCCTTTCTGGGAAGGGGCTCTAGAACCTCAGTGACAACCGAAGGTAGTTTTTTTCCCAATAGTGATGTTTCGTGTGTCCTCAACTATTGCCATTAATGTGCCAACCAGAGATCCATTGGTTCCTAACACAAAGCAGGTTTTACAAATCATGGTTGGCACATTAGCATACCTATTGCAATGTTTATCAACACGAAACATCGCTATTGATAGTTTCCCCATCAGTTAGATTCCCTCTAAGCGAGAAACACTACAACAGTTCTAGTCGACGTCGACAACAGACCCTTTCGGCTTGCCCCATTTCAGACCACGTGATAGTTCTCCAGAGGATTCAGTGCTTTGTTTTCCAATTAAAGAAATTGGTACATTTTCTCTTGGGATACAGAAAAACAAAAACGCATTACTCAAGGGGAAAGTCACGTGGTCTGAAATGGGGTAACCAACAGGCAAGATGAAAGGTCACTCACAAATGCGCTCACCCTTGGAGTCTCAAACATCTCTCTTTTCATTTCTTTTCTGACTTTGTCTGACCTTACCCCAAAATATTTCCCCCATTTCAGAGTTTGTCTGACCTTACTCCCAAATTCTGTCGACAACCCTGGCAATTGCGTGCAAACCAGTTTGATAAAATGAGTACCTACATAAACACTCATCGTGGTAGCAGCGGACATAATCGACATGCAGCTATCAACCATTTTAGTGGCCCGTTTTCGAGTTCCAGTCTCCACCGACAACGGCCTACTAAGTTGTCGACCGAATCTTCTAGGTCTGGCGTCCTGTTCCACCTCACTTTCAATAGCAGAGTCTTCCTGCTCGTCCTCCTCTTCAACCAGAAGAGACATGAAATCTGAACCAGAACGCGACAGCTCTTGGTATGTACCTTTGCCAATGCATTTACCCTGATATGAAGAATTCGTAAATATCATTAATTACTCGACCCAATTACGTAAAAAAAACATTGTGGGGTAACACACGTGCTATAGGGAGAAGGAGAAGTACATTGATTTTCATGTTTAAATAGTGACTCTTATTTCGATCAATTATAGCTAGAACACTGAGGCGTTTTGGGTTTAAAGGGGCTATAACCAGGACTTTTCAGATTTTCAATCAAATAAATATGTAGAATTTTCTGATTATAGGAACAATACTCTTTGGACACTACGTAATGCCTATTCATGTTAATTTTTGAACAGCGGCCAAGCTAGATTAGAATCGAGGTGGATGGCGCAGCATCTAAACAATCGCCTCTTACCACTGTCACCTGGGTTCGACTCCCGGATGTGAGTTTGTCAATTCTCATCCAAGCTCTGAGGGTTTTTCTCGAGGTTCTCCAGTTTTCCTCCCCTCCATACAAATGAGCGTTGTAAATACTGAACGTTGTGAAAGACTGGAGAATACTCGGATCACTAGCAGCATCTGCTATAAGCTTAATAAGCCTTATTAGTATATACCACACCAGTGAATATCACTTTTCGCGCGTTCTGATTGGCTACTCAAACAGTGAATATGATTTCATATTCACCTCCAAGCGAAGCAGCGATCACCTCGCGCGAGTTTTTGTCCATTTGAGAGAAAAAACTATTTGGTGCTGGCTATTCACCTGCAGTGTGGTATATACTAAAACAAGCGGCGAGGTTAATATCCACCACTATTCACCTTCACGTCGGTGAATAATTGCTAAATATCCGAGGGTAAACAAAATATTTGATTTTTGATTGATTTTTACCAAAGACACCAGAAACTTTAAAACGTTGGTCTAACGTTTGCAAGTTTTTCATAATCGTATTCCATCTCTATCCCTGCCATCAGCTGCCCGATTTTCTTCTTAATTGTAGTTTCACTTCACTAATGAAACTTTTAATGAAACCACACAATTATTTATTAGTACTTCTATTATAAAGCAATTTTGGGCTTTGCAAAGTGATGCTAGTAAAAGCTGACATACCCTTAACCCCATTTTCGCTTCATTTATTTTCAAAGTCTAGAAAAATTAAATCAGAAGAGAAACCCTGATTTCTAAATCGTGATTAAAGTCCTGCACATTTTGCTTCACGACCGAGCAGTTTGAGGTCTTGTTCGAGTGACGTATGTCGTGTATGCTTTCCAACGACAATAAAGTCTCATTTAGTAACCCAACAACTTCTTTATTTCCCCTTCACGCTCGCTCTCATAACAACTTCGTTCGCTACAAGCATGCACACTCGCTCAGTGATTTTCCGTCACGCCTCGATGACGTCAGCGCGTGTTCACGTGCTGAGTTCTAGATATGCTTCCGTTTCCTGTTTCGACACTCTCCCCCCATTTGAGACCAGCAGTGCTCACATGTTATCTCTAAATTTAACTGTTCTCTTCAAATCTGTTAATCTGAACAATGTTCTCTCTCGCAACTTGCGCAGCCCTCCTTCTGGGCAGCCTGAAGTCTTCCGCTTCTGGGTTCATGTGCCTCTCTGGTACTTGCGGTTCAGGTGCGCAGCTTAGTTCGAGCGGGTACAAGTGCTGAATCGCTCTCTCGAAACGTCTCTTCAATGTTCTCATCTCTACTCCTCTAACAACTCCGTCTCTACCTTCATACAACTTCTCTACTATGACGATTTTCCACTTGCCTCTGTTCTTCTCTTCTCCTTTGATAAGTACAACGTCGCTCACCTTTGGAGTCGTTTCCTTCCCGTTGTGATTCAAGTTGTGTCTTTTTCTCAGCCCCCTCAGGTACTCCCTAGTCCAACGCTTCCAAACTCTGTCTTTACAGCGCCTAACATATCTGGCCCGCTTACTGAGATCCTCCTCTTCTGTTAGTCCTTCATCATCTTCAAAATGGGATAATGTTGTCCAGTAATCATCGTGTTTGGAGTTAAGACAGGAAGTTGTACATCATCTTCAACATACGACAATGGGCGATTGTTGAGACAAACTTCAACATCGAGCACAACATCTTGCAGTTCCTTCCACTTGAGCTTTGTTTGTCCAACTACCTTGTACATTGACTGTTTCACCAATCCAATGAGCCTTTCGTACTGACCACCCCACCACGGCGCTCTACTCATATTGAATTGCCAGGTGACGTTTAGTTTCGCTAGGTAGTGGTTCAGTTCTTCATCCTTCTCGATCTTCTTGATCCATTTCGCCGCAGCGTATAATGTCTTTGCATTATATGAATAAATCTTCTCAGGCCGTCCCCTCCTGGCTGTGAACTGTTTGAAGCTCCGTTTGAACTCTTGGACTGTAAGATCTGGCAGTACATCCAGATGAATTGCCCTCGTTAGGCTGCACCCATAAAGAAGAATATAGGCTTTGGCTTCTTTGTTTGAGTGACGCTTGTATGTGATTGGACCCACGTAATCTACTCCCACAACTTGGAATGACCGTGAACCTTCGGGTCCGGTCCCTTGGTAAATTTCCTTCTGGCGGTTTGGGAAATGCCACTGCATGGAATCTCTTACAACCGAAGCAACTCTTCACTACTCGCTTCACTAAATATCCGAGCTTCGGTATCCAATACCTTTCTCTCACAGCCGTCATTGTAAGTCCAACTCTCCTATGGAGAGTGCTGGTGTGTACATCCATCACCAACTTTTCAGCTAACAGTGAGTTCGGCGGAATGAATTCGTCCCCTACACTCCAGCAACCCTTTCTTGTTCTCAACCAAAATTAGTCGCAGAGTATCTTCCTTGACCTGATCTGATTCGGCGTGACGCTTTTGAACTCTTCTTAACCACCATTCGACCTGGTTGTAAACTTCCTCCGTTGTGAGTGCTCCCTGTCTCTTTTTTCGTCGTTTGGACCTTGCATTGTATGTAAACCTCGCCACCCATGCTGTTATTCTCATAGTCTTCCAGAATCCTTGCTTCCCTAACAACTTGTCAAGGGTGTCGTACAGCTCTCCCTGTGTACCTCTGTACAGTTACTGCTTTATCGGTTTAGCTTCGATCTCTGAAACCTTACTCGGTTCAACTGTTTTGCCCTCGGGCCACTTGCGAGGATCCGCCAACCAGCTCGGGCCATTAAACCATTCGCCAGGTAGAGTTTGTTTCCATAGCACCTTCTACTACCCACATCTGCTGGGTTCTCAGCTGTTCCAACATGTCTCCACTCAATATAGCTCTTCTCCCTTATGGCTCTAACTCGGTTGGTCACGAACTGCTTATAACTACCCCGCCCACCGATCCAGTATAAGGCGACCGTGATCTAACCATCCATAACAGTGTCTCACTGGCAGACCTAGGGCTATTTTTACATTTTCGGTTAGATTAGCTACCATGTGACCAGCCACAAGCTCAAGCCTTGGGATTGTTAAGTATTTCTTTGCTAATATTGCCTTTGCCGCTACCAAACCCTGACTGGTCCCCGATTCTTGGTGGATAACTGCGTACACGGCTGCTGATGTCCCGTTACCACTTGTCTCCAAAACTGTGCAGATCAATGGCTTGAACTTTCTCTTTGTGGGTAGCTATGCTTCTTGGTACTTCGATCTTTCCGGGAAGCCTATTGCACCATGCGTGCCAGCATTGTTTCAAGGTGTTTGGTAGTTCTTCATCCCACTGAAGGCTCTTATCACAGATGCCACGATAAATCATCTTACCCATTAGGATGATTGGTGAAACCAGACCAAGTGGTTCAAATACTGCTGCTAAGCTACTTAAGACCTTCCTCTTTGTCTCCTTCGCTGGTTTCTCTGGAAAGACTATGCCTATGTTATCACTTGACTTATTCCACGACAGGCCCAAGATCTTTGTTTCTTCACTCTGGACATTCAACTGCTGTTTAGCAAAGCTTGGTTCTCCGTCTGGACACTCTGGTACCTCTGTTGACTCTAGATTGACTTCATTCGAGTGCCATTTGTGTAAGTCGAAGTGAGCAGTCTTGAATATGTGCACTGCTGTATCTTTCAGATTCCCGACCTCCTCATTAGTCTCACCTCCCAGCAGTACATCGTCAACGTACAGGCTTCGCTTGATTTCTTCTATTTCTCTAAGATATTCTTCCATGTAACTGTTCAAGGCCTCGCGCACGGTGTTGGTGATCACTCGCGTAACAAAAACATCACAACGTACATCGTGCGTTATACATCGTGCATCGAGCCTTCCTGAAATGCTTGATGCACGATGGCTGATGCACGATGCTCGAATATCGAGCCTGCATTCCTTTCATCGTGCATCTATCGTGCCTTCATGGAGCCTAGATCGTGCCTTGAATGATTTTGGATCGTGCCTTCATCGAGCCTGGCATCGAGCCTTGGATCGTGCCTACATCGAGCCTGGCATCAATTCATTCGTTGTTTAGTTTCTTTCAAAATGTATGGGTTTTATCGAATTTGGAAAAGCTTGGTCAATAAGGTTTTTATTATATGGCGAAAATAGTGCTAAAAACACACTTTTTGACGCGCCGGCCAGGAACCCACTTCGCGGTAAACTGAAGAGCGAATATAAATTAAGCTAAAATTAGACCGAGACCCGACGAGTTTTACTTGAAGTTGAACTCGTGGTGTTCACAACAGTTTTTTTTTTTACATCAAAAATGCTTTTTATGGATGAAAACTGACCTGTACTTCACTTTAGATGCAGAGTTTCAATGACAACTTTACCAAGAACCCGAATTGCATTATCTGGAGACAAACATGTGCATATTTGTGGAAGATTTGAAAGTTGAAAACAGGCACGTTGAAATCACTAGAGTTGAGTGGCGATACGATAAGCACACTGATAAACTTGACAAAACGAGCTGTAGAAGAATACGAACAAACTTGTAAGTACTAACTAGTAAATACTCTCGTCTTATGTGCCAGTTACCAAATGTGAATGCTGAATTTCCCAACCCATATGTAATAAAACAATCTGATTTCTTTGATGAAACTGTGTGCTAATTATAAGTTAGTTTACATGTGTTGCCGGAATAATTTCTTTGTACTGCGATTTTAGAAGCGTTGATGTAGCTGAACTTTTCATTGTGTTTTTGGAAGTCTTCATGTACAGCAATTTCAGCTTTTGTGTATTTAATTTGACAGCTACATGTAAAAAGTTATTTATCCACTAATCCAGCTTCTAACGTTCAATTCATTCGTTTTTGCTGCAGTCATTTTCATCGAACTTGCGAGAGTCCGAAGCTTCTTTAGTTTGCTCTATAAAGTTGAATTTTAGCCGAAAAACGGAAATTAGAAAGATATTTTAAATTAGTATTTGCCTTCATGTGACAAGTTGTTTAGTTTCTTTAAAAATGTATGGGTTTTATCGCCATCTGTTTACGAATGGTTGTGAAGGAATTAGGAAAATCTTGACGGTCAAGATGAAACATTTTTCCCGCTGAGCAACCATTCAGATTGCAGCATTCAGAGTCCTCTTGGAGTCTTGCCTGCCCACGGAGCTGCCATATAATAAAGAGATAATTGTTTATACCATTTCAATGTCCTGATATACATGTAGGATTGTAAAGATTAAGTGGTCAGTTGAAAAAAATCGATTATTCTAGAAACTGATTTCGGTTACACAGAATGAACCGATTCTCTAAATCTCTCTTAAAAACAATACATTGCACCACTCGAATCTTTGCCATAGGCATACTTCATCAAAACTTTCTCAAGTATACTTGTCAAATGGTGCATCAAAAATGAAGAAACTATATATTTGTACATAAGAAAGAAATGAAAATAGGAATTAATTCCTTGGCTGATAGATGTACATGTACATGTATGGTCAATCTGAGCAACATTTCTTTCTTCGAAACTACATTGTATATACTCAAAGCTTACAGTTTTTAATAGTATGGCTCGCGCGCAGTTTAAAACCTCAGACTGCTTCAACTTGAGTTTATTATGCATTTTGGGTGTTTTTCGGTATTTCTCTCACTTTAGAAAATCCATTCTTGTAGTCTCGCCTGAAAATCAAAACTTAAATTAAGTCGAGTCGAGATAGTATGTGCAATGAACTCAGTGTAGTGACTACCCTGGATTCCAGAGGTTAAATGTTTTGCCTTTTGTCGGTAAATTCGGTGAGCGCACGGAAGGCAAAACAAATTGTTTTGCCTTGCGCGCGCTCACCGAATTTACCAACAAAAGGCAAAACATTTAACCTCTGGAACCCAGGGTATGTAATGTGAAAAGGTGATCACTAACATCGTGCGCGAGGCCTCAAGTGTTGTTCAAGCGTCCCTCCCAGTAAAAAAGGTGACTGATTGAGACCAAAAAGTGCTCTGGTGAATCTATAAACTTCAACCTGATTAGGATCTCCGTCCTCAATCCAATGAAACCTCAACACATCACGATCTGCTTCTCTGATTCTCATCTGTAGGAATGCTTTCTTCAAATCCCCTGCTAAGCTATGGGGCTGAACCAGTTGCGTGCCAAGATGTCCCATATGAGGTTTTGTAAAGGTGGCCCAGTCTCTAGACAGTCATTCAGTGATGGCGACTTGTCGTTAGCTCTAGCTGATGCATCGTACACTACATGGACTTTAGTGGTCTCCGCCGTTTCCCTCACAACCGGTTTGTGTGGGAGGTAAAATGTCTTCCCCTCTGGCTCATTTCTCACCTTTTCCACGATCCCTTGTTTTTCTTGGTCCCTAATTGACCTATATCATTATCACGTCAAATCAAAACAATCTATTGTTTAAACGCTAAGGATCACGGTCGTGGGAGGGGGACAAAACAGCAACAACACAAAGGAAATCGCTATCAAATGCATTATTTTTGTAGAACGTAGAATAGCGGTAACAGCCACCAAATACGGTAAATATTGCGGGATAAACATCGATACAGCTGATATCTGGAAACCAGACAATTCGAAGTTAAACGTCACTCAGCAGAGCAGATTTAGTTCAAAATTCAATTGTTCAAGTCGATTCTCTCCCCCTCATAAACAAGCCGTGACATCATAATGATATAGGGTAATTATCTCATCATATTTGTTGAAGAGTTCTGGCTTACTCTTCAGTCTCTGCACCAGCTTGTCTAATCTCGCCAAGCTCCCACCTTTGTTGTCTGGACACCCTTCTTTCCACAGCAGACCTGTTTCGTACCACCCTTCTTCGTGCCGGACAAGTTGATCCTTAAAATCTTGGTACACAGTTTCCTGATCTCCAGCCGGCTTATCTTCCAATCCAAGTCTCACTAACTGTTCGTAGTCTTCAGTTGCCCTATGCTTTGCCCCAGTACAATTAAAGTATAACCTTTTATTGCTGAGGACCTTGCGCCTTTCTGCAACACCCTTCACCCGGCCACAGTCTACTAATTTGTGGTCTTCAGAATTGCAATAAACACAGGGTCGAGGCTTCCAGGTCCCTTCTCTGGCCTGAAATGCTCGCTCGCGTCTTTGGGGTTTCTGCCGACTTTGTCCAGGTGTGATGTTATTTGCTTGCTGATTATTCATAGGAACTGGGTTTCTCTCACACCATTTACGTAATGCCTCTGCCAAGTGTTGGAATCCCCAATCCTGCCAAGTGTTGGAATCCCCAATCCTGCCAATCATCGGCTAGTCTTACAAGGTCAGCTCTTATCCAAGGAAGCTTATCAAGAGTGATTCTCACATATCCATTAATTTACCCATGGTTTCTAGAGCTTGAATGTGAGTGACAAGTTTATCATAAAAGTCATGGATTTTTGCGGGTTGGGAGCCTTGTGTTGATGGCAAGGAAACACAATTTTGCATATGTGCATTAGCCACTTCGCTGGGTTTCCCATACTTTGTCTTCAAGATGTGTTTAGCTCTCTCGTAACCCTCGCTACTGAAAGGGAGACCATCTATTGCTGAGCAAACCTTGGGGTCTAGAGGTATGAGAATTTTGCTACTTGAGCCAGATCTGATTTATCTATCTCGGCTTCGAAGATACTCCAAAATCGTTGCCAATCAACATGAGTTCCCGTGAATTTTGATATCACCAGCTTGGGGAGTTTCGTTTGACCATTATGACCTGATTATGATCCTTGTGATCTTTCTGAGTCGAGCTAATTTTCTCTGTTGATTTTCTTTCATAGGCCAATTTTTGTTCCAGTTTAGCCTTTTCAAACCTCATTTCTTTTTCAAATTGCTGTTCTTTAATTTTAGCTTCTAGAACTTCCTCGGTTTTCTTCAAGTCGTCGATAGCCGATTCAAACACTGCCAAGCTTTTGTCAACGTTTGCTCCCCATTCAGGAATCTCGTCTGCATTTTTGTCTTCGAGAAGTTAACTCTTGAAGTCTCAGTTTAATTTCGTAAACTTCTCGAAGTTTGTTTTCAAAGACCTTTCTCGCTCGTTCTACTACTGTTAAGTTACCTGTTTCCCTACCTTGATGGCATCCTCATTGATAAATGCCATTAGCTTTAATTTAGCTTCGAGGGTTTTGGATAAGTTGTTTTCGGTCTCCATGATTGTTCTTGCCGTGTTTGCTTGTCCTTCTCTGTCGCTCGCTGTTTTTTTTCCTGTTTCTCACTCACTGTTCTCTTGCTAATCCTGTCCCGTCGGGAGTGCCACTTTGTCGTGTATGCTTTCCAACGACAAAAGTCTCGTTTAGTAACCCAACAACTTCTTTATTTCCTCTTCACGCTCGTTCTCATAACAACTTCGTTCGCTACAAGCATGCACACTCGCTCAGTGACGTCAATGCGTGTTCACGTGCTGAGTTCTAGATGTTCTTCCGTTTCCGGTTTCGACACGTAATATAATTGTGAACTTAACTACATTACACAGCTTCAGCGCCGGGCACCTCGTTTATTGATGTTAGTCATGTAAATAGAGCAGTATATAATGCTGACCAATGTGTTGCCAATAACATTTCTTCTACGAGTTCTTAACGCGTTATTAGGGACCGCAACGACAGCAACGTCTAGGACGACGGCATAAAACAATAGCCTTAATTACAAAATACAATAACTGCACGTGGAAATGCACGCAGTTGCCTACATTTTCACCGTTCTCAGCAAAAACACAACGTGAAAACCCCAAATTGTACGTTTTAAAGACAACGCGAACGTAAGAAAGTAAATCAAATCATTTTTCGTTCGGCGTGAATGGAACTCTATAGTCAATGTATTTGTCGAAAATCTGGTTGTGAAAAACAATTCAAGGCGAACAAGGGAAATAGTAAACACCAAATTTTGGGATAATTTTTTTTCTACGTCCCGTCGTCACTGCCGTCGCCGTGCTGGTTGCTAAAGGTCCCAAATATATTCCTGTCGTAAAGAATTTAAGAAGCAAGTTAAAGGGATGCCTTCGAGTTATTCTTACATACTAATTACTCCTATACATATTTTTAACTGTCCCCAATGTGATTATATAACTTGCTATGTAACGAAACAATGCACTGCATTACTTTCTACCCACGTGTGTACATTCCGTACCGTTATAAAATATATTTATCCACTAGCACTTGTTGTAGGCTCTATTGTTGTGGATTCCCGATTTGGCGTCACACACAATGCACTGTGTACTTCTAATTAGAGTACTGCAGCTCGGACGTGAAGAAAGCCTGGTCGATTTTCCCATTTTTAGCAAACTTCAACAGTTGTAGATAATCAAGACCAGGATTCACAAAACTTTATATGAAGAATGATTTATGTGAAGAAATACAAATAAAATGGGGTTAGGGGCACTTTAGGGAAGACGGATCCAGAAAAAAAAGATTACAAAACCAGTCTAATTTTGTTTGTTTCCTGTGGAAATACCGAGTCGTCGCCTTGTCTCTCTAGTCGGGGAATACTGTTTAAATATATAAACGAATATCTGGCTCGTACTGGATTCCATTTTAGCTTTTTTAAAGGCAGGGAAAAAATCAGGCAAACACCCTCAGAGCACGAGCGAGATTCCAACCAACCAACAAGCAACCAGCAAGCAAGCAACCAGCAAGCAAGCAACCAACAAGCAAACAACAAACCAGCAACCAACCAACCAACCAGCAACCAACCAACCAGCAACCAACCAACCAACCAGCAACCAACCAATCAGCAAGCAACCAACCAACCAACCAGCAACCAACAAGCACCCAACCCAGCAACCAACCAACCAGCAAGCAAGCAAGCAACCAGCAACCAACCAACCAACCAGCAACCAACCAACCAACCAACCCACCCACCCATCCACCCATCCACCCACCAACCATAACAACAACCACAATAACGGATTCATCAGTGGCATATCCACGAGGTGGCTCTTCATCCACTGATGGGCCTACGATTTAACGTCCTTATCCGAGAAGGTCTAACCATTTGCAGCTCGTGAACGAAATTGTTTCACAAAGGCAGCACCTTCTACTCAGTTATTTTAAGACCCTGGGTGTTGGTCCGGCCGGGGTTTGAACTCGCGACCTCCCGTACAACAGACCGGCGCTTAACCACTGAGCTAACCGGGAGGCGGTTACCGATGTACTGACTTCAGCAACTGAACCCAGGCCAGAGATGAGAAGCAAAGCACTTACTTCTTACGCCACCCCAGCGTGCCATGAACCATATCTATTTCATAATATTTTTTTTCCATCCTCCCTATCGAATTCAATATTTTTACATTCCTTTTTCCCAGTTCAACAGATGACTATGGAGAATGCTTACCTGGGCGAGAACTAAAATCTCATCTGCATCTTTGAGAAACTGGAGCTGGTGTGTAACGAGAATACGAGGCTTGTCCTTGAGATAGCCACATATACACCTAAGAGACAAAACAGAGATCATACTAACTTCAAACGTTTGCTAATAGCAAACCTGATCCAGTACGCCCCAGAGCGGATTTCGTACGAGTGGGCAAGTTACGGCAATGACTTACGGCACGGTTACTGTACAGCTTGCCATGACATTGTAATTCTTTTTGTCCTTCTGATCCAATCAAGTTACAGAGTTACGGTTACGGTAAGGCTATGGGCATATACCTATTTCTGTCCCACTCACACAAAATCTGCGCTAACAAATCTTTCCCTCTGAGTCAGGTAGATGCTTGGTAACCAAGACATCCTAAGTAAGTACATGCAGGTATCTTGGCAAGAGCTCAAGTCAGCAATAATTTTGCAAAAAAGACATGCCCATACCACTCTGGAAAAGGATATCTATTGGTGTTTGAAGTCAAACTGAAGAGACACTTGGCACTGCATGTTATATTATTATGAAATAGTTACTGTGAACACATCACATACTTGTCAAACAGGTGTCTGCCGACGTTAGCATCTACTGCACTCAACGGATCATCAAGAAGGTATATATCACCATCAGAATAAACAGCCCTACAAATGAAAGGGAAAATATCAAGAGACCGATAATCAATTCAGACAGTGAGTACGATAAAGACAGGTGACTTAAAACGATGATGACGGTCATGATGATGATGATGTGGTGGTGGTGTGATGGCAGTGATGTGGTGGCGCGGTGTGATGGCGATGGTGGTGTGAGGATGTGATGGCAATGACGGTGATGATGTGGTGGGGTGATGGCAATGGTGATGTGATGGTGGTGGTGATGATGTGGTGGTGATATGGTGATGATGTGGTGGTGGTGATATGGTGATGATGTGGTGGTGTGGTGGTGATGATGTGATATTATTTGATTATTGGGAGCTCGCTCTTAGGCTAGACTATATGTATGAGTTTGCAATCAACAATACTGAACCAAAATGGAAACACAAGCAGTAATTTTTTTCAAAACATTAAAATTAATATCAACAACACATGTTAGAGGAGACTGTAGTTACAATGCACCAATAGAATGTTTAAATGAAGTACCTTGCCAAACTTATTCTTGCCCTCTGTCCTCCACTTAATGACACGCCCCGCTCACCCACAAGAGTCAGGTCACCTTCAGGTAAAAGCTCAATATCCTGAACAACGAATCCAGCAAAAAACATTACACAGATCCATCTGAAATTTGTTGCGTGCAATGTTGCACGACATATTGCAGTGCATGTTTACTCCTTTCTAACACAATGGGCCTTTTGCAGGAATGCAATCATATATTTAAAGGCACTTGTACAAGACCGGTAGTGTTATTAGCAAAACCTGTTTGTAAATGCTATTTTCCACCTCCAATCGATCTTTCTAAAACAGCGTTTTTAAAGATAGCTTGCCACTTAGCACCCATGGCAACGCCTTTCCCATGGGGATCACGAGCTCAATTGATTCGTTAACGAAGTATTATATCAGCACGTGACTGTTTCCTGCAAAAGGCCTATTGCTGGCAATGCTGTGTACAATGTTACAGAGTGTCTGTACCTTTACACCTTTAATGTTTTTTTAAACATGTACAAAAACACAAAACAAACGAATGCCAACAAAGTCATTTTAGTTTCATTCAGTTTAATAAAGACCTTTATTTACTATATAAGAGTTTTCATGATACAGTTTACATATTTGATATTTATTGCTTTGAAGTACTTGATTGTACACTGATCACTCAAATGATTTATTACATTGAGCACAAACTTACCCAATCTTACCCTTGGTTAAAAAGTAGCCCGCTTTGAATATTGGCTTATCATTGTTTTTGTTTTAAAGAGCGTTTTGAATTTCGGAATACCTGTGGTGGGTTACGGCCGAGTAGCAGTAGGGCGAGGGGCACCGAGGTTCCCTCGATGGAAAACTCAACAAAGGGGCTACACATTGTGGCCCTGTCTTACCCTCTCGAGAGCACATGCCTTGATCACCTCATTGTAGCGGCTCTCTTCGTACTCCTTGCCGAATATGATGTTGTGACGTAACGAACTGTTGTAGACCCACGCCTGTTGCGAAACGTATGCCACCTTACCCTTAACTTCAATGGAGCCTTCTTTCAGAGGAAGCTCACCAAGTACCGACATGAGTAACGACGACTAGAAATATGACGATATACTTGAGTTAGAAAATTATTGCTTGGAAAGTGCAACAGAAAAATCATACTTTTATCAAAATAATTATTATAAAATTCGATCTACGTGGAATAAAAAGGAAATTTCATTCGTGGGGAAAGAGTTATTAAGATGAGAGAAACTATGGGGAAGAATCAAAAGGCAAACGCTAACGAAGGAAGAAGAAAAGCCATGCTAACGTTGTTACAATGTCTCGTTGCTGATTGGATAAAGTTTAAAGCGCCATTTTAGTGTTGAAAGTCTCGTTGCTGACTGGATAAAGTTTAATAAGCCATTTTAATGCTGAAGAACGGTTCATTATTGATATTATCTGACCTTTATCACCCAACGTCCACGACTCCATTGTTTATGCCCATCCAGCCTCGTTCTAAAACGTGTTTAACCGAGGTTGGACACGCATGAACAATGTTGTTATTCCAAGATGGCCGCCGCTGGGTTTCCAGTGTTCAAGCATGCATTAAATTATAAAAACAATAATGCGTGATAAACTGAACCCTTATAGCCAATGAAACAGTGCGTTCTTAGGATGCTCCCATAATTGATATCACAAAGCACCATCTGCATTCAAATATTACTGTCCCTGTTACCTTGCCTGATCCAACGGCACCTATGACACCCAGCAAGTCCCCCTTCAAGACAAGAACATTAAAATGCATAGTTAATAAGCAGCAACCAAACACATAGCGTAATCTAACGGCGCATTTCGAAAGGGGGGAGGGTTATAATCCAGTTATACCATGGTAGCCTCGGATTCTTTTGTTCTCCGAGGCACATTTAAAGCACTAATTTTCCCTGATGGCAGGGATATTTAGAAATATGCATTGTTTCGAAATTTCCCGCCGGGAAATTTCGAGACAATGCATATTTCTAAATTTTCCCTGCATGCGTAATGAGGGAAAATTAGAAGAGAATGCAGGCTGGAAGTGAGAAGGTCAAAAGCATCAACTCCTGCTCCCCTCTGGCACGACTAGCCCTACGCTCCCGGATGAAAAATACTGAATCCAAACTGACCTGTCTTCATCATAACCTTCAATGTAATACATGTGGGATGACCTATTTCAATCTGCATATTCTTCTCTTAATCTCTTAAAGTCCCGAGGCCGCTTGCCATGGTATAACTTATAAGTATTATGAAAAACGAATACGCCAACAACCCAAGTTGTTTACATTAGAAAACACAATAAGTTATTTCTAAAGGGTGTACTTTCTATATTTCACTGGACCTGGGATCTGCAGGATTTCGAAGTATTCTCATTTCAGAATAGCCAGAATATGTCCCCCAATAACCGTGCCCTAAATCGATATTGGAATCATTACCAATTCATTTCTACTTACCGAAGTAACCTTGAAAGACAGGTTATATAGGGTTGGCTGCGCAATTTCCTGAAACGAGATCCAAGCAAAGCACTTGTCTAATGTTTGTTTGTAACAAATTAATAACAGTATATCACAGGCACGGTGGAATGGGAGGGAAGGGGGCCAACAATTCTTAACTTTTGACATACACCGTACATATGGATTTAGATTTAAAAGGGTTACCGAAGCAAGCGTTTTAGAGAGTCAAATCTCCAAAATTGCTCACAAAGCATACAATAGCTACAACAGTACTAAAACATGTTAAAAGGCGCAGTTGTATAAAAACTGTAGTTGCAAAATACGATGCCAAGGTTTTTTCAACATTTCGATATCTGCTTGAAATAGCAAAACCACCGATACTACTAAAAATAGCACCTCAAAAATAGTCAAAACTCTGAATTAGATCTTGCGTGCATTGAAGCGAACATATAGTCGAGTAATAATGTGTTCATTTTTACAGAAATTTGTATAGAAAGGGAACCACTGTCTGTAAGATGTTCATAGTTTGTGGGACTTGATCTTTGTTCCTATACAAGATATCTCTCTCAAATTTGATGCTTTCACTAATTTTATGATGCTATTTTCAGCCTTCGCCTGTGTGGGGAGGGCTGCCAAAGTACCTGGACGAAGAACTACAACACGTGCAGGATTATAACCTAGCTATTATCGGCGTGCCAACGGAAAGTCTGGCCACACTTTAGAGAAGAGGCAATGAAGAGCAAATTCAATAGATCGATCAACAATAGCCAACACCCAAGTAGACTGTTTGTCCCTACATAATTATGTAATTCAGCTACCAAACTTATGTATAATTTAAGATCTGCCGCAAAACGTTTTACAATCCCTATACCTCATGTTCTAATAGGCATAACAATATGAATTCATTTGTGCCAAGGGCATGCTACCTTTCTGTAGCCTGGGAAGTGACGATTCTTGAAGATGAAGATTTTAACTAATATTTTATAGATTTGTAACACTAGTATAGTTTTATACCTTTTGTACAGTTGTTAATCCATTGTATGTCTTTTTAAAAGAAAAATCATTAAATATATTATTAGTATTGGTGATTTTGTTATTTTAACAGGTTCGTACTGCTGAGAGATGACGGAATTCCAGGAGTTTTCCAGGGTACAAACGCAACATTTCCAGGACCCTTTACTCTGTAATTTCAAAGTGCAAGTGGGGAAAACTGTTATTTTTAAAGCCATGTTTACTTCACAAAATGTCTATAAAATTCAAGGAGTTTTCCAGAAAAATCATGAGTTTTCCTCACATCTTTGGAGCAAACAATTTGCACCAAAGATGTGAGAAAAACTCATGATTTTTCTTCTTCTTTTGAAATTGGTTAAAGGAACCATTTCAACCAGTGTCCTTTGTGTATCTCACAATCTATCAGTTTCCTTTCCTGCAATCCAATTCTAAATTAAACAAATTAAGGTATTCAGGATCTGTTGCTTACTAAGAATTTCTTCAGTAATCAGTTCTCACTGGAGCCGAGGAGCTCGACCTTTAAATTTTTAATTTTGGCTTGAGACCATTAATTTTCACAAGGAGTTCTAACATGCGGCCCGACGGTGGACTTAGTCCCGCGCAGGATGAGAGACTCGGGACTCGTGAGAGACAACACGTGGGAAGAAGTTAAGTGCCCCTAGCCAGGTGCGGAATCTGAGTCCAATTCGCTCTGCTCGCTGGGGCAAACTCCCATATAAAAGAATTGGGGGGGGGGGGGGGGGACTCCCATATAAAAGGGGTAGGGATGCTCGTCGGACATTTTCGATTTGACCCCTAAGAGGTACTAAAATGGGCGTGGCTCAAGCTTATTTTGACCCCTAAAAGATAATAAAAATGTAAATTGATAACAGCTTTTTTGTTCAATTGACAAGGCCCGACCCCTAAAAGGTACCGCTTTACATAGAAATGTCTGTGTTTGATGGTGGATACCCTAAGTGGTAACAAACTCCTGATTTTGACCCCTAAAAAAGGTACGACGACGAGCATCCATGTACTCCTCACATAAGGGAGTCCCCCCCCCCCCCCCCCCCCCCCCGCGTCTAAGCCCAAGTTTAGGGGTTGCTACAAAGTGTTCGAACGAAATATTATTCTGAGAGTTTCTGACTGTTCTGTATGTGTATAAGTTGGGACTCCCTGTGGCTGAGACAGAACCTTTAATGGATTGGAGTTATGAATGAATTAAAAAGAGTATTTATGGAATACATGGAATCGCTAAGAATAGAATTAGTATAAGGTAAGTCAACCTAAACTATCGGCCACCTCCGATCCTTAGGCAAGCATGGAAAAAATAATCTCTCCTTACAGGAGCAACACATAAACATGTTTTCAAGCCACTCCGAGACCGTTCACGTTTTATTGACACTAACCTTTCATCTGTTTCTTGGCTCTCAAAATTCAGTGAAATACAATACTTTCTGTTTCACCTGTTGCAGAAATGGCGCTACTTCCTCGTGTGGATACTTTATTGCAGACAACACGTGATTCCCAAAAACTTGAATCAAATAAAATCCGAAAGCAGCACAACTCTACCAGAACCTTTATCTCATGACTATATTTTATCGCGTCCTGTGGATATTTCAGTCCACTTCCGAAAGAGTAAATTAATTAACTCCGCACACCTACTATCGGACACCCTGTGGATAAAACATGACAAACTGGCATGCGCTCGTGGCAGTAATTCCTTTTTGCCCAGAGTGTAAGCAATCAAATTTACAGTGAAAAAAAAACAAAGGAAAGAAATGGTTTATTTAAAGGAGTAATTTAAGTGCAAATGCCAGTCTAAAGAATGCTTTGTGAAAACTCAAGGCCCAATTTATAACACAGTGTAGAAGCTATAAAACAACTACATCCAACAAGGCAACAACGTTTATTCCCGCCATGCATGCTTGCCCGAAATGATGTACGTTTTACAGGCCTAAATAATCGCTGAATAACTCTAGCCTCAATCGAAAGTTTGTTGAAGGGTTTTCCATTGTTACAAAGTGCACAAACATTGAGCGTCCGATAACGGGTAATTGCTTGGCCGATAGTGGGTTAATCTGGCCGACAACAGGTTTGTCAACAACGGATATCAGTCGATTTTCAGGGAAAACAGTGAAATTCGAAAGGAATCAGGTTATGCAAACTTAGTCTCAACTAATAAAGGTCTCGAAGGAAGAAAAACATTGACAATAGCCCTCTTTGTTAATATACGACTGGAAGCGATCAGAGTAAACTGGCCGATAATAGGTTGACTTACCTTATCCAAACCATTACGTAATAAGGTTGGAGGTAACTTATGAAAAGCACCTTCAGGTTTTGGGTACCTTATTCCATACAGCAGTCACATTATCTGCTATAACACCACAGTCTGCAGGTTTGGGTCTTAGTTTAGAGGTAACAAGTCCTTCAGATTTCATCTCGTCAAGAGTCAGTAATTTCTACGAAAAAGATCAAATATTTACTGGTTATTTCATGGTTTTCTCTAGAATACCGGTGACGATTTCACAAGAAAATTATATTACTTGGTAAAGGATGCACTCTGATTGGCTTAAAATAGATATTTAGTAGGAAGGGAGGGTGACTAGAGGTGAATAAATATCTGCCACCAGTCACAGACACTGAGGGGAATCATTGATTTAGTATGTACCATTAAAGGGGCATGGTACTACGAATGTGTGGAGTCAGTGTTCGATTGATGGCTGTTAATTGATTACAAACAGTTAAACTGCCCTCCTTCCATGCTTGATTGAAAGTATTGTTTTCAATCTTTTACTTGAAGACTGTATATTTACACAGTTTTAGTCATTTTTGAATATTTGCTTTAATCTTAACCATCTCACATGTGCGCGAGGTTTGTCAATTCGTATGAGAATCAGTTATAATGACCGTGTCCGGCCCAGACATCTATTGTAATGGTCTCTTACTATGACTGAGTGAGTGACAGTCCTTTTAAAGTGAAATTATGTAGTTTAAAAAGTTAAAACATCCATTAACAAGTGAATTACTCGCATGCGAGACGGATAACAGTGAATAGAAAAACAATAACCTATTTGTGGCATCGACGTATGCCCTGATATTTCGTCCGCAGACATAATCTGTTCCGAGAAGAGCTCAAGGAAAACTGAAATATCAGGGCAGATTTCGACGCCATAATGTGTAGGTTATTGTTGTTATCATCCTTCCAATATTTTCCTAGACGCACGCTTATACGCTCACAGGGGGTGTATTCGCCGATATTTCCCACTCGCGGAGAAAATATTGGGTCACGTGACGCATTCAACCAATCACGTGCAAGAGAAAATATTTGATGGGTTATCATCTCGGATAATTAAAGTCTGGCGGAGAAAAAATATCGGTTCACGTGACGCATTCCACCAATTACTCATTCAATTTGGTTTGATTATGATTTCATTCGCACTTGCTGAACTTCCGATTATTATTGGGCTCAGTAACAACAAGAAGTTCTGAAGATGGCTTACGTCTGAGCACAATATCCATAGTCTCGAAATACGTCCACTTGTGTCTGTCTTTCCCAGTTTCGTTATTCAAATCACACATTTTCCAGTAATTTTCCTTCTGAGTTGTTAATCTCGAGTCGGCACTAATGAGCATGTTTGGTATAACCTTATCTGGTCATTTTAGTACTAATTTGCTCCCATATAAGCTTTTTGCTGTGAATTGTATTTAGTCGTTCCTGGACTGCTAAATCTTCCCATAATCTAAAGAGAAATTGAGCTTCGTTCGGCCTCGTCGGACCACCAGTTGTCCGCCATCTTTGTTGAATTACGCTGCGACTAATCGTTTGAAACAACCCCTTGGAGGTTGTTTGAAATAATTATAATCGGATCATAATCGGCGACCATTATTAGGAGGTGTGAACACATTTAATTACAATTCAATGATAATCCGATTATAATCAGGGTCTAATGTGAACGCGCCTTAAAGTGACCATAACCCCATTTTTTAATAATAAAAAAATATTGTTTAAAATCCTCATAATCTTTAGAGTAATTCTGTGAAAAATGTTTTTGTGTGAATTCTTGATTGTCTATTACCCGTCCAAGTTGGTTAAAAAAGCTGAAAAGCGACCAGACTAGTCACAACCGAGCGGCAATACATAAATTAGAACCATTGGTCTGGTACATTGTTCACTGTGTGTGACGTACATGTAAGATCAGGAATCCATAATTATAGATGCTTTCCGACGTAGCAACGTGTAGTCGGAAAGTGCCTTCGTTTCGGCTCGTAGCTATTTTGTCACTTCAAGTGATAACTCATTAGTCTTCCTTGTATTTCTAGCATTGAATATGCATACCTTAGGTATATAAGGGCAGAATCTCTTATTGTCTGCCTCTCGCTTGTTGGACAGCACATAGTAATCCAAACTTAAGCTTTTTGTTTTGGCTTTCGCCCTCGGAGCCTTTTACGACTGCATTCGATCGAGGAGTACGTTTCCACAACTTTTTTCCACGTAGCAAGAAGTGGTTTTAGGATGGTTTTTCGTACCGGCCAACGTACACAATTTTCTTTAGACGTTGTTGTATTACTTTTGTGATTTTAGCATGAGAACTTCTTATTCTCAGGTGATTATGTCATTGGTTGTTCAACCATCTTTTAAGATAGTTTATATGGTTTTTGGAATGTTTACTGCATTCCTTCATGTCATGTTAAATATTGTTATGATTTTGTAATATTAGTTTTAAGTATAATTTAATGATTAGTATTTAACGAAGTAAATTAAAGAAACCGTTTGCTGCTGTCCACCAGGCATCCGGCACTGTCACACTCCACGGAGTCTTTGCGTGTTTTAATCAGTATTATGCATGTGTTTTACGTTTTTGTGCCGGAATTTGCGGAGTACAGAAATGAATAACAAAAACCACAACAACTGCTGGTGAACAATGGCTTCTTGTCTCATCTTACGTCACTCGACCAGCAAGACCCCAAACTGCGCGGTTGTGAAACAAAATTGCACCAATTTCATTTCTTTCTTTTTCATCAGTCATCCTCGTTTACATATAGCCTTTGAAAATAATTAAAATTAATGGGGTTAGCGGCACTTTAAGACTTGCACAAACACGACTGAAGTTAGCACAGAATACCTCAATGCGTCGTAGAGACACTCTGCTTTCATTTCCCAACATAATAGCAATGGGGAAGAACAGTGCTGTGACGACTCGTATAGAGTTGAAGAGTGATACACATGTGAAGACCTTGGAAGCCGTGAGTACTTCACCTGTCATGACATACGTTATAAATGTTACAAAGCTAATTAGACCGAGGGAACTGAAAAAGAAGGAATCGAATGCGCCACTGATGAATGCCATGCGAAGAAACCATTTCATCTCATTCCTGAAAAAAGGCAAAGAAATTCAAAAGATATTATTAGCCATTTCGTAAACTGATAAAGGACTGGGACCGAGTGTAAAAAAATAATCATTTTTTTTTTTAATTTATCTTTTAACGAAACCCACCACATCTAAGATCACATAAAAATTAGTATGTTTACCGAATATGACAATGTTTAGCCTGCCAAACTGGCGCTTGGAGATATAACGGAGCGAGTGCCCGATCCGAGCGAAGCGAGATCGGCGAGCGGCGCAAGACGTGAGAACAAAAATTGCTCGTTTCCTTCTCTCGTGCCAGTCTCCTTTTCCCATTTTCACGCGGCCAAAACTTTCTTTGGGTTCAAATAACACCGAGGACCTGTTTCGCAGGCTAGACAATGTTCGTCTTTAATTGAATAAATAAGAACTGAATAGCAACCTATATCACAAAAATAAGACTTGGAGTTCAGTATGGATTGAACCCAAACCATAACATTATTCAGCTCTCTTATTTGTGATCGTCAGTTGCAAGTTCATCGATCCAAACATCCCAAACTCAGTCAACACACTAATTTTGATGTGATCTTTCAAGATTGTGGTGGGGTTTACTTTCTAATTTGAATAACTTTATATTCTCTGTCCCAGTCCTTTAATTTGCATTATAATTGAAGAGGTGAGCACAAGAAAGAGTTAAGTGACAACAGATCAAATTCCAAATTCTCCTTTATCTTCTTTGTTTTGTAAAGGAGAATTGAGAACTTGATCTGTCATCACTTAACTCATTCTTGCGCTCACCTCTTCAATTATTGGATAAAACAGCTAATTTTTGCAGTGGGTCTGTCCTATTATAGATGACATCAAACGTGACGAGAATAACCGTCACACCACTCGACTGTGTCTCATAGTGTACTTTACTTGTTCTCGTTGCGTTTTGACGTCAACCATGCATCCATATAAAGCCTGGTTTTCACTAGCAACATAGGCACAAGTAACATACGCAGACGCAGTGCCGTATTTATCATTTAGCAGTACTTGTTCTACTTACAAGTGTGAGATAAGAACAAGCGCCGCTAATGATCAATGTATTAAGCCTGGTTTACACTAACGACATAAGCACAAGTAACATACGCAGTGCCGTATTTGTCATTAGCAGTACTTGTTCTACTTACAAGTGTAAGATAAGAACAAGCGCCGCTAATGATATTGTATTAAGCCTGGTTTACACTAACGACATAAGCACAAGTAACATACGCAGACGCAGTGCCGTATTTATCATTAGCAGTACTTGTTCTACTTACAAGTGTGAGATAAGAACAAGCGCCGCTAATGATAATGTATTAAGCCTGGTTTACACTAACGACATAAGCACAAGTAACATACGCAGACGCAGTGCCGTATTTATCATTTAGCAGTACTTGTTCTACTTACAAGTGTGAGATAAGAACAAGCGCCGCTAATGATCAATGTATTAAGCCTGGTTTACACTAACGACATAAGCACAAGTAACATACGCAGACGCAGACGCAGTGGCGTATTTATTATTAGCAGTACTTGTTCTACTTACAGGTGTGAGATAAGAACAAGCGCTGCTTATGATCAATGTATTAAGCCTGGTTTACACTAACGACATAAGCACAAGTAACATACGCAGACGCAGTGCCGTATTTACCATTAGCAGTACTTGTTCTACTTACAGGTGCGAGATAAGAACAATCGCTGCTTATGATCAATGTATTACTGCGTCTGCCGTATACTGTCGAAGCTCTCTGTGCTAACACTCTCGTACGCGGACAGCTCGAGTTACGGACGCCTTTCCAAAACCCTGTTTGAACTCTCAGTCAAACTCTGTATTTACATATTCCCGTAAGCGGACATTCTCGTAAGCCAGACGCGTACACTTTTGAAGGTTATAATTTGGATTTGTCTTTTGTTTTTAAGCTCCCGTAAATGGACACCACGGCAGAATAACCATTACTACCTAATTCTCTTGCCGGTGTACAGATTTATATTGACACAGCTCTCAATGATGACGACATCGGCTGCAGGTGTAAAGACTTAATGTTCTTTCATTGATAGAAGTCCAATCCAATCATGTTTGAGATTATTGATATTGAATAAGTCAATAAAGCAAGCAATCATTTCATAGACACTTTTGCGTTAATGCCGTTTAAAGTAAACGGACACACATCCCATATTCCACAAGTGTCCACTTACGAGAACTCAAAATTCCCGTAAACGGACAGTTCCAGTTACGGAGACTTTTTCTGATTCCCGAGAATGTCCTCTTACGGGGGCTTCGACTGTATGTTCCTTGTGCTAGTAAGAACCGGGCATAAGAGGGCTAATGCACAGCAAAATGGAATCTATTTACTCTATCTATCTATCTGTCTGTCTGTCTATTTGTCTAGCTAGCTTTAATAATTTAAATACAAATGACAACTACTTCAAGTCTGATATTCAGATCTATAACTAGTACGACACTGATATTTATCATATGACCCCGCACATGCTCTCCTTTCAAAACTATTTATTTTACAAACGCCACGTGATGGGGGCGTACGTGTTCGATGTGAGAAGGCAGGGAAAAGCAGTCCGGTCCTGCTCGATTTGTTGCAAGTGTTGTTTCCCATTATTAAAGTGCCTTAATGACACTTTTTGCAATTTTTATAGTTATGAACCTCCGAAACGTTTGAGTACTTTTGTGAAGATAGTTTTGGTTTACAGTGAAGACGTTATGTTCTACGCTTATTTGAAGTCATGTAAATTTGACCTTTCCTGACACATGACCACGTAAAAATAAGTAAAAGCTTGGGTTGATTCCTGTATTACGTCATATAATTAATTCGGCTTTGCAATCATTTGAAGACTAAATACTTAACATGTTGACTAAACTGACTATTTTCTTTACTAACAACTCACAAACTGTGTATATTTTCTATGCATCGATGTTGTTGTGATAGAAAGGCGCCATGGAGAATAATGCATTAATGAGATGACGTCTACCCAGGTATCGACCCAGGCCTTTACTTACGTCGTCATGGGTCAGGAAAGGTCAAATTTACACGATTTCAAACGAGCGTAGAGCACTGAGTATTCTCTGTAAACCAAACCTTTCTTCACAGAAGTATTCAAAACATTTCGGAGGTTCATAACTATAAACTATAGGCACGTTAAAACAAACTAAGTGGTCATAAGACAACAAACGTTCAAAAATTATAGTGAAGTTGTGCACTAATCTAGCTCGATCAGTCAGTTGACCCACTCAGTCAAACATTAAATTATCATGTCAGGATTAAAAAGGTTTTTTGGTTGCCGACTTACCTTCTCAACTTGGATACTAATTCATAGAATGAATCCTCCCACGTGTACATCTTGATAACACGCATCCCTGCTATGATTTCATTCATTATCTTCACCCTCTCATCCATCCATACGACAGCCTTGGACCTGTGGGAATATTTAAATGTGCATTGAGACTATATAGGATGTGCAATGAATGGTCCAAGAACATGCATAATGGTTTTACCTCAAGGCCATGACAGCATTTCCCATTTTCATCTGCATTGGAGCTAGACAGATCAACAGCCCAATGCCAGCAAAAGCTGCAACACCAATCTGGTGCCATACTAAAATCGCTACCACAACTACCTCAAGAGGCCCAAGCACTAAGTAATGAAGAAATGGAGCAGTCTAAAAAAAAGGAAAACAATATACATTGATTGTACACAATAAAATAAGTATGTTGGGTCTGTGGGTAATAGTTGATCGCTGAGAAGAATTTAGAATGTGGTTTCTACATGAAAAGTAATTAAATAAATGTATAATTATGTAGTACTACATGTGTATATAATTGTTTGGATACAATTCATAGTATATTTAATACATACATGTAGGTTATGGACCAAGAGTGATGCCCAGAAAGGAGGATTTTAAATCATATTTAAAGCTTTTTTGTTCTTGAATATGTACGTATACAATTGTATTGTTCAGACCTCGAATTTAACATTTTCAGTCACTTGCCTAAGAAAGCAAGTACACTTGCATTTTCAATTTTTCCTGGCACAAGTAACAATATCCTTTAGTAGTAAATTTGCATTTTAATTAGAATATTTCACAGTACATTTTACTCAGTAGTGAAATAGAGAATGTAGTGCTTGTAAAATATTTGTATGACATGTTGGAAATAGCCTTGGAAAGAGGATGATCATGGATAGTTTCTTTTTCAATGTTACTTGAATCAATAATGTAGTGTAACGATATATATTAAAATTCGTGATATTTTAAAAACACAACTTGCAGAAAAAAGCAGGGATTATTTAGTGCTCAACTTTTCTACTTGCAATACATAAAACTCAACTTGCATTTAGCAAGTAAAATGCCAGAAATTTGAGGCTTAATTGATGTATATAATGTCTAGGCTCAAGCCATTAAACAAAATTTAATAATTAAGGATGAAAAGAAACAGTTCCATATTGTAGATTTTATACAATGTGCCAGACAGGATATTGATTTTGAAATATTACAACAAACCATCCACCATTCTTGTACCATGGCTACAGTGTCTTAACATCTGAGGGTTATTGAGTGTGACTATTATATTGAAACCGGGGGCCATGCATGCACTTAGACATTGAGAATCAATCACATTGCAGGACAAAAACAAAGCATTAAAAATCACAGTTATATTCATGAGCCAAGTGCGTGTCAAATAGAAGACAATTAAGCATTTCAAGTTGCTCGAGCTACGATCCAGTAAAATTATAGCTTAACTACTAAAAGGCAAATTTTGTGGACTCTATTAGTTCACATTAAAGTAGAAGTCTTTTGAATGAAGTAAATTGTGTGGAACTGCTAGGATTTTATTTTGGAATGCTTTAACAGTTTTTTTTTGCAATTTTTTTCTTTAGTTCTCATTGTCTAAGTGGCCCAGGTTCCAGTTTTCGCACTGTAAAGAGATGACTGAATCACATTCTTTTGACTCACCTCACCCAGTCAAACTTCTGAGTGTCAGCAGAAACCAAGTTGACAATGTTACCAGTTGTTGTTGAAGCCAAAGCTGCATTACTGAGATGAAGAACCTGTTGATTTTTATGAGGAATATTAACAGAACATTTCATTTTCATAAAGTGAAAAACATAAACATTTAATGCATGTAGTCAGGTTAAAAACTGACTGGCTACAGCACATTTTTATTCATTATGTAATGTTCTTTTCAGAGTGCAGTTCTGTGATGTTCTGCCACCCTACTCAATCTTAAGTAATTAAAAATAAATAAAAATAAAGGAACAGCCCATTAAGTGACACTGCCAGCGGTGTATCCAGAGCAGTGGCGTAGGGTGGGAGGGGGGACATGGGGGGAGATCTGCCCAGGCCCAGAAGAGAGATTGACATAAGCATCAATGAAAATGTCCCAGAATTAATCATTTTGCCCACAAGACGGTTCACTGGGTTTACTGCATTCGGTCAAGCAAACTCTGGAATTTCCAGGAATTTCCAGGAATTTCGGGTGGGAGTGTGCTGCCCAGGTCTCAAAACCTTTCATATCCTCTGATATACATATATTTATTATAAAGAACTGGAACATACACGTACTCACTCGATGGGAACTCCTTGTGTAAAAATGTAATGTACATGTAACTCGACCTTAGGTATTGTTAACCAATCACAATCACGTATTTAGAATGAATGGTCTATTGTATTATTTAGGTCTATTCTTAGCTTAGGATACGACAATTCTCCCTTTCTTGAGAAGTTCTTTGTATTCTCAGTGCTAAATCAATGCTGATTAATAAAATTGGTAAACAGTTCAAATTAATTATCAGTTCAATCATTTGGTGAGACTCTATTTGACTCTATTTGACTTGTCGGTTCAACTGTAACCGTTTAAACATTGTTTATCCTTCGTTGGCTATTAACTATATATCTTAGCGTCCTATTTCTTGATATATTCCTTTAGGTGTGCTGGAGACTTTCTTTTCCTTCCCGATCTCCTAAGGGGAGCCCTAGGTGGTGATTGTACAGGAATTCCATTTGTGGGAATATGGTTCTGTACCTGCAGTTCTACTGGATCTTGTGGAAGTGGATTCTGTTCTGGTGATGGAAGTTCTAGGTCTTCTTCGTCGCTACTCAGTTCTTCTTCCTCTGCTTGGTCTTTGGTTTCTCCATGAAACTTCTTAACATGGGATGAGTTTCGGCGATAAGTGTTGCCATTGTCATCTTTCATGACAATTTGAGAACCATTTATCTGGAGAATCTTGAGAGGATCAGATCTAAATGTGGTGGAGTACTTGTTTCTATGCTTCTGTTGCAAAAGAACAAGATCTCCTGTCCTCAGGTCTTTCTCTTTTGATTTCCTCTTCTTATCTGCATAATCTTTGGACTTCTGTTTGGCTCTAGCATCAGTTTCACGAACCGTAGTGTCGTCAGGGGGTCCGTCTGTTGTCATGCTTGGTAGCTTTGTATGCAGCTCTCATTTCATTAGTAGTTTGGCTGGAGTTTCCTTGGTGACTTGATGTGGGGTTGTTCTGTAGTTGCGCAGCATTGTTGGCAAGGTTTGGCGCCAGTCTTTGTTGGCTGCCTTCGATGTCAGCACATGTTTTAGCAAGACTTGGTTGAATCGCTCAACTTGTCCGTTTGCTTGGGGCCAGTACTCTGTAACTGTCTTCAGGTTTACTCCCCAGGACTTCAGGGTTTCTCGAAACTCTACTGATGTGAAGTATGAGGCGTTGGCAGACTTTATCTGTTCAGGGTACCCATGCGTTGCAAAAACATAATCAAGCCAGCGTAGTATAGCTGCTGATGTCACTGCTTTCAATATCTTCACTTCTGGCCACCTTGAGTAGTAATCAGTTAAAACAACTACTGATTCACCTGTTGGGAATGGTCCACATACATCGGTTGCAAGGTGTGTCCAACATTCCTCTGGTGGTTCAGTAGGGCGTACCGGTTCGGTTCGCTCAGGTTTGCCTGTGATTTGGCATGGGTGACAGGTTTTGATGTGGTGCTCTATATCTCTATCCATCATAGGCCACCATAGCGTATGTGCTGCTTGCATCTTGTTATGCCTTCATGATCTTCATGTGCGAGAGCGACAGCTTGTGGTCTGAGATTTTTCGGTAAGACAATTCGGTTCCCACGTAAGACAATATCTTCTGTTATGCACAGTTCATCCCCGACCAATCTGTAACCTTCTGGGAACTTGTGACTCTGGTTGTTGATAATACATTGACTGACTTGTATTAACTCTGGGTCAACTTTGGATGCTTCACAAATTTCTTCTGTTGACATGGCTACTGGGGTGTGTTGTTCTGCCATGTAATGGACAAAACGATCTGCACACGCTTCCATGTTACTCCGTGGTAACTTGGTTGGGAGTCGAGATAGTGGATCAGCTAGATTTTGTACCCCTGGCCGGTATATGACCTCAAAATCATATTTCTGTAGTCGTAGAAGCCATCTCTCAATCCTAGCTGGTGGTGGTTTTCCCATCTTTGGCCTGAAGATGTGTTCGAGAGGTCGATGATCTGTTTCAAGCTCAAATCGTCTTCCATATACATATAAATGGAAGTGTTCACAGCCAAATACAATAGCTAGTGCTTCCTTCTCGATCTGACCATATTTCATCTCGGTTTCCGTAAGTGATCGACTACCGTAGGCGATTGGTCGATATGTCGAATCAGATTGCTGCTATAGTAGGACGGCTCCAAGTGCCCTCCAAGTGCCCTCCATGCCCAAGTGCGATGCGTCGACTACTATCCGTGTGGGAGCGGAGAGGTTGTAGTGTGCGAGGACTGGTGCACTAGAAAGAGCTTGTTTCAGTTTCTGAAAACTTTTCTCTTGTTCCTCTCCCCATTGGAACTTGGTATTATCCTTTGTCAACTGGCATAAAGGAAAGGTCACTGTACTGTAATCCGGTATGTAGCGAGAACAGTAGTTTACAAGACCTAAAAAGGATCGTACTTCTGCTGCAGAATCAGGTTTAGGCGCATTGGCTACAGCTTCTATCTTCTTGCTGTCTGGTTGTATTCCTTTCTCAGAGACTATGTGACCAAACACATTGATTTGTGGTACTGCAAATGAACATTTAGCCAACTTCAGTGTGATCCCACTTGCCTCAAGTGTTTCAAGTAGTTGGTCTAGCTGCTTGATGTGCTCATTCATGTCTTTCGACCGTAGCCATATATTGTCGGATATGTTCTGGCAGTTTGGCACATCCTTGATTAGTTGATGGATTTCTTCATGGAAGTATTCACCAGATTGACATGCACCCATTATCAAGCGTTTGAATCTGTGTGGCCCATCTTCCGGTGTTGGAAATGCAGTTATGTAGCGTGATTCTTCAGCTAGTGTGATTTGCAAGTATCCCTGAGAGAGGTCAACTTCCGTGAATATTGTTGCACCTTCCATTTCATGTAAAATCTCATCTACTGTAGGCATCTGGACTCGGCGGCGTATCAATGCCTCATTTGGAATTCGCATGTCTAGTACCAAGCGAACATCACCTCCTTTCTTTCTTGGGTATTACAATGAGCGGTGAGAGCAAAGGCGTTGCTCCTTCGGCCTTTTCTATTATTCCCTGTTCCTTCATTTCTTGTAGTTTCTCGTTCACTTTGGCTTTCATGCTATGTGGAATACGTCGGGCTTGCTGAGCTACTGGTTGTATACTGGGATCGATTTCCAGTTTAACTTCTCTGCCTTTGAGGTTGCCCATACCCTCAAATACTTTCTTGTGTTTGTGCAGGATTGTGGAGACTGCCGTGTTTGCGTGGTCAAGTCAAGTAACGCAAGAGCGGTGGATGTTTGATAACTGATGAGACATTTGCTATCCGTTTTCGTGACGAGAAATGTACTGAGTGTTGTGACTGATGTGCCGTGAATTGACCTGCGAGCTCCAAAGGGTCATTGGATCCATACGGAAAACTCTAGTGTTTGAGATTTCCAGCTTGATGTTTGGGTTTTCCCGTTTGATTTTCAAAAAGGTCGACGCATTCAGGAGATTTACCGAAGATCATGTGTCCACCATTACTTTAATTGGGACCTTTGCCACGGTGACTGTGGTTTCCGGTTGTTTGCTTGAGGAATTAATTGTATAGGTAAATTCATCATCCGTATTGTCTCGAGATATGCCTGATTCGGTTGAGTGATTTCGTGGACGTCTCTTCTTGGGCCTTGTTCTTTTTGTTTTGAAAGGCAGTGTTCCGCAAAATTTCCTATTTTGCTGCATTCGTGACATTTAATTCCTCTGGCTGGGCAGGATGATTTGCCTCCGTCGTGTGGAAATGGTCCTCCACAGTTTCGGCATTTTAGAGGCTTTTGCTGTTGTGCGTTGTCTCGACGCGGATAGTTTACATTCCTTCGTGTCTGCGGGAATTTTCCGGGAGATTTCTGTGATCTTTGGGTGCGAGATTTCTGGCCAGCGATGTAGTTTGCCGCTTGTGGCTTGGCTTCACGATTACCTTCTAATAGTTTCGCATTGAAATCGGACTTCTCCAACGTGGAACCATATGTTAGGAGACATTTGTGGATCGGATGTCTTGTGAATGATCTGCGTGCGGATCTCGGAGTCTTCGTCTGTAAATTCACAAGTACTCGCATTTTCCTTCAGTCGCCGGTAGAAATTATCCATGGTTTCGCCGATTTCTTGTTTTAGTTGTCGAAATTCATAGATATCCATATCCTTGTTGCGAACTGGATCGAAGTGCTCCGATGGACTTATAATCCGTGCCCGTGCCCGTGTCGAAGATGTCGTTTGTCGCTTCGCCGACATATGTGAGCAATAAACCACGTTTAACAACTGGGTCGAATTCCCGTAAACTGATTAGGAGATTATCGAACCTTCTGCTCCACTTTTTCCATCGAATTGCAAGACTCGGTCGATCGCTGTGCGGATCGAACGGTGGAAAGGGCGGTAAACCACTGCGAGGAATATTTGTTGTCGGTGCTGTTGAATTCGCTGTAGGATTCGTGCCGGAACTAGTAGCAGGAGTTGAATCGTCTTCATGATCGGACATTTTCGAACCTTTGGAACTTTAGGTTTATCCTCGTCGCCACTTTTATATCCTCTGATATACATATATTTATTATAAAGAACTGGAACATACTCTATTGTATTATTTAGGTCTATTCTTAGCTTAGGATACGACAAAACCGAGTGTAGGTTTTTGTCGAGGGTCGAGTGTAAAAAGTCGAGGGTCGAGTGTAAAAAGTCGAGGGTCGAGGGTAAAACGTCGAGGGTCGAGGGTAAAAGGTCGAGGGTCCAAAAATGTGCGTAAATTTTTATGACAAATAAGTTTACCGGTAAATAATTTTGCGAGTTATTCGTCATCAATGCCCGCCCGTCACCACTTCACAAGCTTTTCAAATCCGTGTGACATGTCAGTGCCCGGTAATCTGGCGGCATTCTTCTGCAGTAGGAGTATCTTCATCCTTTTCATGCGTCTTGAGTGGGATTTACTTATGTATCGTCTGAGCAGAAAAATAGCAAACCCTGCAACAAGACCGGCATCACGAAGCACTCAGTAAATTAAACTGCAGACAAGCATGACCGCCTTGTCTGTATAATGACAGCTACATGTAATTTTCGTTTTAATTAACATACCTCGAATTTCGTAAATCGTGATTAGTTTTTACACTTTTTTAAATAGTGATTTAGGTCGCTAAATCTTACTTAACCTTCTCGTGTGACCTCACAGCCAGTAACAAAGAACTCACCAAGCCATCCGCTCGAGACGACGAAGCACATGTATCTCGAACGGAGGCTCGGCTATGTGATCTTCAGGCGGGAAACAGTACATGGGTCCCGTCGGGAAGACGTTCTAAAACTTTGATTGACATCGGCAAGCTCCTTTCAGGATAGTTTCTCAACTTTCTCTGTGGTTTGAGCAATTGTTACCATGGAAGAACTTGCGAAGAGAGCAGAAATGTCACGTGACTGATGACGTCATCATTGATGGCCCCCTGGGATGGTTTGTCCGGTCTAGAAGGTCATTGTGTCCAATGTTGGTGGATATCCGTTCAGCCATTAACGAGATATCAGCGGTGTTCAGGAGGCCCAACGTCGTAGGGACATAAATTATAATAGTATAGATAGATTTAAGCAATTTTTTTGGACCCTCGACTTTTTACACTCGACCCTCGACTTTTTACCCTCGACCCTCGACTTTTTACACTCGACCCTCGACAAAAACCTACACTCCCATATTTTACACCCACTTAAGATTTATCAGACCTGTTTCATAAGAAGACAAATATATAAAAATGTGCAGTCTTATACTTCTGTGTCTGAATATCATACCCTATTCCAGACTAAAAATGTGAACTTTATGACCCAACATTGTATTCCAGACTAAAATAGCTTGAAAAACCATACCCTTTGGGGCGGCAGCAACAATACTTTATTTTTCACACCCGTAATTTACAATGAATTAAGATAAACATCTAATTTAATTAGGGAGGGTATCAGGATACCTGAAATAGCTTTGTACAAAACGAGTCAGGTACCCTGGATAATTTATTAAGTTAAATATAAGGTAATAATTAATCACACATGCGAAAGAAGCAAAAATACAAATACAAATACAATTTGAGAAAAACACACACACAGAGCTACAATGTAAATTTTAATAAATAATGTGCAAGAAATAACTAATAATTATAGTATTTAAGTTGTAATTATAATAACAATATCTATTTAAAAAATGACAGCTTTGAAGAGGCTAGTAAGAATTTATGATATGCTGTTTGAGAGAAAATTTGAAACTATTTTTAGATTTGTATGCTTTGAGCTCAATAGGAATAGAATTCCATAATTGCGTGTGACCTTACACGAGAAAACGTACAATAACGCTTTTCGGTTTAACGTGCTAAGCCGTTTCTTATCCGTGAAACGGGTTAGAAAACCGTTTACACGGCTTAGAAAGTCATGTGCACGGCTTCGAAAGTCGTTTACACGGCTTTGAAAGTCGTTTTTTTTTTCTACCAGTGCAAACTAGTTGTGAAGCCGTTTCTCAGCCAGGCAGTTTAATTGCCGTAGTTTACAATGTAGGTATTAACTACAATATTGTGCAAAAGTAATGCAAACGTATTTCGATGAATTTCGCTCTTTGTTCCTACGAATATCGCACAATTTCGTATTCCTAACCTTTCTTTCACCAGGATTAACGCGTGACAAATTCAAATTTATAACATGATGCATGTCTCATTTCTGACGCAAATACCGTGGGGGTGCAATTAGCTATCATGTATGCATGCAGTTAAATTTTATAATATAATTATATGAATCACCTTTCCATATATAAGAGCAGTGCAGGCAACTCTGACGCGCATCCCATAAACATTTCTCATGAATGAGAAGGGTGTATTGATAAATGTCACAAAAAGTCCACAGAGGCCAACACCAGCAGCGTAGAGGTAAGCATTTTGTGCAGGCATGGTGGAGCCTTCAGCAAAGTAATTGATGAGATTGCCGAGAAGAATTGGCTGCAAGATTTTCATGCCATCCTAGCAAGAAAAAAAAATACATGTGAATATTTTTTTTTGCATCAAATAAATTCCGACACATCTTACTTTATACCAGCCATGATTATTTATTACAGATAAACACTCTGCCCATTAGGGTTAGGGTACTTATACCAGCCATGATTATTTATTACAGATAAACACTCCGCCCATTAGGTCTTGAGTATGGACAGGAATGTTAAACTGGCCAAGTGCTGTTTCCAAGACCAAGGGCACAGTTTTGCTCGAAAAGGATTGACCAGGGACAGTAAATGTTTTTCCATTGTGATCATAAATAAATCAATTGAAGGGCTTTGTGCAAAAAAGTAATGAGTGATTCCTGATCACCTGCTACATTCTCCTTAAAATTCTTTGTTTTCTAAGGGAGAATTTTTCTGTTTGTCAACATCTCCTCTCATTTCAGAGATATTCAGGTTTTTGTAATATGCAAATGAGATGACCTATGACGTCATATTGTTTGCACAGCCTTAGAAACAAATCACAAAATGAAGAATATCTCTACAAATATTGGATAAAAACTATTGAAACTTTGCACATATGTGGTACTATGGAAAATACACATCATTGTGCCTCTGGCCCGAGGCTTCCACTACAAATAACACAAACTTCCTTAATTTCTCCATTGTCAAGTACAATGTTTTTGGTGTGGTTCCAAAATAAGATTTGGAACAATGTAGGCATTGTATGTGAGTAGTTTAAGCAACTTTTTGTAACAAGGAAGAAAATGGAATTTTATGTTCAAGGTGAAAGGTGCGTGGGGCCATGAAAGTTTCCATGGCCAAATCATAATTTGCACAATGATGTATACTTTCCATAGTATCATATATGTGCAATTAAGTTTCAGTAATTTTTATTCAATATTTGCAGATATATTCTTCATTTTGTGATTTGTCTCCAGGCTGTGCAAACAATGATGTCATAGGTCATCTCATTTGCATATTACAAAAACCTGAATATCTCTGAAACGAGATGAGATGTTGACAAAGGGAAAATGTCATTTATATTCGTCATTTCGAAAGCATTTTAACATTAGATCACAGGCAGCCCAAGCTCACGATTTGTGGCTCTTACAAATCCTACGGAGATTACGTGATTGCTCGCGCAAGATCGATTGCGTGATAGCGCGCGCTAGAGTCACCGTTTTCTCCAGAACTGTATGTGTTCATTTCTTATCGTAGTAAAAATAAAGGTAATGAAATAACATTTAGCAATAAATGTACCTCGAGTGTCCTTTTCTTATGTCCTTGGGTATTCTCTGCTATTTTGGACTAGTTTGGATCGGTTTTAGCGAGGTTTTGATTTTTGAGATCTCTCTCTATAATGAAATGATAAGGCGCTGCACAGTCCGTTGAGCACATTAAATCACTCGAAGGGCAAAAAAACACTCTAACATCACTTCAATCGTCGCCAGACTCCACAAAAGGACGTACCGAATATCTGTCTACGTTTATTTCGGGGTGGAATTCCAAAATTTTACATTTTAGCCCTCGTAAACCGCATATTTGTGGTATCAAAAACCGCTATTTGAATACCCGCAGATGCTGGTAACTTAGTCCCGAGACAGCGGGACGTCCCGCGGATGGGAAATGCGCTCTGATTGGTTGGTCGTCGTCACATGGGGTTCGTAAGACTCCACCACGTGACGACGACAAATCCCACTTTCGAATTCTTAAGATTTCTTGAATATTCTGTATGTTCTTAACTTATTTCGCTGATTTTTATTACTTATCGAGTCATTATGAATCGGGATGGAACATTGATATCTATTTATAAAATTGTATGTCCAATCCAAGGCAATGATTTAGAATGTACTCCTAACTTTTATTCACAACGAATCATGTCACACACTCCTTACCGCTGCTAAAGCCAGTAAGCCAATTGATGCATATCCTTTGCCAAAAGCCTTTATTAAAGCCCGTAGCAGACTTGGCCTTTTGTTCAACTTCTTAGACCTTGATTTCTCCCCTTCCCATGCACTGAGGATAAGGATAACTTTAATTATAGTCATGTTACCTTAATGTGGTTTGGGAGCTCATTACAAAAATATATAATTAATAATTTGAAGTGCATAATACTCTGGCAATTAACAAAGATCAAAGAAGCGAAACATATCATTGTACTTGTTGGCCAGGGTGACACAGTAGTTCGCCTCTCAACTCTGTGGTCCAGGTTCAATCCCCGAATGCAGCGCCGTATTTCGCCCTTGCTCCAAGGGTTTTTCTCCCGGGGAGGGGGGGGGGGGGGGGACTCCCATATAAAAGGGGTAGGGATGCTCGTCGGACATTTTCGATTTGACCCCTAAGAGGTACTAAAATGGGCGTGGCTCAAGCTTATTTTGACCCCTAAAAGATAATAAAAATGTAAATTGATAACAGCTTTTTTGTTCAATTGACACCCGACCCCTAAAAGGTACCGCTTTACATGCATAGAAATGTCTGTGTTTGATGGTGGATACCCTAAGTGGTACCAAACTCCTGATTTTGACCCCTAAAAGGTACGACGAGCATCCATGTACCCCTCAGATAAGGGAGTCCCCCCCCCCGGGTTTTTCTCTGGGTTCTCTGGTTTTCCTCCCTCCACAAAAGCAACATGCTAAATTTCAATTCAATCTGTGGATTAGCCAGGTCCTGATTAGATCAGCGGCCCCTATGGTTGTTTCAGGTCTCTTTATAAATTCAAGTCAAAGACTTAAGTGGCACTGTCCAATAAGAAATCCAAGGAGGTGGTGGCAGATAAAAACTGTATTCTACAGCCCAGCCAACTATACCCAACCAGTAAGTTAACCCTGATAATTTAAGCAAACAGTTTTCTTCTACCACTCAGCACAGTCCTTGGGTTCATCTCACACTGACACATCTTATGGAACCATTAACCTGTTACCTGACAGTGATAACTGTGCCTTCGACCAGAAAATCATAGTGAGGTCCTTAAAGGACTCAGAGATACAGCTAAATTCTTCTACTGGCCCAGATAATATCCCATTTAATAAGTAAATTCTCTAAAACTTGTGGCCAACATACATGTATACCGTATTCACTCACGGATAAGCCACACTTGCAGATAATTTAAGCCACACCCCAAGTTAGAAGCTTGAGTTTAGGAAAAAGTGTTTTTTTTTGAAGCTAGAAAATCAAACGTACATTAATTGTAACCTTCATCGGACTTTCAAACTGGAGGAAACTCCAAAGTTGTTATCTGTAATTTCAGCTCTGAAATAGTATAAACTTCATGTCTGCATACTTAGGTACATGACCTATCTTCAGTTACCATAGTATTTGTTTACCGAGATCTGTTCATGAATTCGGGTCACTTTTTAGATCGAATTTTACATGTCAACCAAAACAACAACGTGCTCACATTTGTCTGTAGCTTAGTAACCAGGCATCTGTTGGAAGAGAGAACACGTACTGGACACTAGAAGTTTTGTTTTCGCTGAACGAAGTCAAAACAAGTACGTAGTTTTCTTTTCCATTAGCTGTCCGTTGATACATGTATCATGTCTAAAAGGATATCTGAAAGCCATATATTGAAAAAAAAAAAGTTACTCAAAGAGAGGTGGAAGATCAGTTCAACTAATTTGCTGTGAAAGTTTTGAACAGTGACGAAACAGTGGGCCATTTACCGCCGAATACTCGAGGATAGCATGTTATTTTCTTGCTCGTGGAGGAACTATAACCATCGAAGTAACAGGCCGACGACAACACTGCCATGTGTGGTGACATTTAGTTGCTCCAGAAAAGCAACTATAAACCGTGTTAAAGATCTTTTGACAAAGAAGGTTTAACAACAAGAATAACTTACATCAAAATGGCTCTTGCAAAAGCAATGACCAGTGCTTAGTTTATTTTCGTTTGTGTGGTAATTAGTAGTATATATACCTTAACTCGTTTGAGTTAATAAAAAATATTTATTTAAAAATATTAATTTATTTAAGTTTACGGAACCTTGTGCAGATGTTCTCGCAAATAAGCCGCACCCCCGATTTCAAACGAAGATTTTGGGTAAATAGGTGTGGCTTATCCGTGAGTGAATACAGTATATATGTACGGTGTAATGAACTGCTGGACCTACATTGTATTATACATAAATTATCATTAACATATGTATTAATTGGGTCACTGACGTTTCCAAAACTATAGAAAATAAATTATCAAGAATATCCTCTATTCCAAAAACTGGTCATGATGATCCATGACCAATATCAATCCTGCCAGTGCTCAGTCCAAGGTTTAATGAATTATGAGAGGTTAGTCCTCTGTCAGCAGCTTCACTACCATACTGAATGAAAGAGCATCAGGCTTTCAAAAGGGTCACTCAACCATGACTGTCCTTATGGGCATGCATGCTGATCGATATAAAGTCAAAGTGATGAAGAAGGGAGAAATTATCCTACTGCTCCACCAACTTCTCAAAAGCGTTTGATACAGTAAATTTCAAAACGGTGTTAAACAAGCTACGATATACATTAACTCTTAAGGATTCTCAAATAACTATACCTGCGTTATTGGATGACTAACTACAGTTTTGTATTTAAAGTGTATATCAGGTCAATTATTTTATCATTAATATTGATTCTGTATCAAGTGATAGTTAAATAGTAGAATATTTCTTGATTTGAGTGTAATAAATACGTCTATGAGTTATAGAGGATTCTATTTCCAATATGCTATTATTAAAATGTGTGACGTAAATTTGATGTAATATTGGGAATTTACTTTCATTTCTTTGTCCTTGTGAATGAAACCATTTTCTGAGTTTGAGAAAACAATTGGTGAATTAAATCACTGATATAACCAAATACCAGTACATGTATGTTTTTGTATAATACCAATGACAACCAGTATTATGTCACCCGTTTGATTTCAAATAAATTACTATAAATATCAGAGGTTGAAATTAACTTTTTTTTGCCACTAGCAGAAATTTGAAAGTTCTTTTTTTAAGGTAGCATGCAATTAAACTAAGAATTTAACAACTAGCAAAAACTAAAATGTCTAAGTAAATATTAGGTTTTATGTCTTTTACTAATGCAAGCACATTATTTATAGTGCTTAACATGCAGTGAACAAAGCATTGGTAAAGTGAGCACATTTTCATTGTTTAAGTATAAATAAGTTGATATGTATTGGAGACTTATCAGTGAGTAAGTTATGTCTAGTATATTTATTTCTTAACCTAGTAGTTTCAAATTGAAAGTGACATGCTGTTGAGCGAATATAGTAGCAATTGATTAGACATACAGAAAATCATACAGAGAAACAAACAGACAAACAAACATACATCACTGTACTTTCAAACTTGCAGCGATTATATGCTGGCTCGCCTGGCGGCATGCCAGCAACAAAGTCGATACCTGAATAATAAACCTGAATAATTATAGGTTGGATCCCTGACACAGTAGCAAAAATTTGCTACTGTAAATAAATTATACTAGCAAAATCAATTATTAACTAGCATTCTGCTAGTTGGCTACAGCTAATTTCTACCCCTGAATATAATCCTCAGTCTATAACTCACAGATGGAAATAATTCAACTGTATTCACTTGATGTAAAATCAATATTTGTGATAAAAATGTTTGACCTGATATACGCTTTAACAAAGTCCAAATAGATGATAAGTGCTCATCTCTTGTTCCAGTTACGTGTGGTGTTCCTCAGCCTCAGTCCTTGGACCTTATATTTTTAACCTGTACATAACCAATATGAATCTTTAACAAACTTGTTACCAATATGCAAATGACACCATGATCATTATTATTGTTACACTGCAAGCCTTCAGATCTTGATGAGTCAATAATCAACTTACAATAGACTCAATCAAGGTTCAAGGTTTTTTATTTCCACAAAACAAAACAATCATTACATTTAGGACATGCGACAAAAGATATTTGCTAATGTGGAGGAGCACAAGCATAAAACCACGAGGGTTACCAAAGTTGATTATGCCCCTGGAAAACTTATTTAAATTAATCTATATATAAGACAAATACAGGATATATAAAAAGTGAATGTAGATAGTGCCCTAGATCTAGAATAAGAGTTTGAATGTGTAAACTAGACTGAAACAGAAATAAATGTATTTTTAAAAATAAGATTAAAGTAATAGAGTTTAGGTTAAGTATTATATCTACGAGAAAGAGCAAAAATAGTAAATAACACAAACGACAGCTGCAAACGACAGAAATTTATCATTAATACACAGGAGGAAGAGCTAAAAGATATTTTGTGTAATTTTTTTTGAAAGATTTCAAGCTAGCCGATTGTTTTATATCTAAAAGTATACTGTTCCAAGTCTTCGAGGCTGCAAATTTGACACTAAATTTTCCATAATTTAGGTTCCCTCTAGGAATAAAAAGATTATTATTTGATATCGATCGGGTATTGTATGTGTGGACCTCAGAAATACTACTAAAAAGTGTATTGAAAGTACTAGGTAACAAATTATTTTGATGTCTAAAAGCAAGTTCCCCAAGTTGTAATTTGGTTATTTCATAAATATTTAATATTCCAAGGTCACAGAATAGTGTGGCCTACTATGTGCCATGAAATCCGAGAAAGTTATTACAATGCTGCAGTCATGATTACAAGTGAGGTCAAGGTAATTTTGGTGCTGAACTTTATAAAGAAAACTATCTAAAACTGTCATGTTAATATCTATTTTGCATATGCAAATCACCTGTTTGAAATTCGTACAGTGCACAACGTTAGAATATTAATAAAGTTAGCAACTAACCTCTGCAAACTTTCTGACAGAGTATCTGTCTGGTCTTGTGGCATCAGTCCATACAGATCACTATCCTCCAAAGGGCGCTTGGCTCCAAGTGACAATAAACTATTCATCCACCTGGTTTTGAAAATAACTATTTAATTGTTAATTAATTAATTGTTAATTAACATCATGCTATGTAATACCAGATTAATATATTTCCACTGAATGTGAATTATAGACAACGTGTTAGCGAAAACCGAACACAATTAAGCAATACAAAAATCAAAAGACAATAGCATTTAGTGTTTTGCATGGAGCATCCAAACATCCTTCGCAGTTGTGTATAATTATATTACAGGCATTTTTTTTCTTTTTTCCTAGGTCTTTGTTTTACCTACATGTAGGTCATTTTTTGCAACCTAGGTCATTTATTTTCAACCTACAGGTAGGTCATTTCTTTACCTAGGTCATTTTTTCAACCTTGGTCAAATTGAATCAACCTTAACCACTGTGCACAGGTCAAATTGAATCAACTTAGTTCAAATCAAATTCCACCTTTCAAAATTCCTAAACAGGTATGACTTTTTTATAGTTCCTAATGTGTTTAGGTTGAGGATGGCATTGCAGTAAGAAGATAATTATTAAGTTCTAATGAAATATTTTGCAATAAAAATACATGTACATGTACCTACATGTAATACCTTGTCTGTGTTGTTCATTTCTTTAGTGGTTTAGGTTTGGTTTGGCTTACTTGGGAACTTATGTTTACTGATGGTTAGGTACGTATTTTTAAACACCTCAGGGTTTGGATTAATTCACAGGCCCATTGCAGAGTCATTTTTTTTTTCTGTGTTGTTTAGTGATTTAATTAGCCTTAAAAATCCAAAATTAGTGACTAGCTCTAAATACCCTGAATGAGCAATTAGCTCTAAACACCCTAAATTAGCAACTACATTGTAGCTCTAGCACAACAACAACATCTTAAAGTTTGTCTCAGAAAGCTTAAGTCCCAATAAACAAGGATTATTTAAAGCATGTCTTCAGGCCCTTGCATTAAAAGCACGGTAAAAAGCCCGGAAAAGCCCGGATTTACCGGGCTTTCCGGACTATTCACCATGCTTTTTGCATTAGACTTGCGCGGAAAAAGCCCGGAAATCCCAATTTTTTCCTGCCTTTCACAGAAAGCCTGGAAAAAAATTCCGGGTAAGTCTGGAAAGCCTGGTAAATAATCCAGACTTTCCCGGTGATGTCTGATTCATCAGAGAAGGCTAAAGCACGGAAAAAGCCCGGAAAACTCGTTTTTCCGGCCTTTCACAGAAAGCGCGGAAAAAAATTCACGGAAAGTACGGAATATATCATGCCGATTCTGGGGTGAAAATCAGACTTTCCCGGTTACATGTAAATGTCTGATTTAATACATGAGAAGACACATGCACCAAACCTAGTTCTCCGTATTTTCTCCCTGCATTTTCAGTTTCACGGAAAAAACGGAAAAAAATCTGTGAACTAAATTATTTAGTGCGAAAATCCATTGCATTAGAAAAGCTGGCAAACATTCTAGACTTTCCCAGTGATTGTTTGATTGATCTAAAGATATACGAAACACGGGTAAAGTTTTTTAATAATAGATTATTATTAAAGACTCAGCCGACTCACTCAGTCATGGAAGAAAAAAGGCCTGAATGGCGTACTTACTCTCCAAAGGCTCTATCACCACCCAAGGCGTTTTTCTTGACAAGCATTTAGGTGCCCAATATAAAAGCTTTCTTCAAGTGGTACCAAGAAAAACATTGAAGATATTTTCGTATATAAATCTTCTTCCAGAAGCGAACTGTTGTCCTTCACGTTTACAACACGTTGTCGCCATATTGATTTGGAGGGAGATGCGTTTTGTGGGCAGCGGATGCCCTTCTCGTGCTCAGCTGTCAAACGCTGTATCAAACTGACTATAATCGTACTCTGATTGGTGCATGTTTCAGAGGCGGGAAAACAAACGCATGTTTTTTTAGCGCGAGCGCGCATTTACTTCCAGTATCGGTAATGCAGTTCACTTGGAGAAAGATAAAGAAAGATGGACATTCTCGGAGTGTTTTGTCTGTGGAATCCTAACAAACAGCGAGCTTATAATTCTCCAGCGGTCCTTCAGGGTTCCAAAGATCAGTACTACATTAACCACGGTAAGTGTACAATTTGTCAATTGTCACTTTACCTATCACTCATTTCTCGGCGACAGTGTTTTTAAGAGAAGATAATTTGAACAAAACCGCGTATATATTGTGTGCCAAAAACTAACAGGCTAAAGACGAAGTTTTGTGCCGAGCTAAAAATCGATTTTAGCAAAGATTTCACAATATTTGTGTTGCTTTTTGAATGGACTGAAAATTAAATTGGAGTGTTAAATAAATCCAAACTAAGCGAAAATTTAAAACAAACTTCTCTCATCGGATAAGTGCAAGACCTGACTATGTTAGTATGTATATAGGCATATAGCTGACCAAACTTGAGGCGGTTTATTTACAAAGAAAAGCAAGAAACTAACTTTGTGCCACGCTAAAACAGTTCCGCATAGTCAAGAGTTTGTTATTTGTGTTGAGTGTCAATCCAAGCGAAAAATGGGATTCAAATTAGACTGCGGGTTAGTTTTTGGCGCATTTTGCAAATAATACATACGCGACATACGCTTTTTGAATGGACTGAAAATTAAATTGGAGTGTTAAATAAATCCAAACTAAGCGAAAATTTAAAACAAACTTCTCTCGTCAGATAATTGCAAGACCTGGCTATGTAGCTAACAAAACTTGAGGCGGTTTATTTACAAAGAAAGGCAAGAAATTAACTTCGTGCAACGCTAAAACAGTTCATAGTCAAGATTTTATGTTTTTTTTTTTTTTTGTGACTAATGAAATAGTAATTAGAGTGTTAATCCAAATCGAAAAATGGAATTCAAATTAGTCTGCGGGTTAGTTTTTGGCGCTTTTTGCAAATAATACATACGCGACAGTTAGAAAAATCCTCTCTTTATAACTCGTCTATGCAGCCAGATTTTTTTGGGGGGGGGGGGGGGGGAGAAGGCCGGTTTGCTTTACACTCAATAGCAAATATACCGTATATAATAGTTATTATACACTGTAAATTATATCATCTATTAGAGATTTAGTGAAACCATGTTAAATTTAAAGCACTGTTCGGTCAATAATTTTATTGCTGCTGCGTGCAATTACAAAGATGCAAACCTGATAACAAAGCACAAATGGCATGTCAGCTGGCTTCAATGATCAAGTCCACCATCCCAAAACTGGCGAGAGTTTATATGAATGCAAACATTACCGCGGTAAACGTGCAACTGTCCCAGTGAAAGATTCAAAGAGAATCGATTATCTAAGATCGTATTCTACTCTTAATTTGTGTTTTCCCCTCTCTGCTGCCTAATCTTTATTGAGTACTCACGTTAGCAATTGTTCATCATTAACCTACAATCACAGAAATGCGAATTCTGCCGCTCATTGGAAGAATAATAGCAACTTATCATATGACTCGTACGGCCCCGCGCTAGGGTTGTCCACATTATGCTCGAAATTTTCACTATTATCGTAATTCTTTATGCTAAAAAAATCTTACTATTATGCTCAAAAAGTCTCACTATTATGCTCAATTATGCTCAATTTATTATTCGGATTAATTAATTAATTAATACAAATTAACTAATTAATTGATGCATTCATTACCTGCATAATTATGACGGTTTCCAGAATATTAAACAATTATTCACCAACACTGAGGTGAATAATTGTTTTAGTATATACCACACTCCAGGGCCGGGTTGTTCAAAGCCCGATTAGTGTTAATCCTGGATTAACTCTGCACAGAACCTATTGGTTGTCATGGAAATTAACCCTGAATTAGCACTAATCGGGCTTTGAACAACCCGGCCCAGGTGAATAGCCGGCACCAAATAGTTATTTTGTTTTCTGTCAAATGGACAAAAACTCGCGCGAGATGATCGCTGCTTTGCTCGGAGGTGAATATGAAATCATATTCACTGTTTGAGTAGCCAATCAGAGTACGCGAAAAGTGATATTCACTGGTGTGGTATATACTAAATGTAATTATTTCTTGTTATTCTGGATCGTGATGGAGCTTTCAATGTAGTCTTCCAGCCTAGTCCCTAGGCCTTCTGGCTTGGTATTTTGTCTGAGTGGGTTAATGGGATCCCTGTAGTTTGTAATGGCTTGTGACGTCACCAACTGTCAAACCAGAAGGCCTAGCAGAATTCGCCCAGCTGGGCCCAAACATTCGCAAAAATGGGCCCAAGATGGCGACCACTCTTGATGACAAGGGGGAAGATAGTTTAAAGACTTACATGCATCAGCAGGGCTGTCCACATTATGCTCGAAATTATGCCAGCATAATGTGGACAACCCTACCCCCCACGCGCTTTCCTTTCAAAACCATTTACAAAAGTCATGTGATGAGAGCCGGACATGTATCGCGTGAGCGTGCCGGAAAATGCCGTCCGGCCCTGCACAATTTTTTCTTGCTGTTTTGCGGTTTGATCTACAAAATAATATGGTCATATGATAAAAAAGCTATTGACTGAGTTAGGTCAGGCCGGACGGGAAAATATTTGGCTCTCGGTCATTTTGTACGTGCGCTCGGTCCGTACGTCTTAACCTCGAGCCAAATAGTTTCCCGTCCGGCCCTCCCACACAGTCAATATAAGTACCTATTATTCGTTCCAGCAGAAAAGGTTAAATTTTACTTGCAAAGCTGGGGGAAACTCTGCGAAAGCAAATAACATTTCCCTAGATTTTTAAACCCTGGAAAAATGTGGATTTCCTAGAATTCGGAAATCCGGGAAAGCACGGAAAATTCTCGGGATAGCTAGGGATTTTCCGGGCTTTCCGCGGATTTCCAGGTTTCCTTATATTCCGTGGTTTCCCGGAACATCCCAGATTTTTCCAGGCTTTCCGCGGAATTTTACTCGTACGGAAAGCCCGGATGGATTCCGGGAAAGCCCAGAATATTTTCCGGGCTCTTTCCGCGGAATACCGCGGAATTTCCGGGCTTTTGGTGCAAGGGTGGCTTCAAGTGAGACCACAAATATAAATATATCTGGATGCATGCGGGGCAAATTTACACGAGAAAGAACCATGACAGCCCATCTATCGTTGTCTCAAGTCCGGACGACCTAGACAGACCTGTATGCTAGACGACTTAAGCTAGACACAGCGAGGTCAGAGGAACAGGAAGCTTAATCCTCATGCTATTGTAAGCTGCTATGGCTAATGACATGTCCTGCCTGCTGGTGAGTAATAGGTAATGGCTGTAAGGCTATTGAATGTGATTTTTGTATTCGATGGTACCATCTGAAATGTTCACATCTGACTATCAAAGCATACAAATATTTCACTAGGTCATTATTTATGGCTTTGCTCTAGTTGTCGCAATGATATATTTCCATTCAATAGACTGACAAATTTACAGCTACGTGTAAATGAGTTATCTTTTAATTCCAATACTTTATGTTTATGTTCCAAGAAAATAGGCTCTAGAAAATTTACCACACTTTGACATCTTATCAACAATTAGTAATAATACTTCTAACTTCGCCGATATTGATGCTGACAATAATTTACCTTGCCAAGTTTAAATATTCTAATTATGCCTCATGCATGATTTCCATAATGACAATGAAATCAAGAGTAGCCTTTCTCAAAATATTTTCTCAGCTTTACACTGTAAACATAAGAAGTTTGGCTGCAAATTTAGACAATCTTACTTACATGTTGGCGGAGTTAGACCATCCTTTTAATATTATTGGTCTAGCTATCAGAGATCAAAATAAATGCACAGGCAGGAAATGTACTTATTTTACTCTATACTCTACCAGGCTTTAATTTTATCAATCAGCCAAGTCTTTGTCAGGCAGGTGGAGTAGGGTTTTATATACATGACGAAATTCAATTTAGAACTCGTTCAGATCTAAGTTCTACCTGTAGATGAATTGCATGAATCCCTCTGGGTTGAAATTGACAACCAATCCAAACAAAACATTATTTGTGCTGTTGTGTACTGTCAGGCACCCAAATTCCAATTTAAATGCTTTTATGGAATCACTTTTCGAAAATATTGAATTAATTCATGACGAAAATAAACACTGCATAATTATGGTGATTTCAATATTAATCTACTCAATTCAGACTCAAACAATGCAACAGAGGTATTCATCAACACAATGGGCTCATACGTCTTTCAACCTCGCATTCTTCAACCAACCAGAATAACACATCATTCTGCTACACTTATATATTGATAATTTGTTTTTTTTACTCATGCCAACACCATAATATCAGTTGCAACATTATTTACGACTTAATGGATAATCTACCAAACTTTTTGATCATTAATAAGTTCACTGAGCTACCAAAAAGATTTAAAATATATAAACGTGACTGCATGTTCTCATTTTGATGAGTCAGCCCTGCTGAGAGATATTCAACTAATCAACTGGGAAGAGTGTTTTTCAGAAAAGACCGATGTAAATTCAATATTAGACATCTTTCACTGATGGTAATTTAGCTAAAGCCATTGATAAACATATTCACTTGAAAAAGCTCTCCAAAAAGGAAATCAAATTCATGTCTAAACCGTGGATTACCAAAGGAATAAAGGCCTCTATTAATATAAAAATAAATTGTTCAGAAAATATTTAAAAACTTGCAATAATTATTACCATTCAAAATTTAAGACCAGTATTGCAATAAAATAAAACATATAATCTTGCTCAGTAAAAAGGTGTATTACAATAAATAAATTACTTTACTTGAAATATTCACAATACTAAAAGCCACCTGGAAAGGCATTAAACAAATTATTTCACTCAAGCCTAATAAAACTTCCTTTCCTTAACAAAGATAGTCGATGGCAAATCCTGTTTAACAGATCCTAAGGCTATTGCAGATGGGAAAAATCTCTCATCCAATATTTCTAATTGTGATAAATTATTCTCCTCCTACCTGACTAGTCCACAAGTAAACAGCTTTTATATTTTCCCTATTACTCAGACAGAGATTGAAGAGGAAATCTCAAAACCTAGTACTCATAAAGCTACATAACTACATGTAGCTGGCCCATTTAGTTAAGTGTCTAAAAAATGTTTTTTCTAAACCATTAGATGCTTTACAATTATTCCATCTTAATGGGAACTGTTCCTGACAAATTTAAAATAGCCAAAGTAATTCCAGTTTTCAAAAATAACTCCAGCTGACTTTGAATTTATCAAACTATCATCAAATCTCACTTTTACCAGTTTTCAATCAAATTTTTGAAAATGTAATGTGTAAACGTCTAACTGACTTTCTTGAAAAACACAATATTTTCTTTGACAATCAATTTGGTTTCCGTTCCAAGCGCTCCACAACTCATGAAGTCCTAACCATTGTTGAGAAGATTCAGCAAACAATAGAAAAGGGAAATGTTTCTTGTGGCCTCTTTCTCAACCTTAGCAAAGCTTTTGATACTGTCAACCAGCAATTTTATTGAAAAATTATTAACACTATGGTATCCAGAGAATTGCTCTTAATTGGTTCAAGTTATATATTAGCAACAGAACGCAATATACAATCATCGGCAGCACTTCATCAGATCAGAACAGCATTTCTTGTGGAGTTCCACAAAGGTCATGCTTGGGACAGTCCTTTTTCTTCTTTATATCAATGATTTTAGCAACTGTTCCTCAATTTTAATATATTTGCTGACAATTCTAATCTTTTTTACACAGACAATAAACTTTCTCTAAAATAATATTGATAAAACAAATGTTGTCCTATTTCATCCCCATCAAAAAAAGATCACTTCCTCAGTAAATTTAACTATCAATAATAAACCTATTAAACAGAGGGGTGGTAAGGGGGTTTCGCGTGAAACGTGATCATGTGTATTTACTTTATGTGATCTGTGATCAGAAAAAAAAAATCTGAACCGTGAATAACATACTGATGATCATGATACATGTACGTGAAACTTAAATTTAATTCTACGATATGCGTGATTCTTTATAAGAAAACCTGCAATAAAAACCGGATCTATCATAGTTATCACTATGAGCAAAGGTATATATGGCACAGTTCCTGGGCATGAGACATTTGGGACTTCTATATAAGGCATTCTCTGTCCATTTAACGCACCAAACAGTACAAACACTGTCGTTGAATGAAGACATTGAGAACCTGGAGTTCGTAGACAAAGTTTTGAAAGAGTACGCAGAAAACGTAACTACAATCCTTCAAAAACCTGGTAAATTAACCCATGGGCGCAACTGGGACAGTGCCGAGTGTGACGAGTTGGCGTGACATGCAAATTAAGTGTTCGTTTGGCATGACATGTTTGGTATTTGCATATGTAAATTATTCAGAAGTTGGTCAGTTTCGTAAGCACACTCGTGTCGTGTAGTTTTCATAATATAGGTCTGGTCCAGAACACTTGTGTCGGGTTCTTCACGTAGGATAACGTTACATGGTGGCAGCCTGGTTATAGCTATAGTGTTGGAGAAACCACACATAGTTTTACAAGAAACCCAGCATCTCAGAAGAGATATTAGTCGATATTTGAAAGAAGATGGCTTTGGGCTATTCATTGCCGCCACCACAGGCGCTTGAAATTCATGATTCAAATGCAGCCGAGAAATGGAAGAAGTTTGAAAGGGCTTGGAACAATTACTCTCGGGCTACAGAGCTAAACAAGAATGCTGAAGCTATTCAAGTCGCCACTCTACTCATGGTGATAGGCGAGGAAGCAGCGGATGTGTTTGCAACATTCACCGACTGGGGAGCAGAGGCGATGAAAATAAAATTCAACCGGTGCTGTTGAAATTCTCACAGTACTGTCAGCCGCTGAAGAATATTCCCTTTGAAAGATACAAGTTTAATTGCCGAAAACAAGAGTCAAGTGAAACATATGACCAATACAGAACAGCCTTACGGAAATTAGAAGCGGGCTGTGATTTTCTGATGATAACACCCGAAGAGATTTTGCGTGACAGGCTAGTCTTTGGCATCAAGGACGATAAAGTCAGAGAGAGACCACTGAGAGAGCCCAAATTAACGCTCGCCAGGACGGATGAAATCTGCCATGCCGCTGAAACGACGCTAGAAACGATGAAAATCGTGGGGGAATTATCCGGTACAACTGTAAATGCCATTAGTAAGAATACGAAGCCCAAACGTAGTAGAAGTACGGACAAGAACAAAGATAAAGACAAAGAATGCTGGAACTGCGGAAAGAAACACGAGTTCAGCAAGAGAGAGTTATGCACACCCTATGGTAATTAGAGTGCTATAAGTGCAAAAAGATGAATCATTTTGCTGTTGTGTGCCGCAGTATGCTCCAACCCAAGACCAGTAACAAGCCAAAAGCAGCCATTGCCCGTCGATGATGATAGTGACATAGAGGTGTACCCTGCTAACGTTTCAGCTATGAGCCAGGACGAAGCACAATTGGTCACACTGAAATTGAAGTCTGGAAACTATATGCGTTTTCAAGTGGATACCGGAGCCCAGTGTAATGTGATTCCATTACATTTGTACAAGAAAGCAACTCGAGACTTAGCGGAAGTGACCCCGATCAAGTCATCAATTACAGGCCTATGGTGGAACCAAACTCCCTGTTCTTCGTAGAGTGGTCATCCGAGTCTCTCGTGGTAATTTAAAGTGTTGTTTGGATTGTAAGTTAGTCGACAACGAGAGTATTCGTCCATTGTTGGGTAGAAAGGCCTGCATCGGCATGAAATAGTCAAGTACCTAGATAATGACGAATTAAACAAGCCTGCTACTGGTAGTTCCCCAGTGTATGCTGTTGACAATACAGCGACACGCGCACCATCAACGAAAGAGAGTTTGGTCAATAGTAATCCCAAAGTCTTCGGTGAGGGAGTCGGTACGTTGGAAGGCGAGTACCACATCAAGCTCAACAAGACGGTGGATCCGGTACAACATGCGCCAAGACATGTGCCTGTAGCTTTGAGATATCGTCTCAAGGACACCTTGATGAGCATGGCGCAGCAGGACATTATCGCTCCCGTTACTGAGCCCACAGCATGGATATATAAGCTCCATGGTGGTCGTCCCTAAGAAGGATGGTTCATTGCGCATCTGTTTAGATCCGAAGGACCTTAATCGAGCAATACAGCGTGAGAATTATCCTTTGCCAACTATTGAAGACATCGCAACGCATCTGCATAGAGCCAAGCTCTTCACTGTCTTAGATGTCCGCAGTGGATTTTGGCATATAATGTTGGACGAGACGTCATCGTATCTGACGACGTTTAACACACCTTTCGGGAGGTATCGTTGGAAACGTATGCCGTTTGCTATATGTTCTGCGCCAGAAGTGTTTCAACGCAGGATGCATGAGCTCGTCGAGGGACAGCATGGAATCGAAGTTGTTGCGGACGACTTTGTTGTTGGCTATGGTGATACACTGGCAGATGCTACTCTAGACCACGACAAGAACATGGAAGCGTTCTTGCAGCGTTGCGAGGAGCGAAATGTGAAATTGAATCCAGAGAAGCCCGAGCTTAGGAAATAAGAAGTTCCGTTTATTGGTCATATGGCCACCGGCAAGGGTTTGTGTGTAGACCCATCCAATGCTAAGGCGATTTTGGAAATGCCTCAGCCCACAGATGTGGCCGCAGTGCAACGCTTGCTGGGGCTCACGCAGTACCTGAGCAAGTTCCTGCCAAGACATCACACAGCCCCCTAGAGTGCTTACTCAGAAAGACACTGAGTGGGTATGGAATGAGGCACATCAAGCGGCGTTTGATGATCTGAAGAAAGCTGTTTCAAAAAAGCCAGTACTACGTTACTATAATCTAGGAGAAGAGGTAACTCTACAGTGTGACGCTTCGCAGTCTGGGCTTGGAGCTGCTTTGATGCAGAACGGTCAACCTGTGGCTTATGCATCGCGTGCGTTGACTCCAGCTGAGACTAGATATGCGCAGATCGAAAAAGAGTTACTCGCGATTGTGTTTGCATGTAAACATTTCGATGCGTATATCTATGATCGTGACGTTGTCAGTGTGGAAACGGACCACAAACCACTGGAGAGGATTGTACTCAAACCGCTAGACAGTGCTCCAAAACGACTTCAGAGAATGCTTCTTCAACTGCAGAAGTACAGCTTACAAGTTTCGTACAAGAAGGGTAAAGACATGTTCCTAGCAGATACGAGGTACACGCGTGTGATTTATCCCATGAGCTAGAAGAAGTGGACCACAGCAAGGCACTCGCAGTCAGTGATAGTCATCTACAACAGATTGCGCATGCGTCTGCCAGTGATCCAGTGCTCCAACAGCTGTGCGCGATGATCCAACGTGGCTGGCCGGACAGCAAGACGAAAGTGCCAGAGAGTCTACACGCATATTACGATTTCCGTGATGAGCTAACCATACAAGATGAGTTAGTATTCAAGGGATCTCGCCTCTTAGTGCCAACTGTGATGCGCAAGGAGATGATGGCTGTGACACACGCAACTCATATTGGAGTAGAAGGCTGTCTTAGAAGAGCACGCGAGAGTCTCTTCTAGCCCCGCATGTCTACAGAGTTAAAGGAGTACGTCTCCAAATGTGACATTTGTCTGGCGCACCGACAAGCGCCTAGCAAGGAACCACTGCTTCAGCACGAAATAGTGGCACACCCGTGATCCAAGGTCGGTGCTGATCTATGCGAGATGAATGGACGAACATTGTTAGTAGTAGTTGACTACTACAGTGGCTTTATATAAGTGGAGCGCATACATAAAGTCACGTCCCGCAGTGTTCAGGCAGCTAAAGGCCATCTGTTCAAGTTATGGTCCTCCCGATGTGTTGGTGACTGACAACGGTCCACAGTTCGCCTCTGCCGAATTTGCTGTCTTCGCGAAGACATGGGGGTTCCAACATGTGACGTCATCTCCCCATTACCCTCAATCTAATGGGAAGGCAGAAAACGCAGTTAAGACCATGAAACGTTTGGTAAACAAATGTAGAGTCTCTGGGCAGTCAGAGTATCTTGCTGTTTTGGACTGGCACAACACTCCCACTGAAGGTATCGGCACAAGTCCAGCACAGCGTTTCTTGGGTCGACGTTGCAAAACCCTCCTACCCATGGCAGGCACGTTACTCAAGCCAAGTTTTCCAACAGAACTTGACACTCGTGCTCTCGTGGGTCAGAAGAGGCGCCAGCAGTTTCACTATGACCGGCAGGTCAAACCCCTCAAACCTATTGAGGCGGGTAATACTGTCCGCATGAAATTGCATGGTCAGACGAATTTGGAGTACTGGAATTTGTACTCGTCCCATTGGTATCAGATGTTATGAGGTCAAAGTTGGCAGCTCTAGCTACAGACGTAATCGCCGCCAACTCATCCCGACTGATGAGCTCTTATAAGTCCCAGATGAGATGCCGACTACAGAAGCTCCAGCTGAGCCAATTCCAGTTCTGATTGAGCAACCCCCTACACCGGTTCTGCACAGCCCTGTGTCCCGCAGTTCAGAGCAGGCTGTGCCCGACGTCCTACCGTCCACACCGGCTCTGCGCAGATCTAGTCGAGTGCGAAAACCCCCAGCTCGACTCACGGGGTTAGTGAACTTTACTTATCATTGAACTTTAGTTGCTATAATTGAACTTTAAGTATCTATTGAAAGTATGCAGGTTGAACCCTAGAACATTGAACTTTATCATCTTGCATATGAGGAAAGGTGTGACGAGTTGCCGTGACATGCAAATTAAGTGTTTGTTTGGCATGACAAACACTGATCTTGAACTGCCTAAAGTGAGGCGGCTGGAAGTAGCAAGGAGAGCTTTTTATTATCAAGGGGCACACATATACATTGCGCTGCCTGTACATCTTAAGTCAATGTTGACCCCTAAGGAAAGATATAACGCAATCTGCCATCATTTTCATTCTTGTTAGCGATTTTTAAGGTTTTTAATTAAGATTTTTTATATATAGTTACTAACTTTTTAGCTTTTTCGTATTTAAGTTATACAGGACTGCCATTGATAGTAGTATTTATTACTGAAGGCACTACCCTGTCTAAATATTTGTATTATTATTATTATTATTACATGTTTGGTATTTGCATATGTAAATTATTCAGGAGTTGGTCAGTTTCGTAAGCACACTCGTGTCGTGTAGTTTTCATAATATAGGTCTGGTCCAGAACACTTGTGTTGGGTTCTTCACGTAGGATAACGTTACATCGAGTCAAACGTTATCTTCAGTCAGCATGATACAAAAGGGTTTGCGAGATCTCAGTCAGCAAATCAAGGAACTTAACCCAAGTTACCAATTAGATTTACATACTTGTTTAACTGTTCAAGTCGAGAACCTACATGCAATGGGTCACTTCAAGGACCAGTTTCCGACTTTGTTACAGTATGCCTGCAATTTGGCGACCACAGTGTATGAGAATATCAAGAGGGTTGTTCATTGGGCTGCCTATTACTATACCGACGAGAGGTCATATTACCCAGTGGTTCCCCAGGCAACGCCTCTCAATGCCCTTCCTAGAATGAGCCATTTGATGCCAACGAGAAACCTTAATGACAGAGAGCGAGATATCATGCTAGAGTGGGCATTAAACAATGGTAAAGCTGTCCGGCAAAGGACGGTACGCCAGGAAACAACGATGTTTAAAGCAGGTACACTACCATTAAACATGGTTGTATGCTTCGTCTGTTGTACCAAAGGAGAAGATAAGGTTAGATAGAAGCTCTGCGCAACCTCCTGCTGACAAAAACCAAGAAGATGAGGTACATTAGAAATCTTAGGGGAAAGGTTGGTGCACGACCAGGCATCAGAGTATATGACACTGATTCTGAATGCGAACCTACAGTTCTAGAGTGTGACAACGAAGACGAAATGACTTTTCCTCGCACAGTAACAACTAGGAGCGGAAGGACTTCCGGGTGTCTTCCAAGATATTTTAACTCACGTTCAGGTACGCAAAATATTCAATTTTCGGTCATTTAGTAATATTTAAATTCTGAAAAGAAAGAAGATTTTGAAGAAAGCAGTTTCTGAAATATGCGTAAGAAAAGATTAACTTACAAACGAAAGCACGGGCGGATCACGTGTACTGTACGCAATGTAGGCAGACGTATCGGTCGAGGGTTGGCCGACATATCGGCCGACTGTCTACCGACCCGCGGCCGAGGCATTTTCGCCCTACAAGACGGTTCAACGAACAATTCGTAGTCTGCGTAGTGTATTTTGGAAGGGAAATATAAACGCCGATTGGTGTATAATTTTCGCCTGAAATTGTCAAGTATCCTCAGGAATGTGGATAATATAGGATAAGTACTTTAATCTTATGATTTATTTGGGGTTTTTCTAGTATTATGCAGAAAGTGTGAAATTACGCGATCGGTAGCCTGAATTTCAGCCGTCTCCTCTGGTTCGTTCCTCCCGAGAGAGACGTCTGAATCCAATAGCCGCTAATGCCGTCCAGTGACGTCACTACCAGAAAACCTGGTAGTGATTTTTGATTGGTTCATATTCTATAATTTCGCATAATTATCATAATTATCAGCCGAGAAGACGGCAGGATTCACTTTGGACTCGCGATTGTTGATCGTTGAGTTTCAGTGGAGTGATTGTCTTTGGCAAAGACCTTGAATTAGTAAGGAAAACATCTGGAAATGGATTGAAAGTGTCCTGCACAATAACCGGCCGACTAACTGTAAACATGTACATTTTCTCGCGTCGCGTCTGCGGGGTTGTTGACAATCGATTATTTGTTCACACTCGCAGTGGTAAAGAATGTCGCTACTCTATTCAAGCAACTGTTCTTTCCCGTAAATGAGTCTTCGTATTTCTTCGAAAATTCTCCATTATCCTTTCATGTTTTTCTACTTTTCTGTTGCATCATTTACATAGGTAATATCTCGTAGCTGTGTCGATTCGAACGGCAGATCGCGACAAAGATCAACGGAAAGACAAAGATCAACTGTACGTTGCCTCCAAATATAATATAACGATTTGTTGCTTCGGAAAGGCTTTCACAACATAAGAGGCACTTGAGAAGCAAATGGATGGAGATATATAATATAGGTAAGACTTTTATTTTGGTCGGCATAATCTCAAATAAATATTTCTCACGAACTCTTACTACCGCCGTGACAGTTTTATTTGCATAAGTTAAATTGTTAATCCGCCTTGACGTCACTGGACGGCATTAGCGGCTATTGGATTCAGACGTCTTTCTCGGGAGGAACGAACCAGAGGAGACGGCTGAAATTCAGGCTACGCGATCGGATGCGATGTTCGGTCAATTATGCCCTGTAAATTGTACTTTATTTCCCTGAAAAAAAAAAATCGAAAAAAAAAAAAAAAAGGAAATACATAGCTTAGGCGTGATAATCCTTTATGAGCGGCAAGCTCGCTGTTACCCTGGGTGTTAGAGGTTCTACTGCCCTCTCTATTAAAGCCAAAGTTTAGAATCGACGAGAAGGCTGGGAGAACCAGCCTTCTCGTCAATTCTAAACTTTGGCTTAGAGAGGGAAGTAGAACCTCTGGCACCCAGGGTAGCTCGCTGTAGATTTTTGCGGGAAACTACATCCGGGACATCCAAAAGCCCTATCTCGACGCATATGCATATGCAAAAAGATTTCAAGGGGAGTTGGCATTATTTCCAAAGTTAGGTATTTTCTTCCAAGCAATGTCTTAATACAATTATACTATTCACTCATTTACCCCTTTCTAATATATGGGCTACTGGTATGGGGAAATACTTATGAATCGTCTTTAAAACCTATCATTGTTCTTCAAAAAAAGGCACTCAGGAGAATAACTTTCTCTAAACCAGACGAACACTCAAATCCTCTCTTTAGTGCTTTAAAAATATTAAAATTTGTGGATCTCATCCACCTATTTAATTGTAGCTTCATGTTTGAGTTTCACCATAATTTGCTTCCTTCAAGATTTGACAACTTTTTTGACCTAGTGTCATCTAAACACAATTATAACACCAGATTAGCTGCAAAGACATCATATTATATAGCGCCTGTGAGAACAAATTATGGTAAATTCAACATGCGATATAGAGGGGCAACGATATGGAACTTAATAAGTGAGGATCTAAAACATGAAAGCTTTAAAGCTTTCAAAAATAAAATAAAACATAATTTATTGGAGTCATACATCTAGTTTGGAATCTTTTTCTTCACAAATTTATTTGCACTTATACCATATATTGTCGCCTATACCATTTTATGATTTTCCATATAAATAATTAGCTTTGATACCATTTGTGTGTGTGTGTGTGTGTGTTCTTTATTTAATTTCCTTCGTGTGTGTGTACATATATATGTGTGGATTTTGATCATTTCGACCTTTATCTTTCTAATTAACAAATAAGCCACCCAGCTCGATTAGCTCTTTAGTTATTCTGGAGGGAAATTTACCTGTTGTGTCGACAAACAATGTAAATTAGATAAGGATTTGTGGTAAATAAATTGTTGTTGTTGTTGTTGTTTGACTGTGCAGTACTGCTATCGTTCATCGCTCTTCGAGTTTTCATTATAAATATTGTTTCAGCTCGCTTATGTATAAACCAAAATGGAATCCCAGTCCTTTGGGTGCCCAATGACAACATCTACAGCCGGAGTTCGTGCTGGTTTGCTGCGATTTTACTTTGGCTTTCGCCTTCTACTTGTCCTTGATTTTTACTCGGGCCTGGCCTTCGGCCGAGGCACGAGTCAGATATTTTTTTTGTGTGTGTGTCGCTGTTTGGCGCCAGTAACCAATCAGATTACACAGGAGCCCATTGTTCGATTCCCAACACGTGACAGGATCAACCAATCAGATTCGACACCCGCCGGATCTTGGTTTGTGGTTATATACTTATAGTGTGCCAAGCCAGCAATGGAGCGAAGATTCGGGGCCATTCTTAACCATTATTTTGCTGAAACCAAAGGTTTCTTCGAATGAAATACCAAGACGTTCAGTTGTTCTAGGGCTGACATGACTTTTAGGGGCTTTCGATGGAAAATTCTTACATTGGCGATCCAATCGTACAGTCGGCTAGTCTGGCCGGCCGGAGGATGAGTTATGTTTTGGTTTCGATGGTTTTGGTCCAATAATCCACGGAAACGGAAAGAAAATGCCTGAACTGCTGCATCTAAATGCCATAGGATTGCAGTGTTGCGGTGTTGATATTGTTGAAATGCTCTTCATTACCATCACACACTGTGAGGAGGTCAAATGAGGGATTTTGATTGTTTGCAATGTTGGCTGTTTACCGCGCGCCAAGTACTCTCCTGAAATACTCTTGAGATTATACAACTGGGAAGTCTTGACTAAACCAGTCAACCAATGCCGAGCTTTACTAAGACTTCAACTCAAGTGTCGCAAAACCTGGAAATGAACAGTGATTGACCCTTGTCTTTGAACGCGAACGGAAATCAGAACTGGTGAGGTTGAAATATTTGTGTTTATATACGCACACAAATCTTACTTGTCCCTAGCCTGCGTAGCAGGCGTGGGATTTTTTATACTGATATCGCGGTTGCCGCGAATCCGCGAATCCACCAAAACGTCTGCTACGCAGGCTAACTTGTCCCTTGATTGTAATTCGAACTGGAAATGAAATGGTCCGTAAATTGAACTGTATGTGACTTTATACAGACCAAGAAGAAAAAGTTAAAATCGTCAAAAGAATAACAGAACGGCAGACGATAGAATTGACCACGAATTATACCCATAAACAGAACTGGATATGACTACCGTATTAAAATCTGATGGACAATCTGAAATCTACAATGAAGCTACAATGTTTACTGTCTCGTTTTTCTCGGCCAATGGAAATCGAGATACCGTGGCCCCCGAGAAAAAGAAAGAAAAAAGGGGGGAGGGGAAGGGCCTGATACTCAGGTTATTTCGTGGGCAGAGGTTTCTCGCGGCGGCAGGAAAGGAGTTGGGTGGAACTTCTCGAAACAAGCGATAGTATTGGCCTATGCAACAACAGAAAACACCTTAACCATTAGAAAGTGCAGTACAAAAACCATAGAAGTATAGTATTATGGGTGCAATCAGAATACAGGTCTCAAGAGATTCCATGCTACTCGGAGTAGTGAATCAATTATACTGCTCCCCTAGCACAAACCATGTACAGTGTATGACACAAAAATATGCTAGAACTCCATGTATTAATTAACCTATTTCTAGGTGGCCCGAGTTAAGGCCACTCAGGGCCTCTTGTTTGTCTTACGTCGCTTGACGACACTTTTCTTTTCGCTAGGTTTCTTAGTTTTTGCCATGATAGCTAGCAGTCTAACAGCGAATTATTGGTTCATTCACAACCACCCCAGGGGTCCTGTGTTTCACTGGCTTGTTGGGTTAATATGTTGACAGAACCTTTGATGAAGTCTGAAATTGCTGTAAAACTTACGAAGCTAAAAACTCTTGAGTGAATTATACGTTACGTGTCTTAATAAATATCGGATCCTTGCGAAACTTGGCCAAAAGATAGATACAACATGTATACTATAAAGGAACCAAAGTGTGTCGGGCTTTAGCGATATTTTCTTTTTTTATTTGGCTTGGCGTCCATATAGTTTGGAAGATTTTCCGACCTCAAACTTCAAGAAGGATTTGCATTACCCTGGATGCCAGAGGTTCTACTGCCCTCTCTAAGCCAAAGTTTAGGCACGAAGGAGCGAATCGACGAGAAGGCAAGGAGAACCTCTGGGCGCGTGAAGTATGTTTGAGTCAAAATTTGACCCTGGCCCTCTGATTGGCCTAAATCAAATTCATTTGTAACGATTACTGCAATTGGATTACGCCATAGCAGTTTACAAGGGCGCCATTGTTTACCCGTTCCATGTCGTTGAACCCGTCGCGTCGCTGGAGTTAGCACGAGTTCCCTCGAGCTCCATAACACTCCAGAAAACCTAATGAAAGGCCATTAAAACCAGCTGACCTGTTCTGTTCTTCGGCCTTTGGGAGAGAAAAGTGTAATTTATTTCAGCTGTCCGAAAGTGCTGGCGTGGCAAAACCGGTTTAATCAATTTGCTAAATAAAGGTTTCTCAGGTGTCAATCAAAAGGGATTAGTCTGGCATGGAAGTGAGATTCATACTTGGCGTGCCCATAGGTTCTCCCGCCGTCCTCGATGGCGGCGCTTTGCGCCTTTCGCGTTATAGAGGGCAGTAAAACCTCTGGCATCCAGGATAGATTTGCATACGAACAAAGTAAAATATTAGAAATCCCAGAAACACTTTTGGAGGCTGTCATCGTACGCCCAAACGCGTACGCGCACAATTCACGGGTATAAACTTCGTCTTTTTTGCGTTTGTAGGCTTAGTACTGCTTTCCAATGAAATATTTATTTAAAACAGTAATCCCAACAGATACCTTGTTTCATAAGCTTCACAGTGATGTATCGGTTTATATGGTTTCCTTTTTTAACGAGAGGCACCCGTGAAGGTCTACGGCAACCTTAACAGATTCCAAATTAAACTGGAAATGTCGCACTCAAAATTAGTATTTTGACTCAACTGTATTACTCCTTGATTTATCCCTATTTAAGCTATGGAATTCTTATCTGGGGTAACACTTATAAGTCAACTCTCCATCCGTTACTTATTCTCCAGAAGAGAGCGCTTCGCATCATAACATTCTCAAAGTACGACGCTCATTCCTCACCGATTTCTAAACAACTGCAAATAATTAAAATTCATGATATATCATTTATTCGCACTGCTATATTTATGCACCAGTTTTACTCAAAAGAGCTACCAACCACATTTGATAACTTTTATGACCTTCTCACCTCTGAACATTCCTACAATACCAGACTTGCTTCCCGATCGGACACAATTACTATCTTCCCAAAGTTCGCACTAACTACGATATCTTTAATATCAGATTTGCAGGAGTTAAAGTTTGGAATACTATTGATTATGCAATAAAACATTAAGAATAAATGCCCTGAAAAGAAAATTGAAAAATGAGCTCCTACTTAAATATTAATCTGGCTATATATAAATCCTACCTTCAGTATACTTCTGTCCACCCTCTCCATCATACTAACGTACATTCTACCCTAAATACTATACCGGTTCTGCCTTCTTCACACATTATCCATAATATACTATTTATTTTCATACCCCTATTTATGTTTGTGTCTGTGTTAGTTCATGTACCTAAAACTTAGCAATTTTATTCTACCAGTCCTGGTCATCTTCACTTGCACTTTATCCGTACATTTTTGCACCTTTACTTATATACGGTACCCTAGCTAGATTAACTTTTAGTTATTCTAGGATACCCGTACTTTTATTTATGTAAAAAATTAATCACCGTAAACTTCACATGTAACGCACGGTACAAATAAAGTTATTGTTGTAGCAATTAGCTCTAACACCCTAAATTAGCGACTAGCTCTAAACACCCTAAATTACCGACTAGCTCTAAACACCCTATTAATTAGCTACTATATAGCTCTAAACACCTTAAATTATAGCGAGCACCCATTGTTAACGGCTAGGATTTGTATTAGTTCACAGGACTATTTTAAGAAGCATATTTATACTATTAGTGCTTGCGTAGGATATTCTGCAGTTGCCCCAATATTTTTGTTACTTTTGACTTTTGCTGATTATATCTGTTATGAAATTGGTTTTAAGCAAGTCTTTTAAAAATTGCACATACTAACGTAACTCCTGAACCTTAAGGCTTTAAAGTGAAAACTGTGGTCATGTGACCCTTCATCGGGTGAACGGGCAACTGCAAATGGGGAAATTCCTTTAATAAAAGTCTCATGCAGGGATATCATTGTGTAGTAGGTGTATGCAGTTCACTCATGTTTTTGTTCATAGTCATCGACAATTGCAAAAATCTGTAAGATCCACTTTTATCAATGTTATAGGGACAATGGTGCTAAAATGCCGGTGAACTTTTTAGTATGTCAATGTAATCGTTTTTTTGATGGGCATGAGAACGGTACAATGCAACAAACTGACACTGTCAGTATATAACGTTTTGAGTTTATATTGTAATGCCTGAGACTTATTTCAGCCATTCATGGCCATATTTGGCACTTTTCTTGTTATCCCTGTGCTATATAATTCTCTAGATAGAAGAGCTAAACTATCGAATACCCATGAGCTGGTTTACTTCCATAATGTTCTTGTCAGAGTATTTTGCTTCGACTCAAGAGTCACGAGAGTTCTGCAGTCTATATAAACAGTATCAGAGATTTCAGTTCTTCTTTCATCGCTTTTTATAGATATCGCTTCACTTCTCTTCCATAGAAACTTTCTTCTAAATATAAACTAAGTGAGAGGTGAAATCCTATTCTCTGGCTTTCTTTTAGTTCGGTTTTAACCCAAAAAAAGGTGGTTAATTATATAAATATAGGTTCACATTTTCCCGCTTGTAATCATGCATTCCAAATCCAACTTTGTTTATATTTTATTTTATTTATTTATTTTTATTTATATAAAAAAACACTAGAGTGGGACTCACACTAGGATATTATTTCTTCAGATTGCAAAAGTCACCCTTGCACTAAAAGCCCGGAAATTCCGCGGAAAAAGCCCAGAAAATATTTCGGGCTTTCCCAGAGCCAATCCGGACTTTCCGCGCCAGTAAAATAACACAAATAACATAAACTCTTGACTATTCTTGATTTTCTTCGATTTTCTTTGAAAATAAACCGCCTCAAGTTTGGTCAGCTACATAGTCAGGTCTTGCACTTATCTGATGAGAGAAGTTTGTTTTAAATTTTCACTTAGTTTGGATTTATTTAACACTCCAATTTAATTTTCAGTCCATTCAAAAAGCAACACAAATATTGCGAAATCTTTGCTAAAATCGATTTTAGCTCAGCACAAAACTCCGTCTTTAATAGACTGTTAGGTTTTGGCACACACTAAGTCAATATATACGCGGTTTTGTTCAAATTATCTTCTCTTAAATTAAAATCTAAGAGCTGAGATTTATAAGCACTGTGGCCGAGAAATGTGTGAGAGGCAAAATGACAATTGTACACTTACCGTGGCTAATGTACTGATCTTTGGAACCCTGAAAATAAGCTCGCTGTTTGTTAGGATTCCACAGAAAAACCACTCCGAGAACCTCCATCTTTCTTTATCTTTCTCCAAGTGAACTGCATTAGCGATACTAGAAGTAAATGCGCGCTCGCGCTAAAAAAAATATGTTTTCCCGCCTCTGAAACATGCACCAATCAGAGTACGATTATAGTAAGTTTGACAGCTGAGAAGGGCATCCGCTGACCAAGAAACGCATCTTCCTCCAAATCAATAGTGCGGCAATGTGTTGTAAACGTGAAGGAGAACAGTTCATTTCTGGAAGAAGATTTATATACGAAAATCTCTTCAATGTTTTTCTTGGTACCACTTGAAGAAAGCTTTTTTAGTGGGTACCTAAATGCTTGTCAAGAACAAATAGAGCCTTTGGAAGGTAAGTACGCCATTCAGGCCTTTTTTTCTTCCATGACTCACAGAGCCAGTCTATAATAATAACCTATTATTAAAAAAAAGTAAAGTTGGTAAAGCCCTGGTCTTCCAAGACCAAGGGTTGCAGGTTCAAGTCCCACTACCAGTCAACGAAAAAGTGAAACAAAAGTAAGTACATGTAGTAATTGAGCTGTCATTAATGAGTGATTTATTAAGTTGGTTGTGGGGGGGGGGGGGTAGGGAAGGGAAAAGGCGTTAGGGGAATGGAAAATGGGTCAGTGGAAGGGAAAGGGGGTTGGGGGAAGGGAAAAGGGGTCAGGGGAAGGGAAAAGGGGTATGGGAAAGGGAAAAGGGGTATGGGGAAGGGAAAAGGGGTATGGGGAAGGGAAAAGGGGTATGGGGAAGGGAAAAGGGGAGAATTTCTTTTTTAAATCCCCCCCTCCCCCCCAAAAATAAACCATCTTTTTTATGAATCCCAAAAAATTGAAAAATCCCTTTTTAGAATGATTGATAGGTACCTTAAAAAATGACATAGCTTGAAAAAATTTAGCCTGTATTTCAGCCGTCTCCTCTGGTTTGGGAGGAACAAACCAGAGGAGATGGCTGAAATTCAGTCTAGAAAAAAAGGACCTAGATTAGAAAAAAAATTACCTAGGTTGAAAAAAATGACCTGATGTTAATTTTGACCTGTATACATTCTTATGGTATATTGTTTGACATTTTATGTTCAGGAAGTCTTCCAACCAGAACAAGTTTGTTGTCATTTCTCACACTTGTATGATGGCTTATAATAAATGTAGTAAAGTTTGTGTAGTAAAGAATATTAATAAATCAATTATTGGATTCAGCTTTTGTATCAGGTATGATACAATGCATTATCAGACCTTGGTCTTCACAATTTTAGATAATAACCATGCTCCCCCTCATCAAATTATTATTGTCTATTATACAACATACATACCAGAATGTAATATATCTGGAGAAGAGTGTTGCACTAGCCATTGGAGTTGGGATGATTCCTGTGGAACTTCCCCTTCTTTCCCAACCCAACAGTTTAGCTTCTGCTGCATCATGATTATCATCACCTTCTTCTGAAGCAATGTCTTCAACATTATTGATGCTGCCTGCACTTTCTACACCCTTCGGGTTATCCATGCATGCACATCTAAAATTAATTGTACAGAAACATGTTTGATGAGTACATTAATTATTATTAACAATTAAAGTATAATTTCACTGAGATTCTATGTGAGATTCCAGCATTCTTATTCTGAATTTCAAACAGGAGCTGAAATAACCATAGCAATGTTGCCCCCATTGTTACACAACACAAAAGAGCTCTTGTTTTCTCACAAAAGAGGCAACACTGTGCATCATAAGATCACACAGGATATTTCATTGACTTTTGTGGACAGGAAAATCAGTCCATAACTGACATAGTGTACAATTTACTGAGAACAAACAGCATTAGATTTAAGCATCCATAAGGAACATTTGGGAGCAAACGTAACAGGTTGATTACTAAACTTAATTATAAAATTTTATAAAATCAGGAATAATTTTATAAAATTTTATAAAAGTTTGTAAGATTTCATAAAATTAATTTTACAAACTTTCCAGGTTAGTAAAAATTTATAAAATGTTATAGAATTATATTGCTTGAAATAAAATTTTATAAACTTTACATGACTTGAAATAAAATTTTATAAACTATATTGCTGGAAATAAAATTTTATAAACATTATTTTAAACAATTTTATGAACTTTTCTTAAATCCTAAATTGCGTGGCGACTTTATACAATGTAACGAGATAACATTGAACTCGCATGCTCAAAGAAAACCTAATGCTTATACTTTTAGAATGACATTATTTTCATCATCCTTCAGTCCAAGTTCAACTGGACCGGGACAGTCGGTTTCCGGGAAACTGTTGGTTCGACAGCAATGACGAGTTCGCTAGATCTATTCCAAGGAAATTTGAATCGTCTCTCTTACCAACCAAGAAGCACTTTATGCTCAGGAACGTCTATACGCCACATGCACAGGATGAACGCAAACAGAAAATTATCGGAACTGTTTGTCGATCTATCACTCAATCCAAAGCTCCTAACAATCGCGTTCCTCCTACTCTAGGAAGTTTTGTTTTAAGAGTTCTTGTTTTGTTGCCATTTAATAACTTTTAGTTTCAACTGATCGCCATCCTGATGCTATGTTTTTATAAAAAAGCAGCGCATTCTCCATCGTGTCATGACGAACGGACGACTTTGTTTATAACTTACCCTTTGGAAATATCCGGGTATTAATATACTTTCAACCAATCACGTCGCGGGGAATACCAGGTATGGTGTTCAGTAACCAATCCGATCAGCGATGCACGCTTTCAATTAATTTGGTATTAAATACTCAAATACCGTTTGCTGCAAACTCTGTCTTTATGTTGCTGTGGTTTTAGCGTTATCAAACTCTGTTTCTTATATAACAATCTCCAGGATTCCTCGAGAATCGAAGGTAAGTACAGCATTCTCAATTTCGCTCAGAAAAGCATGTTGATTATACACTTTACAATCGATTTCAGTGTCCCGCAAAACATGTTCTCGATTCCTCGATTCAGTTTGAATAAGCACTAAATTATTTGATTCAGTGTTTACAAAACATGTCTGTGTTAACAAAGTAAGTTCTTAATCTTACAGTATGTCGAATGAAATTACTTCAAATAGGTAATGTAAATAAATTATTCTAGAATCTAGAAATGTCACTGCGCGCCGCTCTCTGTGGTCATGCAAGTTTTAACATTTTCCAGTTGTTGTACATGTACCTCGATCACCCTAGCCCCATGACAAAGGGTTTTTCTCTTTGCCTTTAATATACTGGCTCACATGTAAACGACTATGCCGTTATGATTATACCCAGATGTTTTCCACAGTCACTTCCTCACTTTGCCTACTTCGGCTTATTTAAGAGAGTACTAGTGGGGCTTATAATGTGTACGATATCTGTGTATTAATAATTATTAAAAGCCCTTTGTTAATATGTACATGTATGTAAACAGTAAGTCTATTTTTTCTGATTATAAGTTACTTATTTTAATATTGATGGGTCTCTGTATCAATGGTTGTTGGTTTCTTGTAGGGTCAAAGTATATAGAAAGAGCTAGAAAGCTAAAACTTGAGCTGAAGAAGTCTACACAGGAGACCTATTAGTGTGCTGAGTGAAAATCAGTGAGATTGTACAAGTGATTTTTTTGCTTGAATACTACAAGAATGTTGGTGGAGTTTGTGGAACACGCTATAAACTAAAGATTAGGTTTACGATTAGGATTGTGCATATCATGGATCTGTTTATATCCAAAGTCTACATGTACCTTACAACTTCTTGGCTTCTTGTCCCATGAACAAATTTTAGCAGATCTCCATTGACAGACTCAAAAGGGGTCCCCGGTTTTCAACACAAAAAAAATTGCAAATTGATCGGTCATATTAAGTCCAATCTGAATAATCCCCGAGATTTTTAATGTGACTTAATTACCGACTTTCCATTTCTGCTATTCCAATAAATATTATAGTTGTGCTATTGGTACCAATTTATTTGAATGATATTAGACCTGTCACATGACCACTTCTAAATTTTGAAAAATGGCTATGTTTTCTTTTGACAGGAGATGGAGGACGTAATTACCACAGGGTTGTCAGTAGAAGCTGGCAACCGGCAGAATTCTGCTGGCTGTCACTGGTTAAAAGTAGTTGTCTGTTTTGTCCAAAGTTTTGTTAATTTATGATGTCATTTTAACCTACTCTTAAAGACCCTGTGTCCGAGCCCATGGTGCTTTGCGCGCTCAAATCATTTTCGTAGGCTACGAAAATCAGAAAGATCGTTGTTGTTGTTATGTGACTCCCGAATCTTTCGAAATCCATCCCTAGTTTGGGCCATCGTGTAATTATTGATAGGTATATATGCTTAACTAACTTTCTTTTATCTTAACTTTTGTATATATACTTTTTTAAATGAAACTTTAGTTCGAATATTTCTTCGAATCCCGGTCTAGAGTGGCGAGTAGAGGAATGCCGGAGAAAGGACCGAGACAGCGAGGCGAAGTGACTCGACAAATAATCCTTCAGCAGTCCACATTTTACTTTCTCTAGGTCTACAAGAGAACACTTGTGGTTCAAAAGGACTACTACGTGAGTTTCCCGGGGATTTGCTGCACTAAGGGACCGGCGGGCTTCGTTGGAAATACAAAGCACAAAGCAACCACTTCTGGCATCAAGAACATTCGTAATTATAATTTTGCACGGCTAAGCTCCACTGAGGTGTTACGACTAATCTGTATCTGTATATGTTTTGCATTTTTATTAGCAGAGAAAGCAATGTCCTTAACCTTTTTTTTCATCCTCCAATACGTCCAGAAAGTCTTGCTACCAAAACTACGATCGCGGGTCAAACTCCAATCTGCCGAGTTCAGCTGTTACTTCGCTGTGAGTTTGACTCGAGTGCGAGTACCGTTTCATTTTGCACTCAAAATATATCATTCGCAAGGAACGTAGAGATCTTCAAATACAGCTTAGTAATACTGGAGACATAAAAACAAGGTAACAAGAGTGTGTTTGCTTGTAGAGTTGTGAAAAGTCGCACTCGTAATTCGAATTAGAATCTAAAGACAGAACAACTGGCTTAATTCCTGCCGAGTACTGTTAAAATCATATTCGAAGCATCCAGGGGAAATTCGTGGGCTCGATTGGGTTTTTAATCCGGTAGAAATTATGAAATTCGTTATCCAAAAGTGTATGTTTACTTCTTTTATGAAACTTATAAACAATCGAGAGCATTTTAGTTCGCCTAAAAGCTGTGTATACATAGTTTCAATTTCTACTGACAACCCTAATTACCATCAGTGACAAATGCTGCACCAGTGTCTTGTTTCACACTGCTTTCCAAAACATGTAATGATATGAAGTTTATGAAATCTAATATTTAAAAAATACAATTTTATACAATCTTTTCATTTCAAATGTCATTAGATTATACATTTTAAGATAGTTTTAATGCCCCATCTCTTCAGACTGCTCTGTTAAAATGTATTATACATGTAACAATGATTAAAAGGTGAATTGTTTTGCAATTCTACAAGACAATAAAAACTGTTCTGGCTGGGCTAACATTGTTGTAGTAGTACTTTCCTATTTAAAACAATAAGTTGAATATGCCACAGACAAACTATCAATACATGCAGTCTAATTAACCCTTTCCCTCCTGCACCACCCGTAACCGCCCAATATGAAGCATGTACCTGGAGAAAATTATTGCATCAAACCTAGACATGCTGGAAATACGATGTGATATTATTTCAAGGGATGAATGACTTCAAAGTCAGAGCTATAACAGGGATCGCTTGACTCTCCCACTTTGGAGAAAAACGCATTTGTTTTGGACATTGTTGTTCATTTCTTCAATTTTCGTGAATTTTGAGGAGCTGAAAATCGGCTCAAAAAAAACTTCCCATTCGCACTTGAAATCAAAAGCAAATACAAAATCACCACTCAGTCGTTACAGTACCTTGTTTAATCTTTCCAACCAGCAGGTTTGTTTGCACAAAACGCACCAAACGACTGTGAACCACGCCAATGTTTACACTGCATTTCACTCAACCACATTTACTGCTCCCACCTCCAATTGCATGATGGGTAATCAACAAATAAATCACAAGGGGGCCCCCCTCTGGAAGTCTTACCCCTACAACGAAGAGCGGTGATTTGGACTCAAGCTGTTGCTTTAAAGTGACAAAAACACTTCCTAATAGGTTGAGCAGGGGTAAAAGACTGCCAACTGCAGATTCCAAGGATTTCATTGAAGAATTTTTTCCTGTGTCTGAAAGCGCAAACACAACTGAAAAACCCTGTGAAATCCCCTCACAAAGCCGTAGTACTAGAAGCAAACCAAGTACTTTTCAGCCGTCCTCAGACTTAATGATGTCCTCTAGCTCTCTGAAAGTGGCATATTTCTCCAAAATTAGAGCACATTTCATTGAAAACCCTACCGAAGCAACCATACCTACCGTCAATGAGTGAACAGAATTCTCCCAAATGGCATTGTGGGAAAAGTTTGAGCCCTCGGCTTAAAAAGTCAGCAGTATTTAACTGACCTGGGCTAGCCAAACTTGAACTGAGGGGGAGGGTTGAGTTAGCACTCAGGATTTCACCAACTGAGCCAAACATGTCCAGTAGGGAAAGGGTTAATGTAACATTTTTGTGATGTGATATTTCATGTTAACTCAGGTAGCAACATTACTTAAGGCAAAGTTTGATATATCACAGGATGAGGTATGTATCAGTAATTATTATTAGAAGTGAACTTTATTTAAGACAGTCAAGACTTTGAATTTTATGACAATATTTAGTTTGCAATTATTTTTTATCAAATCTTAAAAGGCAGTTTCAATTAAATTTACAACAATTTTATAAAATTTTACAATATTTTATATGGGATAACGTAAAATTTTATAAAAAAGCTCTTGAAAGCTTACCATTTTTAAAATAAAATTTTACAAACTTTTTTACAAACATTTTATAAAATTTTATAAAACAACTGACTAGGGCCAGTATTTTAATCAAGAAAAAGTAGATTTAATGGACAAAAGCCTCAACCATTTCCCTAAGGCCTAAATGGTGAATAGCTTCCAAACGATCTTCTGAAGCATTTCCACAAGATTGTACAAAGCATGATGGGTGAAGAACATGCATATTGCAATATGTACTGAAAAGAGCACATCAAACATTCAACAAGCCCACTCAGGCACTACAGTCTAGACTCTAGCTAGACTTACCACAGGCCGCCCAAGTTCTGACTATGCATATCGAAGCAGTGAATTACAAGGTCTTCCAACAACTCGGAATAATAACGTAAATTTAGTTATAAGGTAAATAAAGGAAGAAGGCTAGCTTGAAGTTGTTTTGTCATCCTATTTGTGTTACCCCCTCCCGGTTAGCTCAGTGGTTAAGCTCCGGTCTATCGAGCGGGAGGTCGCGGGTTCAAACCCCGGCCGGACCAACACTCAGGGTCTTAAAATAACTGAGTAGAAGGTGCTGCCTTTGTGAACCAACTGCAAATGGTTAGACCTTCACGTCTTCTCGGATAAGGATGTAAAATTGTAGGTCCACTCCTAGTATAGTCTTGTACTGATTTAGGAGTAACTCATTAAAGAATCAGGTCGCTAGAACAGTGTTTTATGGAAGTCTTGAGTCAAAAGTGCTTCACTGTTCTAGCGAAGCACTTTTGACTCAAGACTTCCATAAAACACTGTTCTAGCGACCTGAACACAAATAGGATGACAAAACAAAGTAAGGGACTGGACATTATTTAGAAGGGAGGGGGGGGGGGGGGGGTGGCTGGTGCAAATGAAAAATGCCATGCTCAATTTTTGATAACCCCTCCCCCCCAATTCTCCCTCTAGCTTACTATGGCCCCCCTAATTTGCTGCATGAAAACTGGGGACCCTCCCCCTATAGCTATTTGCACCAGCCACCCTCACCCCCTCCCCTCCCCCTCTAAATAATGTCAGGTCCCTTAGCTTTCTTCCTTTATTTACCTTGTATTACGGAACATCTGTAACTAAATTTACTAAATTCCGAGTTATCGGAAGAATTCCCATACAAACCTTGTAATTCACTGCTTCGATATACATAGTCAGAACTTGGGAGGCGGAGAGGAATCTGAGAGTTGGACCAAAATAATATATCAAAAGTACTGTCTATAACTAGAACTTAACACATGTAGTAGAAGGCCCAGGCCCAGGGCTTTGCCTTTAAGTTATGTTTCTCACCGGAGTGATTCCCGCCGTAGAATATTTGAAAGAAGCTGGAAGAAAGCCAGCACCTGTGACCCGCCGATATGCTAGTGGTTATGTTTCTCACCGGAGTAGTTCCCGCCGTAGAATATTTGAAAGAAGCTAAGAAAGCCACCACCTGTGACCTCGCGCCTCGTGAGTCTCGTGAGAAGTGGTGAGAGCTGAAGTCCAAGAGTGAAAGCGAGGCTAGATTATCATGTTAGTCGATCGAGCGATATTTCTTTTATTTGCGGGGGGTGGGGTAGGTTAATTTATCACAATTTTGTTTGTGTTTGTGCTTCTTTATGAAAATTATTCTATTTTTCAGGGAAAAAGTCGAAGATAAACTATTAATTACTTACTAGTTCGTACAAGGTTTTATTTTCTAAAAAGACGACAAAATTGCAGCACTTTCTTTTGGTGACAACGACCCCTCCCCCATTAAAGGTGTTTGGTTTGCTATTCGACGTCAAAGCTTGGAGTTGGAGTAAAATGCCTGTGCAGGGATATCATGTCCCTCTCATTCTACCGAGTCTTCGTAGAGAAGAGTCCATTAATCAGATTATCGATTCTTTGGAGTATTTAGAAAAGATTACAGATGATATTTTCTCAAAAATTAGTACCCGAGTTGGAGAAAATCGGGAGAGACTGGCTTCCTTGAACCAGAGGGTTGACCTAGCTCAGGCCAAGATTGACAAAATCAAAGGCATAAAAAAGGCCACTCGGGTATTCTCCAGCGCAAAATACCCAGCTCCAGAAAAACAAGATCTTTACAAGTCATTGCACTCGAGTGAAACTGAGCTATCGGAAATCAAGAGGAAAAATTACTGTTTGAATTCCAAGTTTACCGCAGTGGATGAGAAGATCATGAAAGAAAAACTCCAGTTTTACAATGTACACTTGAACATCAAGAAAAAGAATGACGAGACTAAGGGAGAAGGGCTTGGATCTCTGCCAAAGAACCTTCACTCTGTTAGCTCACTCCTGCTCTTCAACACAACGGAAAACCCATACAAGAAGTACGTTATGCTTGATCCACTTTCTGGTGCTATAACCAAAACCAGAAGTAACATAGAGGAGGAGGAAGACATTGGAGCAGCTCCTGTCTCCATATCTCAGGGAGAGGAGATTGACAGAATGGCTGCAGCTAATTATTTCTATGTTCCTAATCTTGGTGAAGTACCAGAGATTGATGTACCAGTCTATTTGCCTGATTTACCTGGAATTGCAGATGATCTGGCATATAGGTAAGATAATTAAAGCCAGGAAAATCCCAGGCAATCAGGAATTTTAATTTTTCTTCACCATCCCAGATGATCCCGACTTACAAATACATGATAACGTGACTGTCCCTGATCGACTGGGACAATTGTGGACAAAATTGTCAACAATTCTATTTTGCCGACCCACCCCACATTTCAGCAATGGTCAGCAATCATTCCCAAAATGTGAAAACATAAATCCTGATTGTCTTAGAAGACTGTTGGTGATGTGTTTTGCATTTTTTCGGAGTCTGACTGACCCTAAAAAATCAATTTACCACTCATATTTCTTTTGTCTTTTTATTGTCATTGACAGTTCTACCACAATTGAAGGGGTCAGTGCAAGAACAATGTAAGTGACTTTTGATCAAATTCTAAATTCTCTCTTAGAAAACAAAGAATATCAAGAAAAAATTGGAATTTGATCAGAAGTCACTTACGTTGTTCTTGCACGGACCCCTTCAATTGGGACTACAATGTATCTGGGATGGTCTGTAAACATTAAAATTTCAGACCATCTGGGATTTTCAATAGCAGAACTCTAAACACATAGAAAATCAATAAGGAAAAAGGTAAAGAATAATGGATAAATAGATAATCCTAGAATTGGAGGTTTAGTGGCCAGGCTGCATAAAATAGGGTCATTGCTTGAGAGCTTGGTTGCCAGGCATGCAACTGTGGCAACCAACCACCAGATACCATGCGATTGGAATGAGATGCCATGCGATTTTAGACAACTGTCAAAAAAGGCATTCAAACGAGAATTTCACAAAATACTATTTGGCATTCTTAAGAAAGAAGATGCTCATATTGACACACCCATTATTATTTCAAAAATAAATAGGTACATAATTGTTAGAATTTGCTTCATATATACAGTACCGCCCAGAAACATATGTAGATTTGTTCGCGAAATTTTTGCAAGCAGATCGCATGCAGTGTTCGCAATCTGTTCGCATTTATTTTTGTGAACTGTTCGCAATTTGTTCGCAAATAGTTTGCAAATTGTTTGCGATTTCTTCGCGAATGCAAGGTGTTCGCGAACAAACATCACAAGCATACAATACAGCCTATAGCTTCATATGTATGTCGATTGCTCACAAGGCTATCATATTTGAGTTCATGAGGTTTTTTTGCCAGCAAAGAAAGGTTTTATCAAACTTTTCGTACAGTCTTTGTTACTCTGGTCGGTTCATATCATTTCAGCCTTGATCAATTCTAAGCCGTAGATATATATTTCTTCGTGTCGCTGTTGAAAACTGCCATATCATTTATAATAATTATGACTTGAAAAGTTTCCATGTGTTTTGTGAACTCTACTGAACATCCAAACCCTCTTCGCTTCTGGTTGGAAATGCCAACAAGCTTCCAATTTCTTGCGTTTTTCGGCTGCTGTATTCAGAGTACTCAGTGCTGGTCTTCCCCGCCAGTAAGCATCGCTTTGCTTTTTTGTTTTAGTTGTGTTGCAGTCTGCAACAACTAATTTTGAATAAACAAATAATTAAAAACTTATTTAAGCACATCTTACATTTCCATAAATGACCAAAGGAGGCAAGGATGAGTTAAAAAAGAACACTGATGGAAGTCGATTTAAAAAGCAGTATTTCACCGCTCTGAGAATTTCGTTCCAGGCTAGAACAGATTTTCACACATGTGCAGTACCGTGACACAGTGCCTTTAATACACAGTAATGCATAGTTTAATCAGGCCTTCTGAATATGTACAATGTATGGGGGTGCATGAACGCACAATTCGTTCAAGCCTAAAATCAATTCCTAAAATCAACAAAATCCCACACAATACTGAAAAATACCTGGAAATTTTAATAAAAACAAGTGTTACTACAAATTACTAAGACTTCTGATCACTAATGATACTATTTTTAGATTGTTTACCATACAAAACACTAGTCTCAGTTCTAATCCTATTTTACATTGGCAGAATGCAATTGTTTTACAAAGAAAGAATCAGAGCAGTCGTTGTATAGTGCCATATTGCTCAATATCGTCACATGGCGAAGAAAAAGCAGAAAAACAAGCTAGTGATGTCACTACAGTAGCGGTAGTCATGTTGTGCTAATTGTAAGCGAATTGTGCTAATATGGAAAACATTTCTAATTCTGACCAATGTATATGTTGCAGGTCAAAATATATTTTAGGTCAAATTTTTTTCAACCTACATGTACATGTAGGTTGAATTTTTTTAACCCAGGTTGAAATTTTTTAACCTAGGTTGAAATTTTTCAAGATTTTAAAAAGGGATTTTCCAATTTTTGGGGATTCATAAAAAAAAGGAGTTTAGTTTTTTGGGGGGGAGAATTTAAAAAGAAAAATAATTCCACCCACCCCTCCCCTGAGAAAAAAAATGTTGGACCACTCTCCCCTCCCTCTCTACGGTACTCACCTTTCCCCTCCCTAACTCCTATTCCCTTCTCTATCCTCCACAACCACATTTGTAATTCACTCATTAATTACACATCATTACTACTTACTTTTTTTTACTTTTTCGTTCACCGCCGATAGTGGGACTCGAACCTGCAACCCTTCGCTTGTAAGAATGCCTTGGAAGACCAGAGCTTTACCAACTGTGCCACAGAGACTTGCATTGGAGTTCCAGTCACGTTTTTGGAATACTATAGCTTTTCTTAACTAATATTTAATTTTATTCAGGCATGCGCACTACTAACAAAGTCGGACTTGGAAAACTTCGCTGAGTATGATGAGAAGCGGGGAAACTCTGAACCAAACCGACTTTTAGAGAGTTAAAACCGAACTGAAAGAAAACCAGATAATAGGATTTCAACTCTCACTTTATATTTAGAAGAAAATTTCTATGGAAGAGTGAACCAATATCTGTCAAAAGCGATGAAAGAGAATCTCTGACTTGACAAGAAAATTATAGTTCCAAGTAAGTTTATAAATCAGCTTCTATAAATAACCTGACAGCAAAGAAGTTGTGTAGGAAGGATTGCTTTAGATCTATAGAATTATAAAGCGAGGACAAGAAAAACTGCCCAAAATGGCTGAATAAAATCATTCTCAGGCAGGTATTACATGTTTAAATTTCCCTGCTATTGAGATGGATAACCTATAGTGTTGATTTGTATTGGAGGTTCAGTGCCCAGGCTGTAAGTTGGGTCAGTGCTCGAGAGTTTGGTTGCTAGGCAACCAACCAGCCCAAACGAGACCGCGGTCGAGCCGAGCGAGGACTGACCGAACTCTGACACTAACCTCAGGATCCTGCAATGCCAAAGCCTGGACAGGCCCGATGAGGTAAGCGAGCAAGCAAGCAAGCAAGCAATGTCCAGAGCCATCTGGTTTTGGCTTGATCTATTTAAATTCCCAGCAACTGGGAGCAACTTGAGGAGCTTGAACCAAGGCGAAGCTAGTCTCAGGTCAGGCCCCGAGGCAGCTGGCCAGGGGAACCCTGGCCAGCACCCCCCGGGCCAAACGGCCGCGGGCGACACTGAGAGCTAAGTCCCCCGAAGTTAGCAGGCATAACCGGAGCAACCAGGTAGCCATGCAGCTCTTGAAACTTACCTCCAGACGATATTACCAGGAACCCACAGAAGAACGCATAGAGATTCCAAGGCGATGAGAAGCAAACCAAACAAGGTATACACTTGAGCACTCATAAAATTTTGTTGACAGCAGCACGGCAACAATTGAACAACTTGACACTTACTTCACACGCTAAGCATTACTGGTCAAGAGTAGCAAACAACCTTGAACCAGCCCAACCCGCAATTTCTCCTATTGGAGTTAATTCTTTAGCCAAGGCTGCAACAGTTGAGGAGCAACGGCGGCTAGGTCCTGAGGAGCAATGCGAATATATGTTTGATATGCATCGCTAGTCCACCGCCCCAATGTTTTTATCAGAGATTCTGATAAACCTGCAAGAGAAGCCGCTGTGGCAGCTCCGATGCGAAGGCTGTGAGATGAGAAGTGGCCTATCACCTTTGCATCTGTGAGAGCTTTGCTGAGCAGGCTGTTGAATTTCGCTTTGGTCAAAGCAGAACCGTCCTGTAGAATGAATAGGGGCCCCGGGGCTGGGCCCCTGACAGCCAAATAGGCAAACAACGCGTCCACGGGGCATACTTGGGTAAATGTGCGGCCCACCACAATAGTAGATCCCTGGCGGAAAGGATCTGATTTAGAAGCCTTGATGCGAACAAACAGGAGGCTAGACTTCGCATGAGAGTCTACAACCAAGTCATCCACTGTAAGATGGAGAGTGGGATCAGAGCCTTCTAAAGAGGGGCTGGTAAATTCACTGCAGCGAAGAAAACCAAAGAAGGCAAGGCAAATAGCAGCCCAAAGCATGACGTCTCCTGGCGAACTGGGAACCAGAACTGAGCGTAAGGACGCCAAGACAGCTGGAGTAATTGGCAGCCTTGTGTCCTTGGAACGACCTTGACGCCTGCGGGCACCACGAACAACCCGTTGAAGACGTAAACAGTTCTGTAATGGATTGGGAAAGCCCAAGTCGATATGAAGGGACCGCACAGAACTAAGGTACACCTTAATGGTGGATGTAGAGAGATTGTTGCCTGCCATGAAGGCAACATATGCGACAAGGCAATCTTCTGAGGCAGGTAGGCTTTCGGATACCAGGTTAGAGCGCTTGCAGAAGGAGAGAAACAGTCTTTGACCTGATGAATAGGATTTCCGGGAGTTAGCAGCAAGCCCTGCATGCAAGAGGGAGCACATCTCCGATGTTAGAACCACTTTGTCAGCGAGAGTAAAAGGTGTTGAGGAATGGAGACTGGGGAATGATCTGCGGCAGGAGCCAACTGACGGAATCTGCGCATCTGAGAACGAGAGAGGGCATCAGCAACCGAGTTTGTAACACCTGGAATGTGTGTGGCTGACACAATAAAGGAAAATTTGGCGGAAGCCAAAATTAAACTACGTAATAGGTGCATCACACAAGGGGAACGGGAGGTACCGGAGCGCAGGGCATACACTACAGCTTCATTGTCCAATTGGAACAAAATGCGTTTTGCAGTCCACTGGGAGCCCCAGATGTGGGCGGCCACTACCACTGGGAATAGCTCTTTGAATGCGATAGGAAGAGGCAAACATTGAGAAGGCCAAAGGCCCTGGAACCAGTGTCCTTGGTATATGGCACCAAAACCTATGGTACCGGAGGCATCACTGGCAACCTGGAAATCGGACGGCGGGAGCCAGTTTGGCATTAGAAAGAAACTACAGCCATTCCAGTCGGAGAGAAAGTGATCCCACCACAGCAGATCAGTCTTAACTGTAGAGGAGAGGCGAATATGATGCGCTGGAGAGGACACTTTGCAAGTCAGATTTATGAGTCTCCGAAGGAAGGTGCGACCAGGGCGGATAACCTTGCAGCAGTGATGTAGTAAGCCAATGAGTGATTGCAGTTCCTTGAGAGTACATGAACGTCGAGAAATCCAAGACTTAACGACTGTACGAACCTTCAGCAATTTTTCTTCTGGCAGGCGAGCCTCCAAACGGGTAGAATCTAGGAGGATGCCCAAGAAGCAGAGCTGAGGGGCTGGGCCTACGGATTTGTGAATAGCGAGAGGAACTCCTAGATCGTTGCAAGCGCGGGAAAAGGCATCCATGTTCTGCTGGCAGACAAGGGAGTTTGGAGGACCAAGTGTGAAGTAGTCATCTAAATAATGTATCAATGGCGATACCTTGAAGTGATGAGTTGCAATCCACTGCAAGCCTTCTGCTATGCTGTTGAAGATAGACGGGGCAGATCGAAGGCCGAAAGGTAGAGCTAAGTCGATGTACAACTGGTCTCTCCAAACCATACCCAAGAGGAAACGATCATCTGGGTGAATAGGAACAATACGATAGGCACTTTCGATATCCAATTTGCCCATCAGGGAACCGCGACCACAGGAAAGAATGAGGTCAATGGCTTCATCTATACTTGTGAAATGGATGGGGAAGTCCTCTTTGGATATTCCGTCGTTAACGCTTGACCCTTCTGGGAAGGAGAGGTCAAGGATCAGTCTCCATTTCCCTGGTTGGCCCCGCTTAACAATAACGCCAAATCTGCTAGAGTGGAAGAATGGAACAGGAGGGGATGTAAACGGGCCGGCCACTCGACCCAATGAACATTCCTTAGCCAGGTACTCGTCTATGACTACGGTGTCGGGGCCTGAGACTGAGAAACTCCTAAGGGACAGTCAAGGGCTCTGTGGATATCTATGCAGCCTTCGGTGCTACACACGTGGCGGAAACGGCAAACCCGAAAACTCGAAATACACTGACCGGAGTTCCAAGAACGGCAAGTGAATAGACTAGTAGTGGAACCGGTAGCCTCAAAGGTGGAACGCTGAGCGCCTCTGGCTGATAGAACTGGGGAGGTCCAAGGGCAGAGCTCCGTCGAATGGTCCATTGCCTGGCAACTCCGACAAGAGACTGTAGCCTTGTTGGCATTTGTGAAGCTGAGGCTCCACAAACTGGGATGTGGTTCCCCCCAAGAAAGTGAAGGCTTGTTCGCTGCCAGAGCTCGAAAGCTGCGATCGTAGGCGAACCAATGGGGGGTTTGGTAGTTGTGGGCAGACCGGCAAATCAGGAGAAGATAGGCCAAAAGGTCGGACGATCTGTGGGGAGAAGAGGCCAGCAACACCGCAGCATACATGCAGAAGGCCTCCACCCAATCATGGAAGTTTAGCAGAGCTTTATGTTTAGGTCTAGTAGGTGCCAGCTCTAAGTAAGGGGCAAGAGAGTTAGAAGTTGACAATCTGACAGTAGCTGGCTTGGAAGGATCAGGGATAGATGATTGGCTGGCAGGAATTCTGTTAGATCAACGAACTGCCCAGAATTTGCCAGGTTGACTAGCTTGGGAGGAATTGGTGGAAGGGAATCCGCTACGAGAAATGGCCGAGTCGAGGAAGGTGTCGGAGCTGCCGGCATCGGAATTGACGACCAACCAGGCAGCGCTGGGCCGGGAACAAAAGTAGATGGAATGGAAGGAATCGGGAAAGGAGCCGACTGAGCAGAACGCATGAAGTAGGGGGCCGACCAAACAGAAGAATACGTACCTGCTGTATCTGAACGAGCCGGGAAGGATGGGAACGAAGGAGATGCTGTTCGAGGCGGCGAAACTGAGGCCGCCGAAGGCCCTGGCATTGAAGAATTGTCAGAGGCCACGACCGTTGAAGGTGGAACTGATGGCCGGAACCCTGCCTGAATCAAAGCCGAAACTAGACTTTGAAAGTTTGTCGAGGAAGAGAGATTGACATCAGCATCCGAACCTGATGGACTTGCCGTGTTTCCGATCGCCTCTGGATCTGACATGTTGTTCGATCGCTGCATTCCACCAACGATACCGCGAGTCCGACGAAGAAACTATATTTAAATGCGATCCAGCGAAGCCAGCAATATTAAGATGAGCACCGAGGAACGCTAATAATCCTGGCAACAGCGAACGTGAGACCAACACTTGCGACCGATGCGAAGAGCAACTGAGAACCCGCCAAAATTCAGTAAACAAAGTCCCGAAAGAGACGCCGGCCCAGGCCCCGCGGAGAATGCCACAGGAAGACCAAGCGCTGGTGTATTTAACCATGTCTAAATTGCATTTAGTCTCGAATAAAACTCAAAAAGTTATCAGCTGTCAGTGTCAGTTTAGTTACATAATTTGTACTGTTCTCATGCCCAACAATACCCGATTAAAAGCATAGTAAAATCAGTTCACTGGCAAGCACCATTGTCCCTAACATTGAATATAACAACTTGTGGATCTTATGGATTTTGGCAACTGTCTGTATAATTAGGTGAACAAAACATGAGTGAACTGTACACCTGCCTACACGATTATTTACCTGCAGGAGACTTATTTTTCATTAAGTCTTAAGTATGATAAATTAGTCAAAGAGTAACAAAAGCCTTATTGAGGCAACTGCAGTCTGAATATGTATGTGCTTCTTCAATGGTCCTGTGAACTAAAACAAACCCTACACCTACATTTAAAAACACCCTAACCGTCAACAAAGGGTGCTCACTTAAAGTTAGGGATTTTAGAGCTATAGCCACTAAATTTAGATCACTGAACAACACAGAAAAATAATGCTTCTTTGATGGTCCTGTGAACTAATACAAACCCTACCCCTACATTTAAAAACACCCTAACCGTCAACAAAGGGTGCTCACTAAGTTAGGGTTTTTAGAGCTATATAGTCACTAAATTTAGATCACAGAACACAGATAAATAATGATTCTTCAATAGTCATGTGAACTAACCCAAACCCTACCCCTACATTTAAAAACACCCAAACCGTCAACAATGGGTGCTCACTAATTTAGGGTGTTTAGAGCTACATGTATAGTCACTAAATTTAGATCACTAAACAACACAGAAAAATAATGCTTCTTCAATGGTCCTGTGAACTAATACAAACCCTACCCCTACATTTAAAAAACCCTAACTGTCCACAATGGGTGCTGAGTCACTAATTTGGGTGATTAGAGCTACAAAATGTAGTCACTAAAACTCATACATAGTTAGCAGAACAACTACATGTAGTTTGAAAAAAATAACCTACTGTAGGTTAAAATATTTGAACCTAGATTAAAAATTATAACCTACGTTAAAAATTTCAACCTAGTTTAAAAATTTCAACATACATGTACAGTACCGCCTGGAATGATTTGGATGCGGCCGCGGTCACGGCCACGACCGCTGAGATTTTTATCACGCCAAAATCATTGACTTTAGTGTGAAGATAAGATAATACAATGTATGTTCATGTAGCAGTCATGATCACAAACGTGCGAGTTTGGCACGATGACTCGGCGTTCTTTTCATTCTTTATTCAACACCGCTGTTAACTTTAGAATCTTTTATTTTCACTTCATTCAGAACTCTAACGGTGGGTAGAGAAGAACTCATCGGTGAAACTAAGACTTTAGAATCTTTTATTTTCGCTTCATTCAGAACTCAAACGGCAGGTAGAAAAGAACTCATTGCTGAAACTAAGACTTTAGAATCTTTTATTTTCGCTTCATTCAGAACTCTAATGGCGGGTAGAAAAGAACTCATCGGTGAAACTAAGACTTTAGAATCTTTTATTTTCGCTTCATTCAGAACTCTAACGGCAGGTTAGAATCTTTTATTTTCGCTTCATTCAGAACTCTAACGGCGGGTAGAAAAGAACTCATCGGTGAAACTAAGACTTTAGAATCTTTTATTTTCTCTTCATTCAGAACTCTAATGGCGGGTAGAGAAGAACTCATTGGTGAAACTAAGACTTTAGAATCTTTTATTTTTGCTTCATTCAGAACTCTAATGGCGGGTAGAGAAGCACTCATCAGTGAAACTAACACTTTAGAATCTTTAATTTTCGCCAGCTTCATTCAGAACTCTAATGGCGGGTAGAGAAGCACTCATTGGTGAAACTAAGACTTTAGAATCTTTTATTTTCGCTTCATTCAGAACTCTAACAGCGGGTAGAGGAGAACTCATCGGTGAAACTAAGACTTTAGAATCTTTTATTTTCGCCGGCTTCATTCAGAACTCTAACGGCGGGTAGAGATTCAAGCACTCATTGGTGAAACTAAGACTTTCGAATCTTTTATTTTCGCTTCATTCAGAACTCTAACGGCGGTTAGAGAAGCACTCATCGGTGAAACTAAGACTTTAGAATATTTTATTTTCGCTTCATTCAGAACTCTAACGGCGGGTAGAGAACCACTCCGGTGAAACTAAGACTTTAGAATCTTTTATTTTCGCTTCATTCAGAACTCTAACGGTGGGTAGAGAAGCACTCTGACATCGGTGAAACTAAGACTTTAGAATATTTTATTTTCGCTTCATTCAGAACTCTAACGGCGGGTAGAGAACCACTCCGGTGAAACTAAGACTTTAGAATCTTTTATTTTCGCTTCATTCAGAACTCTAACGGCGGGTAGAGAAGCACTCTGACATCGGTGAAACTAAGACTTTAGAATCTTTTATTTTCGCTTCATTCAGAACTCTAACGGGTTAAGCTCTGCGGGAGCTACAATGTAGCTTATTACAACATTTAACAATATTTTTTATGTGGAAAAATTGCGCAATCCCACACAATTTCCCGCATAATCAATGTTTTTCCCCATACAATTTTACCTCAAAATCCCGCACAATTTTAATAAAAAAAATTCTGCACCCTATCAAAAGGTCTGTTTAATGAAATTAAGTAATTCTCCAGCTAAGAACGATAGCATGAATGGCAAAGCAAATATGTAAAAAGGTGGTAATTTTCTATTCGTTCTCGTAATTTCATTGGTTGATACTCATAAATTCAATTTAGAGACCCATCAAAATAATGCATAAATTTTCAGTTGATAATTTTTGAAGTTTGAATTATGGTTTAATTTCGGAGAACATTGTATGTGGGGAAGTTATCAAATTTGAGATGGAAAGATCTTTTGTTTTCTCCCTTTCCAATTGGCTGGATGGTGGCCTGATGGCTTCTTGTTTCACAGTAAAAAGAACCCATATCATATATACTACTTTATTTTCTGGGTGCAGTTAGAATTGTAGACATCTCATACAGCACTTCAGGCATATTCTACCAACATCATGTGGGGACATGCTCATTGCAGCAGTCTATTGTCTTTTGCTACAGTTCTTAGCTGAATCATATGACTTTAATTCCTATCAGGGATTTCATTAATATTGAGAGTACAGTATCATTATATTGCACAAGGGGATAAAAGTTGCTTTTTACATATACATGTACATGTATACAGCCTGTAGTATAAGTTTTTACAATGAAACCTACATAATCGATTTTTTTACAATGAAACCCTTACTTTCTGATGGCAGGGGCTTCATTAGAAGCTGCAGCTATACTCATTGTCATAAAGCCACCTACTCTGTCTGTTACTGCTGATAAAGCTATGGAATTAAAGCAAATACAAACATATACATTTCTTAATTTCATGGCTGCTTATTTAAAAAAAAATGAAAGCCCTGTGATGGGCTCTTGGGTATGATCAATAAGAGTACAGACAGTGATTATGATGTGAGAACTGACATTAAAGTTTGTTATAAAAAGCAAATTGCATACATTTTTCCATGGTCCATACTCATTGTTACACTTGAATTTTGAACATGTTGTGACAGGGTCTGAAATTAACTTTTTCATGTAGGCGCCAACTGGTGACTAGCCAACAATAATATTTTTAGTTGCCAAAAGACCAATAATGCGGTAGCATCATTTCAAGAGACATGCAACAAATTTTATTGGTTAATTTTACTTAGAACATCGTGTGACTTCGGGACATTGTGATATTGTGATATCTTTAGGTACGTTGCCAGCTGGCGACTACATGTAACTCTGAAATTTTGTTCGCCAACACTTAAAATGTAGTCGCATTGGCATCAAATAAGGTGCAATTTCGGACCCTGTGTGATGTAATCTACATGTTGCTAATAATGCTTAATAACATTACAGACAATGGAAAAATGTATGCACTACAGTTTGTTAAATTACACAATTGGGAGGTATATAATTATACACGTAAAGAAGAGGTGCTTGGCAGTACAGTACATTTTATACACATTCATGTTATATAATTTTTTGGGCTTAATTTTTCAGTAATTATTTTACCAAATATTTTGTATAAATGAGAAATAGTTTAATTCACAAGGAGAAAGAAATGAAAGTATAAAATCAGATTCCTGTAACATCACAAAATTACCATAAATTATTTGAAATATAAACGTTCATATAGTAAGTATATACTGTCTTGTAAATGCAACACTCAATCTTACTCTATTTCACCTACATGTATATATAGCTATTCACCTGATATGGAATCAGTATATATTTTAAATTAGGCTAATTTATAATAGGCACTAAGATCAATTTAAAAAAATAATTTAAAACAGCCTACAAATGTAGCTTGTGATCTTTAACTGACCAATCTATTTTTGAATAATTTCTATGTAATTAAAGGAACTGGTTCAGCTGTTGTGTGTGGGAAGCAAACTTGCCCAATATTAAAACAGCAGGTAATTAAGAGTCTTTCTTGAGTGTCAGTGGAAACAGCGTTGGCACAAAAGTTGTGTTAACAAATTGACATGTGGGTTTAGCAGGTTACCGTACATGTACATGTATGTTTATAATGTAGGCACAGAAGGTTGTCCATGTAATTACATGATTGTGTTACTCAGGGCTGTCATTAGAAGCTGGCTACCAGTGGTTATCATTCACCAGCAACTAGTTACAATGATATTCACAGTGACTATTTGATATAATACTTCAAGTCAGAATATACAGTTGTCCAGCAACTTAAAAACTTAATGACCTCCTTTTTTTTTCTCTTTTGTCTAGTGATTTTCCTGTGTAATGTTGCTTAAAGTCACTGCCACTATGATGAAAATTTACCATTTCGATTTTTTTTTTGCCACTTTTTCAGTCTCAATACTCACTCACTCACTCTGATCAATCAGTTTTAGAAATATCTGAAATAGTAAAAAATATTCCCAAATGGGCATGTTAAACCACAAAATTTTAGGAGAGCTTACCGGTAAAATCCTGTCTACCATTACTGGAAGCCATTCTCAGTATTGAGTGGAAGTGATGTCATACACGAAATAGTGTGCATAAAAAAGTAGCCAACCGCGCAAAGATCAATATAACTTTCTTCTTATGTACGTGAAGATGTTTTTAGTAGAAATATGCCTCCAGGCATTATGTTCTGCAGGCGAGTGTTAAGTGTATGACATCACTTCTGCTGAATAAACCTTTGTTTAAAGCTGAATAAAGGGAACAGCCTCCAGTAATGGTGGACATTTAGATTCAATATTCGGACCTCAAAAAATAAGACTTCCTGTCGTTGTATTGAAAAACAATTTGAACTGGTAATAATATATCAATTCAACTTTATGAATATGCAAAAACATTGATATGTCAAAATTTGATCTTAGTGGTAGTGACTTTAAACCCTGCCTTAACATCCTTGAGAAAATCTGTTAGGATTACGAATATCATGTCTCTAAAAGAGTTATTGTAAATTTAGAATGTAGATATTACTCGACTTTATTCTAATTTATATTTAAAAAATTTACATGGATAATGTTTTAATCACATATTGCATTTACAAACTGTACATGTAGCTAAGTGTCCCCAATTAGTAGCTAGATTCTTGTGATCAGCTACAGTAATTAAGAGCTTGACACAATAATAAAGTTTCTATCTACATGTTTCTTAACCATTAAACCAGCTAAGCTTAATAGTTTATACAGTAAATAGTTTTTACCCTCTACTGTACTTTGTCCGAACTGACTCACACATGCAGCTGCTTTAACATATCTTCTATAAGTGACATGATCTTGGCTAAAACAAATCAGTAATGTCTACTATTAGTTAGCAGTATTTAAAACATCTCAAGTATTTGTTTATACTGTAAACTATTTTTTTTTACTTTCTCTGAGGTTAAATTTAGAAACAATAATTGATATGAGGAGTATACAGGTAGATTAGTTGAACCTACAGTTGGTGGATATAATCTGAGCCCTCAAGAACGAGATTATTTAAAATGCAATAGTTCAGTTTTGTATTCAATTTTTTTTTGCCGCTGAATGCAATGACAAAAGATGCATTCATACAGGGTTAGTCTCATTCTGAAGTTAAACATTAAAAAAATCAGCAGTGAGCTTAAGGTGGGCTTATATTCTCAACTCTGTGTATTGTTGAAGTTTCGAGTTTTGCACCTTCTCCCTGATACTGGACTATTGTAAATGTTATCTTTTTTTATTATGAAAAATTTTGCTCAGAAAAACTAATGTTTGAAACATCAGCTGCCTTATGCTCCACCTCAGTCTGTTAAGTTAGCATAATATTATAAATGAATACAGACAATGTTATTTTGTTCAATGATCCATTGTCTTACTTACTGATATCCAGCAGGGATGCATGACTGTATGCCTAATCAATAATTGGTGTACTTTGAATGTAATTACCTTTGTTATAACCTATTGCTCAATAGTGCATTAACTCATGCTGTTTCTTTTTTCAGTGCTGAACTGGGTCCTTCAATAGCACCATCTGTCCCCCATGGTCTTGATCTTCCAGATGTTTTAGAACCACAGGTGCCCGACATGCCTGACGTTGGTGTATCAGTACCTCCTCCCCCTGGTGGTGGACCAGCTCCTCCTCCGCCCCCTCCCCCACCAGAAGAAACTCCACCACCACCACCTCCTCCCCCACCACCAGGGGTGGGAGGAGGACCACCAGCTCCACCTCCTCCTTCAGCAGGTATATAATTATATATAAAGGCAAGCCTATAGGCAGAGCTCCAATTATGATCATCATAACTGGACCTGTTCTGTTGGCCACAAAGTAGAATGGTTGATTTCTAGTAATTGTGGTTTATTTCAACTAACTGAGAGATATGGGTTGAAGCAAGTTTTTCGATAGATTCCTCATAAAGGCTATGATTTTTTTAGTTATTACATGGGCTACTCAAGTCTTAAAATGCACTCTCTATAAATTGTCATCGGCACAAGTGGGAAATTGCATATACTAGATACACAATCTTGCTATCCATGTGGTAGGAAGATTTTGCCTGTAAACCAGTCTTTATTGTATAAACATCTTCCTGACTGAATTATTCTTACTAATAAACGAAGTGTCGACTTCAAACAAAGAATAATTTGAAAAATTGCTGTGAGCAAAACATTGGAGAAGCTTATATGCCATGTCTAGCGAGTGAAACTTCACGCATGATTACATTTTCATTACAGTTCCGTCGAGCTAAACTAGCGAGTAAAACTACTTTGGTTCTTATTTTTAATGTCTTCTGCTTTAGAAAATGTCCCCTGTTCAAAATAATCGTTATGGTATCTTAACAGTTCAAATATAAAATAGATTTATACGAGTACAAGTGACTTTGTTAACAAACGCAATACATATATATGTGATGTTTGGGAAACGTTTATATAAATCACTTAGTCATGCGGTCGTAGACTGGAATGACACATGTTCAAAAGTTCAAGACACGTGGACGAGACTGTGATCACAGCTAGCCCAAGCTTGGGATCTGTATAATATTTAACAGCATTTGTATGGTACTAAGGAAAATACACATCACTGTGGAAATCATGATGTTGCCATGGAAACACTCTTGGCCCCAGGCTCCTTTCACCTTGAACATAAAATTGTAGTTTTTATCTCTGTTACAGAAAATAATTTACTTTAAGCCACTTACATACAATGCCTACACATTTCCAAACCTTCTGATATGCCAACAGTAGAAAAAATTTGTTTGGCAAAGGAGAAATTGGGATAATTATTTTCCTCATTGAAGGAGCCTGAGGCCTAGAGTGTTACCATGGTAACATCTAATTTGCATAATGATGTGTATTTTCCTTCGTATAATATGTGTGAAAAGTGTCAATTGTTTTACCCACTATTTGCAGGGATATTCTTCATTTTGTGATTTATCTTCATGGCTGTGTCAATCTTATGACATCACAGACCATCTAATTTGCATATTCTAAAAACCTTAATATCTCTGGAACGAGATGAGATATTGACAAACAGAAAATGCTATTCTTCCTCATTTTGAAAGGACTTTCAAGTGAGATCTTAACTTTAATGATGAAATTTCGCTGCAGTAGCACTTTAAGCAACAACACAGCACCAGATACGGTTAGCTAGACCTAACATGATAACACTCAAACTAGAAATTGAGCCACTGCACAATTGTGGCAGAAAAAGGTCGGGCCATTCCTTAGTTTTGCGTGGCACAATACTTGACATGATAGTCGAGATCTGCTTGGTTTTTGGCTCTCTGCCACGATTGTACAACTGGCCCAAGTTTTTTCTCTGAGCATGACTCTAGAGTCAGTATAGCAGTATATAATTATTATTTATAGGCCAATGAAGTTTAACTTGGCTTATTTACTCTTGCTATGTGTGCTATAAGGAATCCTAAGATGGACAAAGCAGCTGTGGTGGCTATTCTAGTTTGAGCACTATTTTGTTAGGTCTTGCTAACCACAGTGTTGTGTTTGCTAACACTCTTTACTCAGTGGCAGTCTTTTTTTCCTTCAAATAACAATAACATTTAAATAATGACCATAAATGAGTCAGACATTTCAGTGAAATACAGACGTTCTATTTGGCAATTGGGGAGCTTGGCGATATTTGAACAAGGCTGGAACTAATGGGGCAAGGACAAAAAAGGAAGAACTAGGTGGGAGGGGACAATATTCTACCCAACACTCAAAATGGTATGTGACACTAAAACTGATACAACACACTTTAATACAGCCCGAGTAATAATAAGTAATGTCTTTATTGCAGTTGATAAAATTACATATCAAATTATAGTAATTATAGTAAAGCAAATTACAGTAAATTGAATAATAAAATTAATAGCTAGGACTAAGACACAACTATAATAATGTTAAAAACTTTACTTACAAAAATACCTTAAAATACTAAAAACCTTCATAATATACCTAAGTAAAACCTTACTAATATACAGCCAAGTCATATCTAAAAAACTATATATTTTAAAAATGCATTCATAAAATGGGAAGTATTGACTTTTAAGGCTTGTATGAATGTCGCTTCTTTAAAGGGGCTCTGTCGGGATTACAGGCCTGGTTACTAAGCTGCCCAAAACTTGAAATCGTTTGCCAGCACTTTCAAGTTTGAAAAGCAAATATATCCCAAGGAGCTCAAAACATTGATTCAATCCATCTACATCACAGCCATCTCTCATTTTAGTACAATCATGTACATTTATATAGTCGTTTATCTTTCATATTTAGTTGTTCAAGTTTTATATTTACCAGAAATGTTCATATTCAGATGTAGTTGTAGTGAGATTTTGGGTTCGAGCTACATGTACAATGGCGGCTCAACTGCCAACAGGCCGTGATGGACGAAGAAAACAAATCTGGCCACAGAAAGATTTTGAAGAGCCTGAAAGAACACTGGAGAACATGTCAGGAAAGCCCACAAGAGTATAGTCCTTGTCTGGAACATTTACAAAGCCTGAAACGACTTCAAACACCGCTTTTGAGATGCGAGTTTCGTGTTTACAGTGCCCGGGTTTCGGCAGCCAGTGAAATTACGCTTCGGTTGTTCGTTCCTGCTTGCATTCATCCCCTTTAATACGTTTCTGACTACAAGAATGCTTGCATTTGTAAGTAATTTTGTCTCCCTGAAAGATGGATAGAGAATAGATGAGTACATTTTGCAGGTTCTCATCGAGAAAGCTTGCATACCTAGAAATGTAGTTTACTGCAAAACATGGTAAATTCGACATCCGGTCACTGAAACTCGCCAGAATGTGTTTCTCGTCAGCCTGAATCTCCATTGCAACAGTGACAATGATACAAAGATGTTTTTCTAACTGAATGCCTTCGAGCAAGAGCCAGTTTGTATTGTAAATATAACTGTTGTTGTATCGCGATCACAAGGAACTGAAACTCATTACTCATTACAAGTGTTATGCATATCATTAAATTGCTTGAAACCTGTTCATGCGCATCTCAGGACAGAGCCCCTTTAAGTTAATTTTAGACTGTTTGGCCACCGGTAGAAATTTCTTTAAAGGGTGGACTGGCATCTTCTTAACCTTATTAAAAATGTGTTTATCAAACCCTCTACTAAGTTAGATATATTAATGTTCTTGGAGGTGTATCTACGTTTGAAACATCTGTCTAGAAAGCATGTATTGTACAGTTGTGAGTTCAGGCATCGAAGCACAGTAGATAGGCAGACCGTAGGTTAACTTAGGCATAACAATTGAGTTAAAAAGGTGATTGATTTCCTGTTGACCGTATCCTTCCTTCCTAAGGCTTCTCAATACGAACAAACACTTATTTGCCCCTTTAAGCTTTGCTTTTACGTGTTCATCGAATCTACTGTTGTACATCCAGTAACTCCTAAAATATTCAATATTCGAGTACTGGCTGCTATATATTGAAATGATAATTTGGTAAGAAAGAAAAATACCAGAACGATGCAAGGAGAACTAAAACAATGTTCTCCAGTTAAAGAATAAAGAAAGTGTCCTTGGCAAGACTCGAACCCACAACTTTATGAAGACCGAGTGTGTGCTCTGCCGTCTGAGCTACCAAGGAATAATTAACTACAAAAAAAAAGGAAAAAATCCTACAAATATTAGAGGTAGGCATGTGTGCCAAATTTATCAGTGTCAAGTACAAGACTAGCATTTCAACTTATAATAATTGATATTTAACCAGGGCAGCCTTATCAGCAACTCGCTCAAGCTTCGATTGGGTAAAAGGAAAATTTGGTGGACTAGTGCTGAAGTCAAAGTTTTTTGAATGAAGTACATTGTGTGAATACATGTATGCTATGATTTGGAATGCTTTATTTTCGTTTTTCGATGACAGTGTTTAGTTCTCGTAGTCTATTTTAAAAGTGGCTCCATAATCCATTTGGCCATCATTTTGAACTTACAAAAAAGTTGGAAATTAGATCCAAACTGACAACTACATGTACGATGGCCGAGGAGGGCCATCATAATTAAGTGTTTTTTTTTGCTCCATTTTTTTTTTTTTGCATCACACTTCAGAGTTTTTTTTTTGCTCCAGACTTCCAACCTTATGTACGTGAGTTTACAATTAAGGGTATTCAAGTTTTCGCAATTACAGACTGTAAACGGTATTTCGGTCATTACAATGAGAAGGTAAGTGCATTGATTCATATTTCTATGCTTGAGAATTAATATAAAAAATATTTCAGGACCGTGATCCTTAGCGTTTAAACAATAGATTGTTTTGATTTGACATCATAATGATATAGGGCAATTAGGATGGCCCTCCTCGGCCATCGTAACAGCTAATTTATGTCAAATTCTTAGTTAAAAACGCACAAAGGTGAATGCTGACCTAATAGTGATATATTGTGAAACTAACAAATTTAAGGGTTCTGTGTAAGTTACATTGTAGATTGGCATCTATAGGTGACTTGTGATCGAGTTTCAAATTCTCCCAGAATAGAGGGGATTAATAATTATTTATAATAATAATGTCTTTATTAATAACACAACTATAGAACAACAGATGTGCTCTATTTACAATCACTTGACAACACCAAGATAACTATCCTATGCTTTTCACCGCAATTCTAGAACATTCTTTTCATGAATATGGTTCGTTATGAATGTACCAAAAACATTTAAATGATTCATTATCATGTCTCAAGAGAGTTACATGTAACCTTGTATCTAAACCAATGCATTGTATGATTCAGTGCTTAATTGTCTAATTTACAACCTGCCAAGGGCATTGTTTACTTTTTCTAAAGATCAAAGAATTGCTTTCTCATAGGAATAGCTTTGGTGAGAAACCGTGCCAGTCTTGTAATGAGTCAGAGAAATACCTCAAACCTCTGCATTGAGCCAATCATCCCTCGGGCCCTCGGGATGTATATGGCTGAATGCCTTGGTTCTCTGTATTTGTCTCTTACTCGTTTACGAAGACGAACAAACCACTTAAAGGGCTGTGTAAAAAAAGGTGTAAATGTCTTGATGTCATGCATGTAATTAGCATATATTTAACGATATGAAAATTGTTGATGGCTTTGACAATTATGCATGACTTCGACACAGAAAAAAATATTGTTCGTGCTCTCCAGATTTATTTTTAATTGCACAAAATGACTAAGGACAGAAAATAGGGTCGATTTTTTTCACTTCATAGGCACTTTAAAAGTATTTACTAGTAATGAAGATATGCATATAACAAAGGAAAATGTACATCAACTGGAATATATGTAACTGTGTGGTTGCTATCAAGTTCTTAAAAGAAAACTACTGGTTGCATACATGTACCATACAGGAAAACAGATGCAGCATTTGTGTTAAGAATTTGAATATCAGGTACCCAAATTGTAATAGCAGGGACACAAAATGGCAGCATTGCACTGAAAAGAAAATTAATATTAAAATAGCTGGGACACCAATTATAAAATTTTAGGAAAGTAATGGTCCTGGCATCCTGGCTCTAACAAAAACCCTGAAATGTTAATACATATTAGTCACCAGAAAATACATGTTCATGCATGTGCCATCAGTAAATGTTTGATTGTTGCATGTTAATAAATAAATTTGACTTTTAAATTGATTAGATGGACCAGGAAGTGCTCCAGTTCCAGAAACTGCGGCAAGTGATGGTCGTGCAAACCTCATGGACTCCATTCGAAAAGCTGGAGGAAAGGGTGGTGCCAGCCTAAAGAATGCAAAGGGGAGAAAGCTGAAGAAGAAAGCAGAAAAGGAACAGGCTTCAGTTGCTGCCTCTGGTGGCGGAGACTTGATGGGTGACCTCTTTTCAAAACTTCAAATGCGTCGTAAAGGAATTTCAGGCACCAAAGGTGATAGCTCATCATCAAGTGCTAATACAGGAGGTGGTTCTGCAATGGACAAGATCTCGGCAATGATACCTCCACCTCCACAGACGAGTCATTCAGGATCCATAAGATCAATTGAAAATGATGGCTGGGAAGAATAAAACCAATGTAAAAAAAAGTTTGTAAATTCAAAATTATGGGGTTGTCCTATTTTTGTCTTTAGTATTTAGCAAATATTATTGTACATACATGCATTAGCTAGTTGAAAAGAACAGTGAATTTGAAACTTTGAATTTGAAACTCCGATATTAGTGATTCCTAAGTTTTGATGAAAAGTGTCAAAACCAGAGTTTGGTGCTATCATTTGCATGAGGTCTCATAAAGGTCGGCACACTCGAAGGGACAAGTCCCTGGGACTTGTCCCCTTGTCTGAACTAGGAAAAATATTGTTGCCGGGACAAAATTTTGTCCCCGGGACTTGTCCCTTCAAATCAAACTGGTTTGAATTGAGGAGACAAGTCCCAGGGACAAACTGACAAGATTTGTTCCTAGTTCACACGAGGGGACTTGTCCCTTCGTGTGTATGCAACAAGGGATTTGTCCCTGGGACTTGTCCCTTCGTGTGTGCCGACCTCAATGGTGAGATGGTCTGTATGCATTAGTACAGAACATTTACATTGACAGTTCACCAGACTGGGATAATGGAGATCAGTGTTAATTTCATCTTCAGCACAACTACTCGAAGGTAGTGTATTCAACGGGTCCGTACGCAGACCCAAAATAGGAATTCAAAAATTATTTTTGTGCCTTAAGATAGGGGAAAGGTGGTGAATTCAATACCGAAATAAAAAATACTGGAAGAATTGCCGTTATTGCACATGAGCTTGCTCATGATATTTACCTTTTTCAACCGAAAAGCAGAAACTCTGGGCACATGTTAGGGGGACTTATTCCCAGTATTCCAAAATCAGAATATGTAATATACCTCTAAATCCTGTAGATATCCATCCTCTGAAATGTAAAATGTAGTTGCTACTTTTAGTATGTCCTGTATAGGGAGACTTATTGCAGCTATTATGGAATCAGAATACACTGTACCTCTAAATCCTGTATCTGCATGTCCTCTGAAATATAGAAAGTCGTTGCTACTAATGTCCTTTGGGAATATATTTTTGTGTTTCCTAATGTAAACAACATTCTATTTGGTTTTTTGATGTATTTGTTTCTCTAATTCAGTCTGGATTAGCTGGGTCCTGGCTTTGATCAGCCCCTATGGTTGTTTCAGGTGGCATTAGAAATTCAGAGTTTTTTATATAATTATAAATGTTGAACTACCAGAGTACTATATGTCACTTGGTTTGGAACTTAGGGATACAATGTAAATGGGAGGGTTTTGTCTCCTGTAAAAGCTAGGCAAAATATAATTAATAGTATATTAATAACATTCATATGTATGGTAAGGTGTTTTAATTTAGAGTATGAAAATTATAACATAATTATTCAAGTCTCAAGTGCTATGAGCAAGTTTATATTTTTTTTTAATAAGATCTGTTTTAACATTGGTTATGATTACAGATAACAGCAATTATAGCAATAAAGTCAATCCTGTAAAACCACCTACATTGTATATGAAGAAAATAAAAAAATATATTACATGGTCATGTAATAATCCGTCGCAAACATTTTTGGACTTTGTAATCTGACTAGATCACTTTTCCTTCCTTTGTTGCAGTTCTCCTCAGCAGCATAGAGATCATTTTGTTGATTGACACCAGAATTTCCTCAGAGACCGATCACTATCTCTTTGATCAATAGCAGCTCATTTTGCAATAGCAACCAGCCATTAAGTTATATTCAAAAATACCCAGTGTTTTAAAGTTGTGCATTGCAAGTGAAGGAAAAACTTAGTGACAAAAAGGGTTTCTTGGCTTAGATAAATATACAAAAATGTGCAACATGCTTATTAATAAGCGACACTTCAGTTAGTCTAGACAAGTTGAGGACCTTGTTTTATAAGTCAAATGAGTCGTAAGTCAATGTTAGGCATAGATTAATTAAGGTTAGTTAATGTTCAACTCAATTCGACTCATGAAACTTTCTCAAACAAGTTACGTCATTGGGACAAATGCACCGCTCATTTTCAGCAGTTTTAGCATTATCATAGGAGCTGGTGCTGAACTTAAGAATGATTACTGGTAAATGTATTTCTTTAAGAAAATAATGTTATAAATAAAAAAATAATGGGAAATAAATCCTTTCAAACAAAACTGTTTTTGCTCTCATAGACCAGTTTACAGTTCATGCGCAGTTATACAAATCCTTTATTTATTTGGCGGGCCACCAGATGTTAGACAATGGTGGCCCACCAGTTGAAACAAGACTTGAACAACTGCGCATGAACCGTAAAATGGTCTATTGCAACTTTCCCAAAGCAGTGGTTTAAACAAAATAAATTTTCCTTATCTGATGGTTGGCTACTTCCTGTAACAATAATTATTATTGCAGGGCTGCATCAGTTGGAATAAACACTGAACTAAGAATTCATTAAGGTATGCTAAATGGTTGTCTGAGAAGGGAGATGTACGAGACATGTTCAGCTTGATTTTCATCATGCATGCTCGGGCGTTTCTTTCCGTGTTGATAAAATTTTATATTAATATTTTTTAATAAAACAAATAGATGGTCTTGAAAAACTGCTTAAATGCACTTGTTCATCCACAGTTTTTCAAGACTGAGCATGCATTTTGTTTTCGTATAAACCAGCTAATGGACTAGAGTATTACAAATCCTGCATTCTGATTGGCTACCCTACTATAGGTCTATTTGTGATAGCCCATGGTAGAGAAAAACCGCACGCCGCACCTCGGAAAAACTGCGCCTCATGGGCTATTTAACAATTAGACCCACAGCCCTCATGGGCTATTTAACAATTAGACCCACAGCCCTCATGGGCTATTTAACAATTAGACCCACAGCCCTCATGGGCTATTTAACTCGTAGCCCATGAGGGTGAGAGGTCTAATTGTTTTAGTATAAACTAACTAGTCAGACAGTAGAAAATAATAAAGAAACAAATTGAAGTTTAAAAAATGTTATTTCGTGAAAATGCATGCGGTTTTTTATACTTATGACTCGTAGCCCATTTGGGCTGCAGGTCTAATTGTTAAATAGAAGAGGGTCAGAACCAACTTATATTTACATATATTAAATGTGATGTTACTTTTAAAGATATTTCTTTGGTTGTGGCTAAACATTCACTTCTACTTTCTACATGAAACTGAGCAACACCCAAGGGATAGTATCAGGTATTAACTAACAGTTATATCACAAAGTCCTGTTTTTTTTACCTCATTCCAAGTATGAATCCACAAAATGTGGTTGGTAACTAAAGTACATGAACTACATGTACAATGGATTTTTCATTTGCTGAAAATGGTTTACCAGTTTATATCAATGTTCTGAAATATTAAGTACTGCTTCAGGTTCTTTTTCATACAGGAGGTGGCACTTTTAAAAAAATGCCATTATTGAAGCCATTCAAATTTATTTGGACTGAGTAACAGTGTATGTTTAGGACTTTGTGGTCAATCAAGTTTTCATTGGATTTTCCAATTTTTTTTCAAAGGATGTTAATTGAGCTTCAAGTCCTCATTAATTATTCACGAGGTATTCAGCCAATCCAATGGTCTGATTTTAATCCCTTGAGGACACTGGATACCTGGTCTAGTCCTCCTAGCAGTAACTGGAAAAGTTTCTAGTTACTGGAACAAGTTGTTCCAGTAACTGGAAATTTTTCCAGTTACTACGAATAAATTATTGAAAAACATCATGGCATGCATAATTACTCTTTTATTTGATTGCATTATGAACAAAAGGCAATTGAATAGCACTGATTGTTCAATTAACTTTGCTCTTCATAATAACAGTGATTAAAAGAATTTGTAGCCCTATTTTCTCGATATTTTTTAGTTTTCCTTGCAAAATACTAAACTACCAGCAACTTTTATTTGTCTTTGATTCCTCCCGAATAATTAATGAGGAGTTGAAGTCGTTCAAAGTCCTCCAATTTCGGACTGGACGGGGATTTCAAGTCCTTGCAATTAGTTCCAGTCCTCGGCTGCGCCTCGGACTGGAACAAATTGCGCGGACTTGAAATCCCCGTCCAGTCCTCATTGTCGGACTTTAAACATTACTAGAAATAAAGTGCATTATGTAAGCTACAAATTGCAATTCCTGCAGTAGTCTATACATACAGGCAGTGTTGGCAATTCATATCATCTCAAGTCACAACTTTTGCTATGTGCAGATGGCTCAAGTCTTGTAATTTGGGACATCAGGTAGTCCACTTTCGATATACATGTATGCTTCACTTGTCATGCCCAAGTTTCAGCACAAGTAAGTAAGTAATCTTTATTTATACACGGTACGCTCATCAGGGTTTTGTAAAAAGTTTAAAATATAAAATTACGTTAAAATTTATGTTAAATTGATATTGGCAAATGACTATTCGGTTAAATATTGTCCTACTAACAATACTATTAAACTCTTAAACTTATCTATAATTGCTCAAATAAAACCTGCTTTCCATGAGTGCCATGTGCTAATTTAAAGTTAAGCTAAGATAAGAAACTGCTGCAACCAGAGCGAAATCTACTTAGAGTTCTGTTCAAGGCTCTGGGGTAAATGAAATTAATTTTCTTAGTTAACAGAATTTAATTTATCCCAGAGCCTTACTGAAACATGTGACCAGTGAAGCATATGCATATTGAAAGTGGGATTTAGTTTTGCCAACACTGAACAAATGGCTTCTAACTGCTGACCATACATGTAGTTTTCTTTTTACATGGTATGTGACATACAATATGGGGAAATTTGCACTGAATCGAGCCATCACACAAGCTACTAGATTTACCAGTGAAGAATTGGTTATTTTTCGAACTTGAAAACTAATTTTCTCTTCATAGACGTGCAACACAGAAAAATAAAATAACAAAACTTATTCATTTCGAATACATCTTTGCATAGTCGTTGGTTTGATTTTAAGGTTCAGTTTCTTTGGGAATGATCTCGTACAGTTCTTGCATCATATTAGCCTTGACATGTAAGTCTTGTTGCCAAGCACAGATTTTAATTTATCAACTAGGACTTAAATCATTAGGGTTGCTCACTGCTGTGTGGGATGTGGGAAACTAGTTGCAGCTGATATTACCAGTACTAACCCTTCACCTGCAGTATTACCTAATTGATTCAATGTTCGCCTACAATAAGACATCTGTACAACTTGCAAGACTTGCAAAATGAAACTGTTCTGATTTAAGACACTTTCACTTATAATAAACCCATGTATATTTATGTAAACCGGTACATATCATTAGAGTGCATTTCTATTCAAAATTTGGAGTAATTTCAGAATACCGGTTCCAATGGTTATTTATTTCTCAAACTTATCCTCAAATCATTCAGTCTAAATTTATACATCTGAATTAAAATAGCATTTAGCACATTTTCAAGGCAGTGATCTTTTGAATGGATAGGGTATTCTGCAACTAAGCCCATAATTCAACTAACATTCTCTTTGTAGTTGAATATAAATCAATATTTTATTGAACTCTGTAGGTTGACAGTCTTGTCGTGATCACAATCATCTGTTAAAGTTGAGGCAGTGTAATGAGAGGGGCATACAAGTTAAGGTCCTTTTCTGAGAAGACAAGACGGTCCAACCATTAATGCTTCAGTTCAAGATTGAGGTGGTCATGCAAAGACAGCACCATTTCAGTGGTTTAAGTCATAAGCATTGGAACAACCAAGAATTTTCAAATCAACTGGTACAAACTGGGCTAAAAAAAATGAAAACAAGAACTAGCCCAAATATTGGTCAACATTTTGACAAACACATCAGGCAAGTAACTGACAAAAGGTACTTGCCCAGGGTGAAAATCTACTTAGTACTGGACTTGCGAGCACTTACTATTAGCACAGAAAAACCAGTTAGGATATTGGGAAGAAAAATGACAAATGGAATGGTATACAATCCAGTATATCTGCCACCATTTTCTTTTAAGTCAAAATCTGCTGGAAACCTCTGGCTTCAGATGGGACATGGAACAAGTAGATTAGTAGAAATGGTACAGAAATTTGTGATCACTTCGGTTCAAATGGAAAAAGAGAAATACAGTGGAACCTCTCTGTGAGACCACCTCCCGTAGGCGACCACCTCTCTTAAGCGACCACTTACCAAAAGCCTGTTTTGTCTCACAGCCGTCAAATCACTGCATTTAATACCTCTCGTAAGCGCCCACCTCTCGTAAGCGACCACTTTTCCAGGTCCCGAGGGTGGCCGCTTACGGGAGGTTCAACTGTACCTACAAATGTATTCCTTCCTTAATGAAAATTAACCATTTCATTTGAATTCCAAACCGAAAAATACCAGTTTTCACTGAAAATGGTAAGTGCTCCTGAACTATCAGGCACAAGATTTGTCAAGTCCTGACAAAACAAACTTATAATTATTAGAGGAGCTGAGGTGGCGCAGTGGTTAAGCACTTCGCCTCAGTTCGATTCCTGGATGCAGCGCCATATGCGAGTTGAGTTTGTTGGTATCTCGCGCTTGCTCTGAGGATTTTTATCTGGGTTCTCCGGTTTTCCTCCATCCTCAAAAACCAACCTAAATTCCAATTCGATCCTGGAGTTCGTCGGAATACTTAAATATAAGCCTCTGGCTTGGGAGACCCAGTAATGGCTTCCTGTATCTTAGACATAAAATAAACCTTTAATTTAATTATGTATGTCAGACCATTGCTTTACCAATAAGATATTGGCCATAAGTCAAGGAAAATATTAGGAACTATCATTTAGGCCCCACAAACATTAGTTCTACCAGTGTAAAGAAAGTCTTCCTCTGCATCAAAATAAAATAATGTACAAGGTAGAAAGTGATGCATGCAGAAAATGATAAATTATCCAAAACTCCTTTGACAAAGTAGTACTTCGTTGCAATTTTGTTATCAAACATCAGATGTTACTTCCTTAATTGTTTAGATCAGAGGTGACCTTTGAAAAGCTTCTGCCTCCAACAGAATAGAATGACATTATTTTGCAACATCGCACAATTCCAACTGGTTTAAGACAATGCACAGATTAGACCGTACGTGACTGTATTATTTCGATTCATCTCGCTCAGCTTGTGTATATTGGCATTTATATAAAGGAGTTCCAAGTAGATAATGCCAATAAGTAATTCTTTTTTTCTTCTAAGCACGCTACCACACTCCCAAGGTTTACAAATTCTGAAACCTATACAAAAAGAAAACTCGATGTTTTGTGAAAATTATGATTAGTATTATAATTGTGATAGAAAGAAGTTTCATCTCGTTTCAACCCTCGCACAGGAAGAATATCCGATCCAGAATATTTATTGAAAGCAATATTATATTTCTCATCAAGCATTACATGAATTTGGGTTCGATGCGATATCTCATTTGAGGGATAAGAAAATAAAGAATTATAAGATTACTGGATACAAAACCATACAAAGTTTTCAGTCGACATGCGCGGGCGTGAACAAGCTTATATCGGAAGCCATTTTAGTGCTGGGACAAATATACTTGCTCGTTCTTTTCAACAGGATCAACCGCAGGGGAGACAGTTTAAAAAGTCCACTTGCAACCAAGTTCAGCCCCTTTCATAAATTAAAACACAGGATCTAGTACCTTTATCCTGGGCTTCGCTTTGAGCGTCTTTCTACATATCCATAGCTGTAACCTTTTGCTTATAAACTTACCTGCAAATCTAAAGACTAGAAAGTATGCATCGTCAGTACATTTATTACTATTAGGTGGGAAGAAAATTAAAAGTAAGGACCAAAAGTGAAAGTCGAAGAAAGAAACGTAAGTACTGAATAAAACAAACCCAAACTGCCATCTTGAGGATTTATTTTTTACAATCCCTGGAGATTTACAGGCTGGATTTCACTAAAAATCAACAGTTCCATCAAGATGTTCTAATTGTCAACAACCGATGAGTTTGTAGAGACTGTCATGCTAGGCCTTGCGCCACCAGGGCCCGAGCTAGGGCATGGTCCTTGAAGACGCTTGGGTTGGAAAATAGGCTTCTGAGTACGCCGAGCTCTTTAGTGAGAAGGTCCACCCTCGAGTGAAGGCGACAATTCTCCTCTGTGAGCTCCTCGACCTTCGACTGGGTACTAATGAACTTCTGCTTGCTCTTGAAGCGACTCTTGCGAACAGCAACATTGTTTCGTTCGCGTTTTTGACGGTACTCATCGCTGCCTTTCTCTAAATTTCGTTTGCTTGAGCTGTGCTTTCGAGAGGACCTCGAAGACGGAGCCTTCAGCTGGGAAGACATGGAAGACAACTTTTGGTGGTGTTTCTGCAGGCTCTCTCTCGACACCATGGTTGGAGACTTATTGTTATACGACACGGCCGGTTTTGGGGAATTAACTTCGGGATCTACTTTAACGACTACGTTGTACTCTACAGGCATATAACCACAATCAACTTCTGGTAAATATGGCTCTAGTTCTTTCACACTTTTTGACTCTTTTGGTGGTAAATACTTGCTCAGGTCTTCCGGGCTTGTACTGAGAGCGGCGGGATCCAGGTATGACGCGAAGTCGATCGAGAAATCGTTGATGTACGAATCGTCGAGATCAGAGGTAGGGGATGGAATGTCCACTTCGTCAAACAGCTCAGAACAGGGTGAACTAGCGGCTGACCACTCTCCTGTCTCATACAGATCAAGAACGTCCATGGCTTCGTTGCATACTGGATAGCTATACGATTCCCGCTCAGGCTTCAGGTCCAATCCGGTAGGGAAGGGGAAAGAGATATCGAATTCCTTGAAGGGAGGTATTTTGGCGACTTGTCCGGTTAAAAACTTTGAAAATAATGCGGGTTTGCACCCTCGACTCTTCCTTGTGCTGCGCTTTCGTTGAAGACTTACCAAAAGAGACCGAGCAGGGATGGGAACTAGGCTTTAGCGCCGAGAACTTTGGCTTACTTCCAAATTTAGGCATGACATAAGAAAACGGGAGACCTGATTGGACGATCACCAGACATGTTGCCTTTAGAAACAGTGACGTCAGGCATAAGCGATATTAGACGCACCGGGTAGGGGAGCAGCAATTGTATTTTCCCGGGTAAACTTAGAAGAGGGAACGCCCCCTAATAATAGGTGCGTTCACTTTTTTTCAAAAAAATCAAAAACGGTAGAAAATGCTATATTTTCTTTAATGACGTACAGAGCCTATGTATTGTACATCTTACGATGCGAAGACTCGTTTCAACGTCACCAGACGATTAAATTACTTATGATATGCACAAAGTTAATTCGCGGTCGCTGACGATTTTCAAAAGCTCCAATAGGTAATCGGAATGCTACCCTGGTTCCAGAGATTTTCTAGAGAGAGAACAGCCTCGGAGAACTGAGCTGCGAAGAGCTGCGAAGCAGCGCGAAGCGAACTGCGTTCTCTCTAGAAAACCTCTGGAACCTATGTAAAGTAAAAGGCACGTGCGAAATTCAGGATATTTTGCGCTGAATATAAATCACACTAACTGAACAATGATAAAAACAATAGACAGTCAAGAGTGAAAGCGAGAGGGAACCAAGCGGAAGCGATATCTGGGCGGATGATGAGATTTTTCAAAACATTTTTTATGTAACTTTATCCTCGGAGCTGTTTGAAATTGTCATCACTAAGTACGTAGAAAATAACAATATTTTTAGAAGCTTGAGATATAAATGGAGGCGGTACCGCTATCTGCGGTACGGCTAAGAGTATTCAAACCATCCGTAGCGGATTGTGGTCTGAATGGTTAACTGACTACTGACAAACGGCCTTAAAAATAACTGACAAATGACGATTTTTTTACTGACAACTAACAAATTTGGTTTTTGTGGCGGCAAACATTGTAAATTTTCTCTACTAATGATTAACTAGGACTAACTGACAAATGGCCAAAATTTTAATTGATCGACATCTGACATGTAGACTCCCCACCCCCCATTCAGACAAAAATAGTAATTACACGAATACGCTGCAGTCCATAATTTCGCGGAATTAGTAATGAATGGTTGACTCCTCATCAGATCTGAAAACAGGGAATACAGAGTAACGAATAACAATATAAGCCGGCTAAAAAACAGAAGTGCCTCTAACGATATTTATTTACTCAGAGAGTATCGATTCTACGTCAAGTGAATAATTGTATAGTACTGAGAATATTTCTTGATTTGAGTGTTGCGTATATACGAGTTATAAGTGTATCAGTCAATTCCAAATCCGTGCATGCCCACCAGGCAACCCCCGGGCATTTGAACTTTTCGGATATTTTTTGATCAAATGGCCCCGCCATTTTCCTCCAGGTCCCCTCGCGGTCGGGATTCCGCTCCGTTCGGCTTCCGCTCGGATTTCTGTTTGAGTAGGAGTTGCCTGCGGAGGACTTCGGGGACCTGATCGGAAATTTTGAACTGCATGTGCGTCAATCATGACAACTCTCAGTAAAATAATTGCTTTATTGACAAACTACAATCACACTTTATTCATGGCCGGGATCTAGCAGGAATAAACCAACGAGATTGGAGCCAAAACATGAGCCAACAGTACATGGCAGCTGTGGCTCCGCTGAAGTTGAAGCAAACTGTTTGGACTTTCTAATTCGAACCAAACTAAGATGCAGATGTTTCCATAGACTCGGCTAAACCTTCTTATCGACTAAACTCAGTGTGATTTTCGACTGAGCGCTCGTTACTTTTTATAGTATCGTAACTTAACGGACAGCAAAAAATATGTTGACGTTATGGGGGAGGAGGGAGGGGGTTTGAGGGATCCGACCTTGACGTCATTAAAGCCGGGACACTAAGAATATATATGTCACCAGCGCAGCGGCAGCGACATTATTATCGACAAAAAGCATTGTAGTTTAGATTAAAACCTAAGATAAAACCTTCAGACTGCATGACTTTAAAACTGTAGCTATAACATTGACTCAGTTAGTACATTCCCGCTGATACTAAACTTGGTTGATTTGCCGCACTATATGGCACGCCGTACGTTCCGGACAAAAGTATGCGAGATTTTCAAATCGAGTCGGGAAAATAGTTTCGCGTGTTGAGATTTGAGAAATGTATTTTATTTAGCGAGCTGTTAATTTACACGTGCAACAAAAGACGGTACGGCACTCCAAATCTCGGCACGGTGCCGACTTTTTCCGTGCTGAGAGGTACTACCTACGAGATGTAGTCTCGGCACCTATACAATTTAGGGCACCAGTGCAATGACTGAGTATATGTTCAAAGTTAAGATGAGATACACTCTGTTTTTTCTATCCCATCTTAATAAGGTGAGGTAATATGGGCAACAATTTCTTGCAACTTGTCTCGCAACAATGCGAGTTATAAAATAATTTAGATAGTACGCGCGTTCTGATTGGCTGATAGCCATGTTTCATTAGCCTGTGCAAACATGGAAATGACGTCACACCGTTATACACAAGCACCGTAAGTGCTTCTTTTATCTCGTGTTTGTTCCGCTTTCGCATTAAATCTCCCAAACTTGCGGCTCGGTTTGCATGAGCCTGTGCACTATCATGGCTTAATTGAAGCGCGATGTTGCACGTATTACCACCATCTCACGCAACTTGTCACGCAACGAATTGCCATGTTGCAAGTTGCAACAACATGTTGCAGAAAGTAGAAAGTCACTTCTACTTTTTGCAACAAATTTTGATTTTGCTGCTCGTATTACGACCTGGCCATGGCGCTGCAACTTGTCACGCAACAACGGCCGCCATCTTGTTTCAACAAACATGGCTTCGGCCGCAAATTTGTTGCGTGACAAGTTTCTCGAGTGGCCGTGGGTGATAATACATGCAACATTGCGCTTCAACTCGCAACGCAACATTGTTGCGAGACAAGTTGCAATAAATTATTGCCCGTATTCCTGGAGCTTTAGACAAAAGACCAATTGAAGTATGCGATCTGATTTTGGAATCATGATCAGTGGAGAAGATAGCTTCGTGCATCTGCTCATGAGATGTTCATGAGGAGCTTAACCCGACTCTTATGACGTCACGTGAAAATTAAATTATATATCGAGATCTGTCAACGATAACTTTGAACGTGTTGCTGTGGCGTTAGTATCTATCAACGCTTTTCAAAGCCGAGATTGTATAAACTGCAGGCGGCAAGAATAAAATTCACTTCGCTTTGCGTGCTCACGCCGTTTAACGGATGGCAAGCATTACAAAGGATTTCCACACATACCAGAACTTTGGAGCTTCGCTCAGTCCAGGAAACAAGTGATATACTCTCTCCAACACTTTATGTGGCTACATAGTGGGTAGGTTTGAAACGAGTAAGTTTTTCCAGACGAAATCTGTACGTGGCGGGAAATGGCGCGAGTGTACTCAGTGGTTTACCTCGAAACGCAATAGCGAAGAGGAAGCATATACTTAAGCTGCATTCGATTAAGGTGGTAAGATTGGTTTCTGGCATCCTTACCTTCAGTTGTGTCATTGCCTTGATAAACAACTTCTAACTGAATGTTTCATGTTTAGCGCGTTCTTCGCCTCCTGTTGCTCCGTTTCACCATGTGTTCTAAATAATACATGCACTTTTAAATCAGCCAAAGCAGTACTGTAGATTGTTTTTATTTAAGCGGCGTTTCTTGATATTGGTCTGATGAAATTGGAATAGGCTACAGCATAGTTAGGCATCATAAGGCAAATATTAATTTGATCTCTATTATTAAATTAATATATATGTAATTAATTTATATACTCATGTACATTTTTTTATTACAGAGTCAACAAGTCAAAAGTAACTCAGAAGATTTATCTTTTGCCTTCATGGATAATCAGTTACCTGAAACTAACAAATTCACCGGGGCACTAGTTTGCCTGTGTTTCTTCTTAATTGTTGTTATTACAGAATTTATAATGACTTCGTGTGAGTAACAAAATAACAAACAAAGTCAAAAGTATCTACTCAGAAGATTTATCTTTTTCTTTCTTGGGTAATCAGTTACCTGAAAGTAACGGATACACCGGGGCACTAGTTTGCCTGCGTTTCTTCTAGTAATTGTTGTTATTACAGAATGTTTGATGACTTCGTTTGCGATTAACGAATGGAAGTTAAACCCAACGAAACTTTAAGTTATAAATGAAAAATAGTAACTATGATCAGTAAAGTAAGACATGAAAACGTTGTCTTTGCTGGGGGTCCGGCTAAAGGTCAAACACTTGCCTCAACGTACATGAATTTTCCTTGGTGATACATGTGCAAAGTTTCAGTTGTTTTTACCAACTATTTGCAGATGTATTTTCATTTTGTTACTTGTCACCAGTCTGTGTCAACCTTATGACGTGATAGATCACATAATAATTTGCATATTCTATAAACCTGAATATCAGATATTGACAAACAGAAAAACGCGATTCTTCCTAATTTCGAAAGACGTTTCAAATGAAATTGAAATTTTAATGACGAAATTTTCATTTCATTTGCACTTTAGGGTGTTAAGATCCGGCCGGAGGACGGCCTGTGTGGAGTTGGAAATAGAAAGGTCCATATCGAAAAAAGGCGGGAAGGAGGCGAAGCTGCCGAAATGACTGTAAGGTTTTGTGATCTCTGAAACGTCCTGAGCACGCGTGCCAGAATAAACTGGAGCAAAAAAGGAGTAACTGCCACCCGCTAGCTGGGTCGACGTGGGGTAATAATAATAATAATGGCCATTTATACAGCGCCACATCACCACAGTCTCACTCTCATGGCGCTTTACATATTACTGACATATCCCGTCAGTGAATTAATGTTTTCGGACTGCTTTTACGGCGCTAATGGCTGCCACGCAGTTTACAATGTTGAGTATGTGGTTAGTGCAATGGCCTGGAATGAAATTCCCAGGCAGGATGACTGCAATCCTAAATAATAATAATAATAATAATAACTATGTTTAGACAGGGACACAGGGTGCCCATATCTCCGAGGAGTTTTTCAATGGGGCCCTGCATAACAAAACTAATAAAGTAAAATAAAGTTTAGATATGATAGTTACAACTAATTAATAACAATGATAAGTAAAAATTGATAACAATGTATATACAATAAGAAATCTAAAAAGTTAAAGAGAATAAGCGAAGAACAAAATTGCAACCGATACCGTCTGAGAAGAAAAGCACCCAGGGCCGGGGTTACAGCCTTGAGCCACAGTAAGTGGAGTACCCTTTTCATGCAACCACTGACACCTCAGGGCTAAAGGGTCGAGGTAGAAAATAGATAAACTGAAAATCTAATCTAAATCTAGAGTAATAAAAAAACAGACTCAGTCTTCATAAATGCAAATATGGGAGCGAAATAAACTGAGCTTTAAAAAAAATGACAAAATCCAGGCGCGAGTCATGCGTGGAGCGGCTTCCCTTGGGAGTCATACGGTAAGGTGTAGAACGATGGCAGAATCCGGTATATACTAGCTTAGCTTCATGGTACTGTTTCGTTCCATATAGTCTCCCTGTTTTACAGTATTATGCAGGGAGACTATAGGGAACGAAACACTACTATGAAGTATATACCAGAAATCCACCGTACCGAAAAATATGGCGGCTTGTACTTTTACCCACAATCCTTTGCGCGCGAAAAACTTTAAATCCGTTATAAAATCGCGGTAGGGAGGTATCTTAAAAAAACAAGTGTGTTTACGTAGACTGCGAACAGTCCCTCCTTTTCCCTCCATTGATTGTAATTTGCGAGCGGAGCGAGCGAACAGAAAATATGGCAGGCGTTCGAGCGGAGCGAGAGGAAGAATGGGGACGAGAAAGAGGAGAAGAAAAGGAGGGACTGCAGACATCACACAGCATACAGAGGGAATGCTGGAACAACGCAAAATTCCCATTGGCTAACGAGTTTGCAGCGTGTCAACACCTATCAATCACAAACTAGCAGGAGTGGAACTTGAGAGTATCAATCAACATGGCGAGCTCGGTGGCCGTCGAAGCGTGTTTGAAAAGTTCAAACTCATGGCGGCACAAGTTGAAACTTTGGAAACTGCTTACTGGAGGGCGACAGCGAGCGACGAAGTAAAAAATCAACGTATCTCATAAATGGCTTGGAGAAAGTCTAGGCGCCTTTGAGTTTTAAACATATGGTTTATTACCTAACTTCAACTTCTGTTTAATTTCGGCCCTCGTCAAATTCCACTAAACAACCCTAAATAACTTCTATAACCCCTGTGTTCTCCAGTCGTTAGTGCTTTTATGAAATCTCAAAATTAACACAAGCACCTTTTGCCGGTTGATTCTGAAGATAGATGTTTTATTCATAATTATTGGTAAATTCAAAGCGGCCTGTATTCATGTTTGTTACACGCTGTTTCCTGTTCACGGCATGAAACACATTGTAACCGGGCTTAATTCATGATGTATCGACTTCGTAGATGGCCGTATATTTGTCATTTTTAGATACATATCATGTTATACGCCATACTATACTCCAGGCGAGTAAATTCTCGCACTTTTGTTAGCTTCCGAAACTTGTGGTGACGAAAACATACGTTTGAATCGCTGCGGTGAGTTGACTTCGATTTGTGGGGCACATTTTTTTTTGCCAAGCCAGCATCTAGATACGATTTTAGATCGTCTTTGTTGCGCACTTTGCACAAACAATCGTTTTCTCGAGGTGAGAATATTAAATAACCCAGGTTTTGCAAAATTTCTGCAAGGGTCAGGTCGCACTAGAGACATGTCCAGGACATCTCTGTTTTGATAAGCTCAAAAATTGACAAATGTCCTCAAAATGTTACGGAGCCAAGTGCGACCTGTGTTTTTGCGTAACGGGACAAACTCGCCGATCGGGACATTTCTTCAAAGGCACCGATGTTCTGCTCCGAGGCAGGACTTTTGCCTTATATGACAAACTTTATTTGTTTTCACGCTAAATCGCGCAAAGAACGTCACTCACAGATAATTATTAGATGCGCTCAAATTTCATTCTGACCTCTGAAGTAGTCCTCCGGTATCGTAAAGTCTGTGAAATGCATTTCAAACCAAGATCCTTGAGGCCGTGGCAAGACCCTATATCGACGGCCTCATCTAAAACGACGTCGAACTCTTCGGTGCATAACAGATAACTGCATCTGCGACAATTGTAGCTGAGCTATGCAAGCTAATAACGCTGCCCGATGTAAATCACCGGCGGCATTCATGTGTACCATGTAGAGATACATCCCAAAGAACAGCAGCAGTTCTCTTCTGTTCATGGCTGGAGCAGTGTTCCGAATTTTGAAGCAGTGTTTACGTGTGCTATCGCATAATTATGTTCGAACGAATGCCGCTGTAACAGCGGATTGGTTCCGGCCAGGGAAATGGTTCCGGCCGGAACTATTTCCCTAGGGTTTTGGTTCCCCTTTGGGGATATGGTTCCGGGGTCATCATATTTCAGGGTTTTGGTTCCGACATATCAAAAGGCTAGCTTTTTCGTTCCGGTCGGAACTAAATCCCTAGGGTTGCAGTGCAGTTCATCACCATTGTGCAAACTGCACATGGAGAACCATACCCACATAAAACAAAACTGATTTAATATTAGCTAGCTGTGTGAAGTCTTCAGTCACGTGATGTTCAGCAAAATCGTTTATATCTTGCCTCGGTTTAGCAAAACAACAACCAAACTGCTGTCACATGGTCACAGACACAAAACAAACATCACCCGTCCCTTTGAGTGGTGTGACGTCATCAGTCACGTGACTTTTAGCAAATCGCTTTATATCTTGCCTAGGTTTAGCAAAACAACAACCAAACTGCTGTCACTTAGTCACAGACACAAAGCAAACATCACCCGACCCTTTGGATAGTGTGACGTCATCAGTCACGTGACTTTTAGCAAATCGCTTTATATCTTGCCTAGGTTTAGCAAAACAACAGCCAAACTGCTGTCACTTAGTCACAGACACAAAGCAAACATCACCCGACCCTTTGGATGGTGTGACGTAATCAGTCACGTGACTTTTAGCAAATCGCTTTATATCTTGCCTCGGTTTAGTAAAACAACAACCAAACTGCTGTCACATAGCCACAGACACAAAGCAAACATCACCCTTCCCTTTGAGTGGTGTGACGTCATCAGTCACGTGACTTTTAGTAAATCGCTTTATATCTTGCCTAGGTTTAGCAAAAAAACAACCAAACTGCTGTCACATAGCCACAGACACAAAGCGAACATCACCCGACCCTTTGGGTGGTGTCACGTCATCAGTCACGTGACTTTTAGCAAATCGCTTTATATCTTGCCTCGGTTTAGCAAAACAACAACCAAATTTGAACAACAGAATACTGACAATTCAAGTGTATAAATGCAATACAATGACATATTCAGACTTTGAATTTGATTGAAAATAGATCAAAAACTCGGGGAAATGTCCGGCTAAAACTGTATGAATAAATGTGAAATGAAACATAAATTTCATAGCAAGAAAAAAATTGTAATTCTTAATGAGAAAGCTCTTCTAAGTCCGCCTCTCAAATTCACAGACTGTTTTACAAAAACATTTGCGCTTATCGACACAAGACTTCAGTTGACCTTTCAAATAATTTATTCTGAGGTACGCATACTCTAAATCACAGAGATGTTAAATAAAGCGATAATTAGAAGAAAAAGTACATTAACAGACAAACTGAGAGGAAATTTATTCAAATCAAAAAGAATTTACGTAACTGAACTTTTGGTAGTGTTGTTGACAGCATCCCACCTTCGTGCACATATGCACTGAATCGGAATGAAAGTCGAAGCCTACCTCGAACTTAACTTTCAGCTAACCTGTGAATAATAATCTCATAAAGTAAGCACGTAGCTTTCAATAAATTTGCCAGTGTCTGAATGAAACAGATAGATCTTTTCCAATTTCTCTCACGAGTCACGGCAGAAGACAGTCTCAAGCTACAAAACTTGAATTTTGATCCTCTTCACAGTAACGTAATTTAACGTCTCAGATATTATATATATGCCCTACTTCAGCTAGCGCTGTGCATTTCAAGTACTTTTTCCTCTCTCTTTGCTGGCAGTTCATGCTTCTTGTTCGTGTAGTTGCCCCACTGAGCCGTAACCAGAAAACGAGCACAGCATTTCAGTTGGCATACACTGAAAACATCAGCTTATTAAACTAAGATTTGTAAAAATCTTAGCGGATCATGTAAATATTCCGCTTGGCTCAATGAGGGTTTCTGCCGTCAAAGTTCATTTTTTGTTTCAGTTTTCCCCATATTAGCAGACATGTATAATGTCTCGAGCTCTCAATACAGTAGAAAGACTCTGGTTATTCTGTCGTAAAACATGCCTTAGCTGTACAAGACCTGACCCAAATTTAGGTTGTATTGCATACTTGCCCACGATGGAATAGATTTCTGACAATGACTCATTGAAATTGATATCTCCTTGTCTCGCCTAGTCTGAGAGCTTTGAACTTTCTTATCTGCTCAAGCATGTTAAGGCATGGTTTGAACATGAAAACGAGGCTACAGCTATTTTCTTGAATAGAGTCACTTGAATTTGCTCAAATCCTAGAACAATGGTGGTTATAACTAATCTCAGCGATTTTAATCGTCCTAATATAAAATTTCGGTAAAATGTCTATCACGTGACCAACCACGTGATCACAAAAAGTTGAAAATTAAATTAAAAACGGGGTGGTGCATTTTATATTTTAAGAAACGATTTTGTGTTTATCTGATTACACTTCTGGTTGACTTTAAAGGTCAGTCCGGAATGGTTAACCCTGATAGACTGTTAAGGCGAAAATATACAAAACAGGTCACGTGACCTATTCTTGGAACCATTTTTCGCCATTTATATCCTCTTCAGTGATAAAAAGTCAACCATTCCGGACACAGTCTTATTACCCATAACAAGCTTAACATTTCGAATCGAAAATCTGAAACAAAACAATAACTTCCGCCACCCCATTTTGATTTCTTTGTTTTATCAGCCTTAAGGTCACGTGACCTTCAAAACACAAACATACCGATTCTTAAATGTTAAGACACACGATTACCGTATTATTTCAAAGTTATAGGGTATTTCATATGTAAATGACAAAGATAGCGAATTTTGAATGTTTTATCAGAACGGTTCAAAAACCATGCCTTAACATGCTTGAGTGAGCGCGCCTGACGAGATTCGATACCCGTTGATATCCAAATGTGTTTGGATATTGTATTTCGCTTACGTTTCTAAATGTACATTGGATCTGTCCAGACAGCGCTGATCGAATGTATTACGGCTCCTGGTTGTTCATGTATTTTTATGGTCAACAAGAGCGCCAGTTGAAATATCCTGAGCCTGTTGGAAGGCTTTCGTCCTCGCGGGTCGACCATTTTGATTTACTGTATTAAATTATGTAAATAAATTAACCTGGCGAGTGTTACGTGACAAGCACAGTGCGATCTGATTGGTGGTGAACTTGACCTTTAACGCATGCGCAGAAATTTTGCGACACCCAACAAAAAAAAAATAACGGCTTGCATTTTAAGACTCGGTGCTGCCACAGGCAGCCCGAGTAATAAAGTAGGCGTCCCTCAATGGCGAAATTGCAAGCATTCTTTCGGAGCGCTCTCTTCTTTCCGTTCCCGAAGTCTACACCACTTGGATAACTACCATTTCTCAGGTAGTTACTGCTCGGCATTCATTCTCGATGGTTCAGTATCTCGGGTGTTACCTACGCTAAACATTTTTCTTTTCTGGTTGGGAATAGCTTAACTATAGTTCGCGTGTTCGCGTGTATGACTGACTGTCTCACGGACTTCAGTACGCATTCTTTATATTGCAAAAGTTTTAAATTACCTCTGTTTCGTGAAGTAAAAAAAAGGAAGTTTACTTTAGATGTTTATCACATATCACCTCAACTTTTGCTTCACGCTAACTTTCCACCAAAAAAGGAGAACACTTGATTTTATTTCAGTATTTCTGGCCTAACGGATACAACCAAATACTCGTTAAAAATCTCATACAAACCCTTATAATTTAAAACACAAACAGAGCTTGGGTTTCCTGTGTTTGAACGTCGAACTTTAGTCGCGCCGAACTTAGCTAGATCAGAACAATTGATCAGAAGGAACCGCTTTACTGCGGCCGGCGTAAGTCTTATCGTTGAACATACTTTGAATAGCTATTCTCACGTTACACCATGCAATCTCGATATTTACCATCTTAACGATTAACACTATCTTCTGCTATAGTCGTGTCCTGTAGATAAAACGTCTTATATGTCTTATAAGACGTCTTATAATAATAGCATCGCACCCTTTTCCAGCATGTAAAAAAGCCCTCTCCTAGCCTGGTGAAAACAGGAAGAGCAGAGGCTTTGCCGCTCCTTCCCAGACCCGTAAATTGCTCCATACATCAATAAAGCCGGGTAGACAGGGCTTGGTATATAAAGTTACCAAGATACGGTGATACAGTGATACGAAGATCTAAAATTAAGCGGACGCTAAATATAAATGGCCCACGCTAAATACCGTGGCGTGATCGACGCTAATTCGTGCATTAACGGTATTATCTTTCAGCTTGGTTGAGAAAACGGAAGTCACGAACCCAGACAACAGTCCTCATTAAATGCAGTGACACCTGTATCTCAGTGGTGGGGGCCATTTAGTATCCGCTTAAAAAAATTGAGATCTTCGTATCACTGTATCTCAGTAACACTTTATATCAGGTTATATACCAAGCCGGGTAACTTCATCTAGCCTCCTCCTTTGCTCAGAAACTACATCTGAAATCTTAGCAGCACGGCGGCAAAAGTTCTCTGCGAAATTCGTGAAAGGCAAATTTGTTCCCGGCGGTCTTAGATTGCTAAACGTTTCGGCTAACATTCGAACAGATAGGGTTTTGCTACCTAATAAAAATGTGTCCGACTGCTTACGCTCTCCTCTAGATCTTTACGAAACTGAGCCGAGAAAGGACTTCCGACTTTTGAATTAAAATTTCCCACTTCTGAGTTAAGAATTTTCTAACACCCCGTGGTTCAGATGGGTTGATACAGTAATACGACACAAAGCCAACGCAATTTTTTTTATAATAATATATATTTTTTACTTTTTATCTGATAATCCAGTGATCAGCACACGCCTATTAGCGTTATGTCGTAGTTGTATTTCTCCCAAGCGTTTCGTTTGATAACTATATACAAACTTATTCAGGGAGTACTGAACTAATAAACGGGCTGAACAGGGCCGCCTATAGCAAACGTGCTACGGAAATCTGTGGTTATACATGCGTAAGCCTGAGGCAGGAGAGTCCCGTAGATAAATAAATATGCTAAAACAATATTTTTTCAGGTTGGATTAACGTTAGTTCAGTACAACCTGAAAAAGTTTGTAGTAATCAAACGAAACGCGTGGGAGAAATAAAACTTCAACACATCGCTGATACCGCGCGAGTTATACAAATTTATTTTGTCAAAAATCGTTTGCAGAGGCCCTTGTACACTCCTAGTCGCGACGCCAGACGGTACTGTGTTTCTGAGTGGCATGGCGTGAAATCAACACTGACAAACATACTAATCACGGCAGATAATATGAATGTTACTGTTAGAAAGCATTGAGAGCAGTCAGCTGCCGCGGCACATTTCCCGTTTACATCTTTGTACTAATCACAAGCGCTGAACGTTGATTTTAAATTGAATGTTTTCATAGCCTTAGAAGTGAAGTCTCACAATCATATTGGAAATACCAAAATCAGTTTCCGTCTTCGCAAAATATTCTTCCTCAAATCAAATTAAAATATCGAAAAAAATCCTGAACATCGGTCTAAAAACGTATCCAGAATGCCCTCCTTTCTGCTAAAGGGACGGGTGATATTTGTTTTTTGCCTGTGAGTTGTTACACTTGTTTGGCTGTTGTTTTGCTAAACCGAGGCAAGATATAAACGATTTTGCTAAAAGTCACGTGACTGATGACGTCACACCACTCAAAGGGTCGGGTGATGTTTGTTTTGTGTCTGTGACTATGTGACAGCAGTTTGGTTGTTGTTTTACTAAACCTAGGCAAGATATAAAGCGATTTGCTAAAAGTCACGTGACTGATGACGTCACACCACTCAAAGGGACGTGTGATGTTTGTTTTGTGTCTGTGACTATGTGACAGCAGTTTGGTTGTTGTTTTACTAAACCTAGGCAAGATATAAAGCGATTTGCTAAAAGTCACGTGACTGATGACGTCACACCACTCAAAGGGCCAGGTGATGTTTGTTTTGTGTCTGTGACTATGTGACAGCAGTTTGGTTGTTGTTTTGCTAAACCTAGGCAAGATACAAACGATTTTGCTAAAAGTCACGTGACTGATGACGTCACACCACTCAAAGGGACGGGTGATGTTTGTTTTGTGTCGGTGACTATGTCACCTGTTTGGTTGTTGTTTTGCTTAAAAGAAAAGGTAGGAACCAAAACCCCAGAGAGGAACCACATCCCTAGCTGAAATAGGCCTCATTAATGCAAAATCCTAGGAATACGGTTCCGCCCGGAACGAAAACCCTAGGGATTTGGTTCCACCAGGAACCAAATCAGGTAGGAACCAAAACCCTGTTACACCGCCAGCGTTTTAAGCCAATTACAGATGATTGACATGTGATGTTATTTTAGTGCTCATGTTCCGCTAATGTTACCACCAGTGCGACCTGAATTTGACATTGCTTGATTTGTCCGTAGATATCACGGCACAACCATTGCCTCCTAAATATCCTAGACATCTCTGAAGATGGCTCATAGTGCGACCCGACCCCAAGTAAAAGCTTCAACACGCCAGCTTTGCCAGGAATTGAAAATAGATTTTCCGTGGAGACTCGGTTTTCCCAAAAATTACCGTAATAGTTTTTAAAAGAGCAACTGCAAACACGGCAGAAATCGTTATACGAAGATTGGTTTGGTTTTTCGTCAACAACATTGGGCTTTCCTGAGTTTGCATTTGGCGGTATATTTTGGGACTCAAGTGGAGCAATGTCATGTTTACATCGGATTTCACGGAAAGGGGCGGAGCTGAGAATGACGACTTGATGAATAGGGGTGGGACAATGGCAACTCGATGAAAGCATGTATCCTAAAAATAAAAGGGGGCGGTAATCATTTCCTCTGTGTGATGTCTGCAGTCCCTCCTTTTCTTCTCCTCTTTTTCGTCCCCATTCTTCCTCTCGCTCCGCTCGAACTCCTGCCATATTTTCTGTTGCCTGCCATATTTTCTGTTGCCTGCCATATTTTCTGTTGCCTGCCATATTTTCTTTTCGCTCGCTGCTTCGCTCGCAAATTACTATCAATGGAGGGAAAAGGAGGGACTGTTCGCAGTCTAGTGTTTACGGGACTCTTATGCTGTTCATACAACTAGAGTTGCGGTTGTACAGAAAACATTGTGTCGAGTGCGTACTAGTGTACTCGTGGGATGAATTTCTGACAATGGCTTATGATAATTATCATTACGTACTTTAAAGCGATTTGAGAAATAATGATAATGATCATCATTATGTTTGGCGCGAATGACAACAGCGAAAGGCCACACGGCCTGGAAAAGGGGGGTTGGGGAGAGACGTTTATCATTCTAGCTTCTGACCGCGCTAGCAGTATTCCAGTTTCTCGACTACGAAAGGGACTGTTTTACACGGTCTAGTTACTCGGGCTGCCTGTGGCAGCGCCGAGTCTTAAAATGCAAGTCGTTATTATTTTTTTTTTTTTTTTATTCAGTGTAGCACGCGATCTGCGCATGCGTTAAAGGTCAAATTCACACCAATCAGATTGCACTGTGCTGGTCACGCAACAATCGCCAGGTTAATGTATTTACAGAATTTAATACAGTAAATCAAAATGGTCGACCCGCGAGGGCGAAAGCCTTCCAACAGGCTCAGGATATTTCAACTGGCGCTCTTGTTGACCATAAAAATACATGAACAACCAGGAGCCGTAATACATTCGATCAGCGCTGTTTGGACAGATCCAATGTACATTTAGAAACGTAAGCGAAATACAATATCCAAACACGTTTAGATATCAACGGGTATCGAATTATCATCAAAGGTTAGATCTCGTCAGGCGCGCTCAGATAAGAAAGTTCAAAGCTCTCAGACAAGGCGAGACAAGGAGATATCACAGTTTCAATGAGTCATTGTCAGAAATCTATTCCATCGTGGGCGGTCTTGTACAGCTAAGGCATGTTTTACGACAGAACAAGAGCCCATCTGGGCTTTCACTCGGGCCACATGAGATTGAAGATGAAACTACCAAAAGATCCAAAACGAAAGTTCAGTTACGTAAGTACTGTAAGTAAACTCTTTTTGATTTGAATAAATTTCCTCTCAGTTTGTCTGGTAATGTACTTTTTCTTCTAATTATCGCTTTCAGTTTAACATCTGTGATTTAGAGTATGCGTACCTCAGAATAAATTATTTGAAAGGTCAACTGAATTCTTGTGTCGATAAGCGCAAATGTTTTTTGTGAAACAGTCTGTGGGCTAAACTATAGAATACCCTGCCACTCCAGCTAGATGGTATATTCAGTGCTACCGCGGTCCCGCAGTCAGCTTTATTAATATTCATGCATCGACTATGGGACTGCGGGACTGCGTTGCCACTTAGTTCAACGTCTTACCGATATTAATATTCATTAGTCGACTATGGGACTGCGGGACTGCGGGACTGCGTTGCCACTTAGTTCAACGTCTTACCGATATTAATATGTATGAGTCGACTATGGGACTGCGGGACTGCGTTGCCACTTAGTTCAACGTCTTACAGATATTAATATGTATGCGTCGACTATGGGACTGCGGGACTGCGTTGCCACTTAGTTCAACGTCTTACCGATATTAATATGTATGAGTCGACTATGGGACTGCGGGACTGCGGGACTGCGTTGCCACTTAGTTCATATCCTTCGTTAAAAAACAACTATATCCTTCGTTCTAAAAAAGCTATCGCGACTGCGGTACCACGGTAGCACTAACTAAATAACATAGCTTCAAAAAGTGGCGGGGTATTCTATAGTCGCTCCCAGTCTGTGTATATGAGAAGCGGCTTAATAGAAGAGCTTTCTCATTTATAGGAATTACAATTGTTTTTCTTGCTATGAAATTTATGTTTCATTTCACATTTATTCATACAGTTTTAGCCGGACATTTCCCCGAGTTTTTGATCTATTTTCAATCAAATTCAAAGTCTGAATATGTCATTGTATTGCATTTATACACTTAGTTTTCTGTTGTTCGAATCCTGCGTTATCGTAGTCATGCCATAAAAGCGATTAATAGACCAGTCTGTTTTTTTGACGTTCTCACTGGCGAATTAAAGCACGACTTGATACTAAGAGGATTTCAAATGAAAGTGTATTTCATCTTCAATCTCATGTGGCCCGAGTGAAAGCCCAGATGGGCTCTTGTTGTTATTAAAACATTTACTGTAGGAATAAATGCAAGTGAAGAAAGGTTTTCATTGCTGATTGATAAGATAAAGGGCAAAACAGTATCTCACGAGAATGACAAAAACCTACTGAAATAGAAACAAATTCCCGCTCTCATATCCCTCCATTTATGGTAGTAAAATTGTTAAAAAAATTGTTTTCATTCAGAAAACCTGCGTAGCAGCCCTCTTGTTTTCCCAACATGAAAGCGAGGTCGGTAACATGAAAGCGAGGTCACCCGCGGAAAAGAGGGTCACCTCAACATAAAGGACCTCGACCAAAACTTAGTTTAATTTGGAAGGGTGCCTGTTCTAAAGCTTAACTGTCACCTTTTGATTTTTGTGCGTTAGAAGGTGCCAAACCAAATATAACGAATATGTAAAGAGGGAAAGAGACGAAGCAAGAATGAAATATCGGCATCACCAACAACAAATAAAAACACAAGAAAATTTATAAATGCCGCGGGCTACCGAACCTGAACACAGAAAATGCACAATTTCCGATCAAAAAAAATGTGCAGTTCAGCCACATGCATAGCTTATCTGGAAAACTTGTCAATGAACACAACCGGTAGTAACCCAAAACTTAGGGAATGTTCAAAAAGAAAGCACCAAGTCGCGCTCTAAAGGGGGCTTCCGAGCCTTTTCAGAGAACAAACATATCATTCCCAGACCCCGGAACCGATATACTGAGTTTCCTGCGGAGGAGGCTAGGTTCGTGCAAACAGCCTTGCGGTCCAGGGGCCAGAGTCACGAAACTTTTCCTAAGACATGTCTAGCCTCCTCCACAGGCAACTCCCGTAAAATAGGATTCCTGTGCGGACCGGGGTTCCTGTGGTAGGAGAGAAGGGGGAGGGGGAAGAAATGAGGGGGGAGGAGGAAGAGAAAAGCCCCACCCCCTCCTCCTCACCTGAACCTTCCACAGGAAGCCCGCTCAGATGATCCTTCCACCATAGGAATCCCGGTGATTCAAATGTCTTATTATTTAGGAGTTGCCTGCGGGCTGCGGAGGAGGCTAAGACATGTCATAAGATATAAAATTTGTGACTGTCCTCAGAGATGTCGTAAATGCGATTCAGCAACTCTGTCGTAGAGTACTCCTAAGATGTTCTCAGCTAAGACATCTATTAAGCTTCCAGCCTCCGTGCAATTATCGATTACAATTAAAACGCCAATCAGCGCTGGCCTTATATATGGCCTAATTAATATTTTTGTTTTTAAATTGGCCATTCGCGAAATCGTTCCTTAATACAAAAACAAAAACGTTCATAATCCCTTTTGATTCAAATCTCCATCCCCAAGAGAATCTAAATTGATTTTGAGCTAAGCCATAACTTCGTGAACTGAGATGCGAAAAAAATGAAATCGAGTCGTACATGCGCTAGTAGGGACCTTAAGAAACCAGGACGGCGACGGCAGTGACGACGGGACGTAGAAACATTTTTCTCCCAAAATTTGGTGTTTACAATTTCCCTTGTTCGTCTTGAATTGTTTTTGACAACCAGATTTTCGAAAAAAATAATGACTATAGAGTTCCGTTCACGCCGAACGAAAAATGATTTGATTTACTTTCTTACGTTCACGTTGTCTTTAAAACGTACAATTTGGAGTTTTCACGTTGTGTTTTTGCAGAGAACGATGAAAATGTAGGAGACTGCGTGCATTTTCACGTGCAGTTATTGTATTTTGTAATTAAGGCTATTGTTTTATGCCGTCGTCCTAGACGTTGCCGTCGTGCTTTCTTAAGGTCCCTAAATAGTTGATGAGGCGCGTCGCACCGAATCGGCTATTAGCCGTGTACGACTCGATTTCATGCATGGGATAATTGTTTTATTGTACCGGTATAGGCAGCCACTGGATTATTAGAAAATATTTTTGAACATATCCAGTGGCTCTTGTCTAGGAAAGGGATACTGCCTCAACACGATTTCCTCTTCCAAATCAAAGCGATTGGCGCGAGACATCGATTTTGACCTCTTAAATTTAAGACACGTCGGTGTTCGTGAATAACACTTTTGTCCTAAAGTCTACTGACTTAGGAGGCTCTTGTGTCCTAAGACACCTTCGTGAATCTGGCACCAGGAAACCAATTAAACCTAATTTAACTAATCGAAAACAAATGTCCTGAAATAGTTTTAGTTCCCAAGGAAGCATGTACCAGTAGAAATCCGAGTATTTCTCACAAAGTAACAGCCTTACGGCCAAGTTCTTCGCCAGCTTCCAGGAAGCCAATCAAACCTATAAACCTAACCTCAACACATCGAAAACACTTCTCGGTATACAAAATGTCCATTTATACAATAATCTCTCTTGGTGACTCATGAAACAAATGCCAAGCGAGTCAGTCTATTTGAGAGAATAGTTTAATCATAACTTTTAAGTTAAAACATCTCACCGATACCCCACCGACATATGACCGACACCTTACCGTATCACACCGACCCACAAGTTTATTAGTGCTCCACTATTGAGTGTTACCCTCTCGAAATAAATTTTTCATTCATTCATTCACTATCGGCCGACACATAAACAGCAGGAGGGAAAAAATCGACCGACGTGTCGGTCGACCGACACACGACCGACTGTCGACCACCCCTCGACCGACCCGCGACCGACTTATGTCGGCCAACCATCGACCGATACGTCGGCCGACATTGCGTACACAGTATACATGATCCCGTAAATGTATCCAAATGTGGCTTCACATTTTCCTCACGCTTCAAGCTGTCGACTGTTTTACTAACTTAACAGGCGGTATTGCATACGTTTACGCCCCCGTCCACAATTGGAATAGATTTCTGACAAATGGTACCTATAATGTATGCTCAAGGTCGGAATATCGAATTGAAAGGAAGAGAATGTTACTGCACTACACCTTTGACTCATGAAAATATAACTCAGTTTCATATTAACTATTCCCAATCTTAGCGGGATTCTGCTTTTTTTTAAGCTTGCAGTGACATGTGCCAGCACATTCAAAACCCGCAAATAACTCAGCGGTATATGATCGCTCATGTACTGCTCATTGCGGCAATTACAATCCTGAAATTTAACCCACTCCACTGAGAGATTCAGAGTCCGATGAAGTTTAGCCTGGGTGGCAGGTTTTTTTCGTCGATACTGATCGGCGAAGCCGCGGGAGCCCGAACGGTACGCCGCGATAGTCGAGCGACAAGTCACGAGCGCCGCTCGACTCTCTCGGCGAAGCCGGCTCGGTGTCGGTGGGCAAAAATACCCTCTGGCACCCAGGGTAGTCGAGGATCCTGCCGGTAGCGAGTTTAATAGGTTATTTCTCATCGTTACTGCGAGATTAAAGGGGCTGTGTCACGGTAAGACTTTACATTCGTTTTTCCGGGCCGGAAACCAAGAGTTATTTTCACCGATTTTGATATGAACTAACGAACCTCTCAGCCATGTGGGATGCTTAAAATGAAAGCAAATATGCAAAAATGACTAATAAACAGAAATAACCGGACTTCTCGACACACCGTAAAATTCCGTCAACACAAAGTACAATTCTCAACACACAAGTACTATTCCATTATAATTAGTGCGAGTAACGCGAGAACCAACATTGCATATATTGATACATTTGAAACGCTCATGAGCTCATAGTTAATTGGGGGGGGGGATGGTTATGAAACCCAGCGACTTTCTTTGTTATAGGTCTTTGTTTTTTCAACCGTGACCGTGCACAAAACACAATCTTGATATATGTTAATCACTCAGCCAATAGAAACGTGTGGGTTCAGTCGTTCAGGGGACGCTAATGAGCTATGACCGTGCACAATCTTTTATCCGGCTTCCAACCTCAATCGCAGCGCCTTTGTTATCCCCTTTGAAATTTGCCGGGTTTCCTAACCATTCCCCTCTATTGACTATGCTCAGCTGGATGTCTCTTCCGGCATGTCGCGTTCTACGTACCAAACGAATTCAAAGCGGTTCCTTCTTCGGCTCCGTTGCTTCGTCAGCTCATGCCTTAATACTACCTCCATGGCCATCTATCCTCGGACGTTTTGAATCCGGTCCTTCGTTGACCTTTTATTTCAATTACTCTAGTCGTTTTATTTTTCCCCTTTGCTCCCCTTTACCGTTTAGTTGTTTCCGTTCGTTTCCATCGCCTTTCTCATGTAGCCTCAGCTTTGGACATGAATAGTTGGAACACGTCCCCCGCACCCCCTCATTTCAATGTTGGATAAACTTTCGTAATGGTTTGGTCACTTTTTTTCCCCAACATTGAATGGGGGGTGGAAGGGGGGAGAGAGGAACTGCAGGGTTGCGCGCTGCTTCTGGTCCATGACAATTAAAGGATTAGTGTTGCAAGAGTCATGTCCAAAGGACATGAATAGTTGGAACACGTCCCCGGCACCCCCTCATTTCAATGTTGGATAAACTTTCGTACTGGTTTGGTCACTTTTTTTTCCCCAACATTGAATGGGAGGTGGAAGGGGGGAGAGAGGAACTGCAGGGTTGCGCGCTGCTTCTGGTCCATGACAATTAAAGGATTAGTGTTACAAGAGTCATGTCCAAGCTTTGGACATGAATAGTTGGAACACGTCCCCTGCACCCCCTCATTTCAATGTTGGATAGACTTTCGTACTGGTTTGGTCACTTTTTTCCCCCAACATTGAATGGGGGGTGGAAGGGGGGAGAGAGGAACCGCAGGGTTACGCGCTGCTTCTGGTCCATGACAATTAAAGGATTAGTGCTGCAAGAGTCATGTCCAAAGGTGCTGCTTTCAGGCGGTAGATGGTGTTTTTTTCGCACAGCAAACGGATCATCGAAGCGGCAGGCTATTCTTGTGTTGCTTATTATATATGCTAGAAGCATTACCCATAATGCTATTATCTCGTGTCCAATTCAAACCTCTTTACCGGTCGGCAGAATATTAATTTCTGACTACGGTCAAACCCCCTCTGTTGAGCGGTCACTTATCAAAGACCTGGATTTCGCTTCTCTTATTTACTGAAAGCTTTGCTCCGATTCTGGAGCGGGGCTAGCCCGGTCTCTCCAAACCGGGCCAGTCCGCCTCATGTAATCGCAGAGTTAATTTTTGGTGTTTCACAGCCGAGGCAGGCTAGACCTCCAAACTCGCCACCCGGGAAACCAGCCAACCCGCCTCTTAATTATAACAGAGCATACATCACTTTATACGTGGTCAGCATAGACTGGACTCATGAATCACGTATTTATTTACTGGTTCATAAGATTCCTAACCTGCCTAGCCTGCTTGCCGGCTCTCCTGTAATTTTTTTCGGTCGTTTCTTTTCGAATTGGGTCACCTGTGGCACGCGGTCAAAATGGTCCTCGCCCCATTTTGACCGCGTGCCACAGGTGACCCAATCCGAAAAGAAACGACCGAAAAAAATTACAGGAGAGCCGGCAAGCAGGCTATAACCTGCCGTTTAGCTCACACCGCCTACTACAAAAATACATTTAGGCGTGATATCGACCTGCTATCGAATATCAGCTATTTTTTCAGATATTTTACTTTTCTCTACTATCAAATCACAAGCATCTACTATCCAATATCGATTAACTATTGAATATCAGATATTTCAGTTTTTTTGAATATCAAATCACGAACATCTATTACATTTAAAAACCTGATAACATCTGATGTTTATCAAATATTCAAGTTTCTTCTAAATAAATCCGATATTGCTTTACCTTTGAATATCAGATCTTTATCAGCTATTTTATATTTTTTTTTTAGTATCAAATCGAATATATCGTATAGTAGTATTATATCGAATATCAAGCACTATCTAATTAGATATCTAAAGAGTACCGAACTGTAACGTCACAAATTTGCAAAATTTAGATGAAGAATTTTCGGAGCAATATAAAAGAACATTACATATCAACAATGAGGTGTATACGGGCAACGGAGATATAGGCATTGGAATATATATTTTTCTTTCACAAATCAGTTTTTGTACTGGAATCTCGGCTGCTTTTTATCGTAGTCACCTCATTTTGGGTATATAATGTTCTTTTATGGTGTTCTTTCTGAAACTGTGGTCAAACGTTCTTAAAGCAAAAAATTATTATTTATGACGTCATCACTTCGGTACTCTATTAGATGTCTAATGTGATAATATCAGATAATAGCACAAAATTAGTTATCTAACGGTTAGGTGTAGGTATATTATATATCTGATAGTATCAATATATGTGCCTAACTCCACGAAAAGGGCGGCAGTACCGTGCTGGTTTACTTTAGTGCATTGCATGCTTTTCAAAAGTACTAAGACATTATACACATAGCATTTATTATTTCAGTTATTTTTAAGTAAGGAAGTGCTTGATTTTTTTTTTGCGAAAAAAGCGGAGCCAGAACAAAGCTTTTCCGCTTGCAGGATATTATTTTTTTAAAACACCCCCCCCCCTCAAAAGTCAAATGGTCGGCCCCTAAGAGTGAATCTCCAATATGCGTGCTTGTGCGTTTCAGCTGCTTCCTGATACTAAAAATAGATTTCATTAGACATTATCATCGCCACCGCATGCTACAAGACTCCCTGTCTTACGTATGCTCTCTTGATAGTCTTGTCAGGCACAACATTTTCTCTGAACACAAAAGGCTTGGTGGTGATCACAAAAGTATGACATCATCACGCATAAGCAGGGACGGCAGAGCAAAATTTCAAGTGGGGGGCTAAAAAAGTGTGTGTGTGTGGGGTAACTAGGCAAAATATTTTTTGGCTATAGCTAGCCCCCCGGCTGCGCCGTCCCTGATAAATTAGGCCCATTCACAATCACATACATTTTTTTACTAAGGGCATCCAATAAAATGTTTTGTTTACCATCATCTGACTGACTCTCTACTTTCTACTTTTATCATGCGAATTGTCAATCCAATAGTAGTAGAGGAAAAAGTAGTTGAGGAATACATGAAAGTTTTAAAAGGGCTTCACGTGATCAAACTGACTTAGTTACTTAAGACTTTACTTGGTTCCAAAGCCCCTAACATCGGTTCTTTCTTTTTAATTTTTCTTGGCCCGACGATGGCTATTTATTGGGATGGCCAAGGCCACTTAATTCAGGGTACCTATAAAATATCAGTCAAATATAAATTAAGTTGTTTCACAATACTATATTTTATGAGGTGCTGTAAGCTATGCTGGCACACTCACATCCTGTGCACACAGGCTAAGCTTTTCTGGCAATTTGCAGAAATTCACAAACTACGAAACTTCCATGTACAGATGAAATAGAGTGGATCTTGAATGAAATCACAACAATGACATTAACAGCACTACATGGCATACCATGACATTGAAATGGTTTCCCATTGTTTTTGTCTTTCTGATCCAATCAAATTACACAGTTATGGTACAGTCAGTTGCAGCTAAGGCAAGGTTACGAACATGACATTTTTGTCCCACCCATACAAAATATGCTCTCTTACCATCTTACCAGAGGTGGATCCAGTGGGTGTGTTCAGGGGGTTAGAGCATCAATGTCTTTAGATTAAAAATAAAATATTGTTTCACAACCCCCTCCCCCCACCCCAACCCCTATGACTTGCTCAACCCCCCTTTCACAAAATCCTGGATCCACTCCTGATTACCTAGAAAGAACATGCCAGATTTAAAAACAAATAAAATAATTACTGTAGCTGGATCTTCAATGATCACCATGTTATCAGAAACTTTGAATGAAATCATCCACGTATGAGACATGGAAGTGAGGTGAATAGGGTTTCCCTGGCTTCATGAAAATCCTCTATAATTTTAATCAAATCCAACTGATGAGGGGGACAGAATCGACATGAACAATAGAATTTTGAACAAAATCTGCTCTGCTGAGGAAAATTTAACTTCGAATTGTCTGGTTTCCAGATATCAGCTGTATCAATGTTTATCCCACAATATTTAATACCATATTTGGTGGCTGTTACCGCTATTGCACGTTCTACAAAATGCATTTGATAGCGATTTCCTTTGTGTTGTTGCTGTTTTGTCCCCCTCCCACGACCGTGATCCTTAGCATTTAAACAATAGATTGTTTTGATTTGACTTCAAAATGATATAGGGCAATTCCATGGTCAATAGGCTCATGCATGATGATGTCATACTTGTGTGATCACCACCAAGCCTCATTTTCGCACAACATTTGAAGGGATGTGTGCAACAAGGGCATAAGTGACGCCTGATCACATTCTAAATTTTTCCTTAGAAAACCAATAATTTGAAGGAGAATTTAGAAGGTGATCAGGAGTCACTTATGCCCTTGTTGCACTGCACAGCCCTTCATTTTCTCTCAACACAAAAGTGAGGCATCGTGGTGATGACAAAAACATGACATCTTCACGCATGAGGCCTACTCCCATGAATTTGAATTCCCTTCTTGGAAATAGATTTGACTTCTAAAAAAAAAAAATTTACTGAATGGTAATTAAATCATTTTATGATTCTTAATCTTCAATTAATTGGTAGCTACCATTTGTGAATGGTATACATGTATATGTTGTAGGTTGTTTCTCAATTCAGGTCATTTTTAAACAACCTAGGTCATTTTTAAATAACCTAGGTTATTTTTAAAATATAAATAACCTAGGTCATTTTTAAACAACCTAGGTTATTTTTTAAATGACCTAGGTCATTTTAGGGTCTTTTAAATGTAGGGTTAGGGTTTGTATGACTATATTGAAGAATTTAAAGCATTACATTTCTACGTTGCGACTTAGCTCTAAAAACCCTAAATTAGTGAGCACCCATTGTTGACAGTTAGGGTGTTTTTAAATGTAGGGGTAGGGTTTGGATTAGTTCACAGGACCATTGAAGAAGCATTATTTAAAAGCTTAATTTAGTGACTATAGCTCTAAAATCATTGACTTCAAAGTAAGTGAACAGCCCTTGTTGACGGTTAGGTTTTTTTTAAATACAGGGTTAGGTTTTGGATTAATTAGTTCACAGGACCATTGAAGAAAAGTGCACTTGAAAACACTTGAAAACTTTGCTAAATTCTCCATTAAGTTCAGATGTATTTAGACTCGTTCTATTAATGATTTGGGATTTAAAATGGTTAGGTTTTTTTCAAATTTGGGGTTAGGTTTTAGAAGGTTTGTATGAAAATTCGACAATATGAATAATTAATATGCTTACACTGAGAAAGCGCCCGATCATTTATCCATTTTTTACGTCTTTTCACATTCTCGGAGTTCTTTGATTAGAGACTGACAAGACAAATATAATACAGTTAATGTTAGAGGTGATGCGCTTTCTTTTGTCTTTACTTTCGGTCAGTGATTACTCTACTTAAGTCGGTTCGGTTGACACAGTTTGTTTCGAAGTATAAGTGGAGCCGTAATAAAGTCAAGAAACAAAGTATTTTTTCTGGATTTAGCTTCCTTACTTCCCTTGATTTGCTGCAGCTTTCATAAAAGAACGCAGAGTCAACATAAACGTGTTGTTTAATGTCGTCCATACAATGTTTTCGAAAGATGTTTCAAAGTCCGATTTTGTTAGTAGTACGCATGCGCACATAACGAGAGGGACTGGGTTCAACGATAAGTCACTTGGAGAATAAATGATGTGTTCAAATCAACAAGCGCTTTCGTGGCGCAGTGCGATAATCCACTGGATTAATATCTACCAGGCGTTCCTTGTGATTCGGCCAAGTTAAGCCAGACCGGGCAAGGTTAGTAAGTGGATGGGTGACCGTTGAGGTAAGTGGTACAGTACAGTAAGGTGTGTCAGGGGGGACAAGGAGAAAATTGAGAGGCAGTGGGAAGGGAGGGGAAGGAAGTAGAGGGGAGGGGTAGTTCGTCAAAAAATATTTTGTAGGGGAGGGGTGGGTGATTTTTTTTTCTTTTTTAAAATGACCTAGGTTGTTTTAAAATGACCTAGGTTGTTTTAAAAACAACCTGAATTGAGAAACAACCTACAACATATATATATTTCTTTTATGTTAATTTGTTTTATAATTATAGTATCTCTGATATTCTAATGAATATTTTGTATTGGTCAGCAGATCTCCAAATGAACATCTTCAGGAATACTATACTTAGTCTTGTGCTCATCAAACAATGCTTGAAGTGCTATGACATACTTCTCATGTAGCTCACTCACTTCCTCTAATGATGGCTGCTGTACTTTGTTCACTTTGATTGGAGCCCCAACTGAAACATTGACAAGCATTTAATTTAATATAAGTATATACAGATAGTCAGAACTATGGACAATTATTGTACAAAGAGGGGACTTAAACTAACTGGTCATGTGACCTTATCAATCAAAAAAGCAGTGCTAGTACAATTTAATATTGCAATATGGATGTCATGCAGAAACACTTGTTTGAAATAGTGACATGTCTGGCATATCAGTGCAAAGAGCAAACTGCCTCAGTGAAATAATACTAATCTTTAAAGTGCGCCTAACCCTTCTTGCAATTTTTATACTTATGAACTAGTATAAAGAGTTTTGAGTTTTTGGTTTACAGAGAATGCTCTACATAATGTTCTACACTTGTGTGAACTAGTGAAAAATTGACCTTTGCTGACTCATAACTGTGTTAGGAAAAGCCTGCATGATTCAATTCCTGGGATATGACATCATCCCAGGAAGTAGACTTTGCAACAATAATTTGAATGGCATTTCAAGCACGACTGTCACAGTTTGGGATGTTAGAATAATTTGTTCTACCTAATTTACCTCAGTCTATTCCATTGTATTCTTAAAAACAGCAGGGCTTTCAAAACAAGCCAGCAGCTGCCAGAGTTCTGGCAGTTGCTTTGGCATGCATCACCAGTTATTTTCTCTTTATCAACAGAAAATGAAACATTTAATTGACTTTTAGCTTTTTTGCGAAAAGCCTACCTTTCCTACATGTATGTTGACCTCCTGCAGCTCAAAAACATTTTGAAACCCTGAAAAGTTCAATATTATTCATGATAAAAGATCTTACCAACAGTGTGGATTGGCCTTCTGTGAGGAAGAATACCATATGTATACTGAAATATCCCTCTTCCATGAAACAGAGGTGGTGCAAAGCCCATTAGACCTTTCATCTTGGTCTGCCACTGGCGTAGTGCCGATCCTCTGGGATTATCAACCTGATTATAGAGGTCATTCTCACCAAATGAAAATACTGGTACTAGCGATGCACTGAAATTAAGAAAAAAAATCTTATTACAGTGCAACTAACTGAAATGAGGCCACTAATTGAGAACAAGAACTAAACACATTGCAAAACGAACCATTCCAAAATACAAATCCTAGGCTTATCCATGCAATTTTCTTCATTCAAAAGACTCCAACTTTAGTCCACAAAATTTGCCTTTTACTGGATCGAAGCTTGAGCAAGTTGAAATGCTATTGTCTTGTACTCGCCACTGATTGGCCCAAATAACCATAAGTTGGAATGCTTTGTTTTTGTTCTGCAATGTGATTGGTTCTCGTTGTCTAAGTGGCCCTGGTTTCAGTAGTCCCACCCTGTATGATTCTCTACACTATATATAGAGAGATAAAGTATACAAGTTAGGCTAACATTACAATACTCCTTAAAATCTGGCAAATACTTAGTTGTTAAAATGTATAAATTGTTATGACTAGAGTCTCAGCTGACTCCAATGTTGGTATTGATGGTTTAGATTTATCTCTTAATGTCAAGTGCCAACGGTCCTTGGATCTGGGGAAGATGTTGATCAACTCATGTTTTTACCAAATCTTAATATACATTTGTGAGAATCAAAGGTACTGCAGTACATTCAACCCCCCTGATTTGGCTGACTGTTGGTCTTGCGGTTAAGTACACTAATTTATAAGGTAACATCAACAAACTATATGTACATGTTACTAGCTAGTTAACTAATTTAGTAAAATTTATCAAAATCATCAACAACTCTACATGGTGGGTACAAAGTTAAATGACCCAAAAATTGAACAATCATGTATCTTAACTACCGGTATATCTTCAAAAGCATATAACAGAGAATACTGAATATTATTTTGGTGGGAGGGATAAGAAGGGTGAACTAAAGAAAATTAAATCTGATGGTTTAACATTAACTCAAGCATCTCGATGATGTCGCAATTACATAATTTATCAATTATTTACAATATAGGCTTCTTAATAATTTCAATTACCTTTAAATTAAATTTAGAATGTTGGTCAAAATTAAATTTAGAATGTTGTTCAAAATAGGAATATCCACTCATATCATTAATACTAGGAATAAGAACACTACAGACTTCCTGCATCATATATTATACAAAGTGGGGTCAGCAGAGAACCTGTTCTCTCTTCTTAAAAGACTGGAACAGTTTGCCTAATGAAGTTACTCAGACACCTTTCCTAAATATAAATTTTGGAAGTTTATGCTCTGAATATATGAAGGGCTGTGTGGAAAAAGGGGGTAAGTGTCTCCTGATCACATTCTAAATTCTCCTTCAATTTATTTGTTGTCTAGGGGAGAATTTAGAATGTGATCACTGATTACTTAGACCCTTTTTAAACACATCCCTTCCTATATTAAAAGTAGGGATCAGTCACGGTTTCTGAGAAATAATAATAATAATGGCCACATTTATATAGCGCCATATCAACCACAGTTTCATATGGCGCTTTACATATGACTGACATATCCCATCAGTGAATTATTTCGGACTGCTTCACGGCGCTAATAGCTGCCATGCAGTTTACAATGTTGAGTGTGGTTAGTGCAATGGCCTCCCCCACACTTCACCCTAACCTTTAATGGTTAACCATCAACAAAACGATGCATATCCAAGAGAGGGGTGGGTTCACGAGTAGTTTCTCAGAAACCGGGATTGAGCCAAAAGGGAGATTTAGTCAATTTATAGTCAATTTACCTCAACTAGTGCTTTTTAGATATTTTTTCAGGTTCAACCATTGTAGTAGTTTATTGTAGTTTTTAATAATAATTTTAACCTGCAATTTTAGCTTAGCATTATTCACGTACACATATATATATTTAAAAAACGTTTAATATTATAAACATTTAATATTATAAACGGTTCAACCATTGTAGTAGTTTATTGTAGTTTCTAATATTTTAACCTGCAATTTTAGCTTAGCATTATTCACGTACACATATATATTTAAAAAACGTTTAATATTATAAACGGTTCAACCATTGTAGTAGTTTATTGTAGTTTTTAATATTTTAACCTGCAATTTTAGCTTAGCATTATTCACTTACACATATGTATTTAAAAAACGTTTAATATTATAAACGGTTCAACCATTGTAGTAGCTAGTTTATTGTAGTTTCTAATATTTTAACCTGCAATTTTAGCTTAGCATTATTCACGTACACATATATATTTAAAAAACGTTTAATATTATAAACGGTTCAACCATTGTAGTAGTTTATTGTAGTTTTTAATAATAATTTTAACCTGCAATTTTAGCTTAGCATTATTCACGTACACATATATATATTTAAAAAACGTTTAATATTATAAACATTTAATATTATAAACGGTTCAACCATTGTAGTAGTTTATTGTAGTTTCTAATATTTTAACCTGCAATTTTAGCTTAGCATTATTCACGTACACATATATATTTAAAAAACGTTTAATATTATAAACGGTTCAACCATTGTAGTAGTTTATTGTAGTTTTTAATATTTTAACCTGCAATTTTAGCTTAGCATTATTCACTTACACATATGTATTTAAAAAACGTTTAATATTATAAACGGTTCAACCATTGTAGTAGCTAGTTTATTGTAGTTTCTAATATTTTAACCTGCAATTTTAGCTTAGCATTATTCACGTACACATATATATTTAAAAAACGTTTAATATTATAAACGGTTCAACCATTGTAGTAGTTTATCGTAGTTTTTAATACTTTAACCTGCAATTTTAGCTTAGCATTATTCACGTACACATATATATTTAAAAAACGTTTAATATTATAAACATTTAATATTATAAACGGTTCAACCATTGTAGTAGTTTATTGTAGTTTTTAATATTTTAACCTGCAATTTTAGCTTAGCATTATTCACGTACACATATATATTTAAAAAACATTTAATATTATAAACGTTTAATATTATAAACGGTTCAACCATTGTAGTAGTTTATTGTAGTTTCTAATATTTTAACCTGCAATTTTAGCTTAGCATTATTCACGTACACATATCTATTTAAAAAACGTTTAATATTATAAATGGTTCAACCATTGTAGTAGTTTATTGTAGTTTCTAATATTTTAACCTGTGATTTTAGCTTAATTAGCATTATTCACGTACACATAAATTTTTATATTTAAAAAACGTTTTATATTAATTTTTTAAACCATTTCCTTAGAGGGCCCTTATTATTATTATTATTATCATAATTATTATTAATAATATAAAATTTACAGTGAAAAAGCAGGCAACATCATTATGACACGTATTTGTAAATGTCTTTAGAATAGTATGACACAGGCTAATAGTATGACACTGAATAGGTAAGCTGCAATATTGTGTTTTGCATACTTTTCTTATGAGAGAAAGCACCATTTGCATGTCAGACATATGTCATAGAAAATTCCTAATACCTTGGGATAACATGCATGTATTTATCATAGAAGCTTCTAAATTGTGCCAATCAAAAACACATCAAGATTATCGCAATGATAACATACTTTATATACCTAATGTGTATTTAACATATAATTTGACCTTAAAAGGAGTTGTTTATTATGATGTACGTCACATACACCAATGTCATTATACAAAACATGTTCCATTTACTTTTAAATTTAATTAAATTTGAGGTCTATCAGGGGTGTCATCATACAGCTACCTACTCTGTCTATTGCTGCTGATAAAGATATGTATGACACCTACTTTTCTTTCATGGCCTCTTTTTACTCAAGAATTTATTGAAGACCCTGGTCTATAATTTTAAAAAAGTTTATATTTTTGTCACACTCAACTGAGCGTTTTCAAGGTCATTTATGCCCACCGTGCTAACATGTCAAGATGCATGAAGGCTTTTGTACATTCGTAATGTACTGGAACAATGGACATGAAAGGACTTTGTTAAGGCATATGTCATAATATTAAAGAATAGGTCTGTACTGAACCAAACAACAAACATTTTAAGGCATACACGCGTTACAAGATTTTATCAGTTGTATAAAATATATTTACTAATTTAGGCATATACTGTATTATAATATAGATAAGATAGTACGCGCGCTCTGATTGGCTAAGAAGCCATGTTTTATCAGAGTATATAACATGGTTAGCCGTGTTATATAGTTTTCAACTGGCGGTTTCCTTTCATCGCGCGCGTAAATCTATATTATAAAACAGATAAAGAAGCCTTAAATCCATGTTTTATACTATCATAAAACACTCTGGTCATTTGAGAACACTCTAGAAATGTTGAAAGCACGCGCCTTTGGCTTGTGCTTTAACATTTCTCTCATGTTCTCAAATGCCCATCGTGTTTTATGATAGTATAAAACATGGCTAAGGCTTCTTTATTTGTTAAATAAAACTTGGAAGAATAAATGCCTTCAAAACAGATTTCATAAAATCCCCTGAGTGCCACTCCTAAAACTATGGTAATTACATTTCTTTTCAACAAAGCCTAGCCGGTCTTTAATATAACTGATTCCTTTCTAGTTCATAAACTATCTGACTGGTACATTCTCTTCAACTTACCCATTTCTAAGTGCAATTTTCGCGAAGCCTTTTCTATTCTTCAACGTGACTTTGAAGTGCCCCGGATGAGCATCCAATGATTCTGCAGCCCCACCGATGACAAGAATCGCTGCATGTCCAGCACCCATCTTCTGCAAAATATACTCTATGCTATCTTTTTCGACCGTGCAAACACCAAAAGCCATGTTATAATCTCTGGTAATAGGAAATTTCATATTTCCCGCGAGTGTCAAAACATGCGGGACGATCCCCGGGTACTTTTCTGAGAATCCCGTACCTTCGGTGCAAAAACTTCCCAGTGCTCCAAGGCTCATAATCCCGTGAGGATGGCAGCCAAAAATGTAGTTTTCCTTTGGATCTAAGTCCGATGTCTTGACCAACGTCATTGGAAAAAAATCGCAGAAGTATTTCCATATTTTTAGGTGACGAAACCACGGAACGATGCGACCACCGCGGTTTGGTTTGTTGTAGTTAAGAACGTATGTCCAGCCGAGGTAAAACAGAGCAAAAAGTGCCGTACTTGGAAAAATTAGGAGAAGAAACAGCAAACCACAGCCGATAATGTGCCCGAAGAGGAAAGAATACACCATAAGAACGACGACGAGCGTTTGTAGACGCCGTTTTAGAGGCGTTTTTATTGGAGCCCACTCGATTGGAGCCATGTTCCTTTCCGAAAGATTTCGCTTTCTGGCGTTTGTTGAACATGAATCCAGGGGGGTGACACCTAAAGAGCAAAAACCATGAACGTCATTTTAACTTGATTAAGTGACCACTAAAAAATACGTATTAGAGGATCTTATATCTTCAGAAATAAGAGTATAACATATGTGAGGAAATAAAAGTGGTACATGTTAACTAACATTATTTGATTTTGGGGGAAATGCCCTTCACCTATCCATGCATCGTAAATTTTGTAGCATAGTCGTACCCATCCTGAAGGGTGACCAAGGTTCACATTTAACGGAAGTAAACCAAGTGCACCAAGTGCTCTTTGCATGCTGCACGGCATGCTTCATGATCATGCATGCTTGAAGTTCACCCTTTATATATGGCGCGTTATATAAAGGGAGACCAATCCTTTCTCCATTTAAATCGATGTTGCTTCAGATCATGATACAATTCTCCTTCTGCCGGGTACCCCACGGTACGACAGTACTAACTATAACCCTAATCACTTATACTAGCCTGCTATGCTGACGTGCATACGTATTTTTTCACTCTCATAATTTAACGTTTGAAATATCTTCTTTAAAAGCCTTTTGACAGAAGCTAATAACTGCTAGCGCTATTACCTTTTTAGCTTAAAGCAGCTACTTACCGTATTGTTATCACTTGGCCAAACCACTTTAACCCCCAGTAAGTAATATTTTGACCACAAATGAAACCGATGCAAATACTGTAAGGGACGGACCATTAGAAAAGTGATGGGGGGAGGGGGGTGGGACTTTTCTGACTTGCTCGAAAATTAGTGGTGCACGAATTTTTTTGTGTGGGTAATCGGCCTGCACGAATATTTTTTTTCATTAATCATTTTTATATAGCAGCATAAAGCCAAATGCATCGATAACATATATAATTGACATAATTGAGTCACTATTTCAAAGATACTGTTTCTGTAAGGGACAGAAAGCAGCAAGGTAGAGACAGAAAGCAGCAAGGTAGAGACAGAAAGCAGTAAGGTTGAGATAGAAAGCAGTAAGGTAGAGACAGAAAGCAGAAACGTTGCTCAAGATAGAAAGCAGTAAGGGAGAGACAGAAAGCAGTAAGAAAGAGACCGGTAAGCAGTATAATGGTAGCTAGAGACAGAAATCCAACAGGAAAGGAACATTTACGACCGTGCTGACTCTGGTGATGATGTTGAGTGGATGACAGAAGATGAGTCATCATCTTATGAGTGAGACTATTTTTACATATATTTTCATATTTATCGACCAAAAATCCAGTCACAAAGAAATTGTGGAATTTTAGAATATATTATTAGTTCTAAAAATTTTTTGGAAGAAATGGTAGAATTCCCGAGAGCAACCTTCATTGAAATTAGGTATATCTGTGCTTATTATTAGTATCAGCTAGCTTTTACACAAAATGAAGGAGCATGATATATCTTCTTGGATTGTTGTATTTACCCATAGTTACAGTTTATCCATATTGTTTATTATTTATGATATTTACAATTTTATTTAAATCTTATATCAAAGTTGTTAATTTTAAATTTGATATTTTGAGATACCCCAAAAAATATAAAAAGGATACATTATTGTTGCTTTTGGTTTTTGTCAGTTCAAGAAAATATATTTCCAATAGTTGGGGGATTTCCCTGAGAACCAGTGTTTTAAAATATATGGATAATAGTGGAGTGTTGTATTTACTCATAGTTGCAGTTGATACATATTGTTTATAATCATGATTTTTTTTTATTATTGAAATCTTATAATTATACAGTAGTTGTTAATTTATGTGATATTTTGAATACCAGAAAATAAAAGGATATATTATTTTAATATATAATTTTCGATGAAATACCAGTGTATATTTCTTTCTAATAAGTGATATCTTCACACGTGAAGATATAAATGATATCTTCACACGTGAAGATATCACTTTTGAAAATATGACTCGATTTCAAAGATTTCTAGCCTTTTTAGTAAGAGATTGAAACTAGTATTTCATCAATAATTATATATTAAACAGAACATTACATGGCCGCTTGGAGATACGGATTTTATCTTCTCGTGTTGACGAGTATCTTACTCGTTCGCTGCGCTCACTCGTAAGATATTTCATCAACACTCGAAGATAAAATCGGTATCTCCGCGCGGCCATGTAATATCCTCTATGTTACTATGGTTTTGTGTTTCATGAAAATATGACTGTTTCCAATGATTGGGGGGATTTCCCCAAGACCCATTGTCTGGATAATATGCTCAACCATGGATTATAGTATAGTATAGTATAGAACTTTATTTTGATAGGGTAACTCCTTCAGCTAATTACAACTTAACTGTTATCAACGGAGGCCCTATACACAACTACTACATCAATGATCAATATTCAAATAAACAAAATATACAAAAATCAAATTATACAGTTTACAATTATACAAATTTAAAACAAAAAAAGGAGATATGAATAATCAAAATAATAATAAATCAAAATAATAATAATTATTAACCTACCTCGTAGTAGACTGGGTTCTTGATCGAATTTTTTTTCTTTTGTGCCGAAGCTGGTCGAATTTTCACTTTTCTAATCATTTTTCTAATGGTCCGTCCCTAACTTCAAAAATGTAGCGCGCGCGTGTCTTATAAAATCTATTTTTAGTAACCGGAAGTGCGCGAGCAATCTCGTTCCCAGAGCCCGCGCGTTTTTCGGCCAGCGGTGACCAATCCACACAGCGGTTAAACGTCTGCGCATGCGTTAAAAGTCTTGCAACAACAACGTTTCCAAATCAAATTCAAAGCGAGCCGGCGGCAATTACCATGTCTGTCAAAGATTGAGCGACCTTGCCCTTTTTTCATCCAATCTTTCCCACCGTCACTGTTCACAAACCAGCTTTCAAACCTTGAGAACTTCTTTGGTAAATTACGAAACAATTTGGTAAACTCACAGTTTGAAGTTTGTTCAATTTCCCGTCGACTGTGAAAATAAAAAGCTTAACTTTCACGTATTTTTCTTAACTTTTGGGGGTAGAAGTTCACTGTAATACGTTTTAAGGTAATTTTGCGCGGGAAATCTGACCGTAATACGCACCCGCAGACGTTTGACCGCTGTGTCTCGTATCACACAGCGGTCAAACGTCTGTGCATGCGTCAAAAGTCTTGCCACAACAACATATTCCAAAACAAATTCAAAGCGAGCCGGCGGCCGTCACTGTTCACACACCCGTTTTCAAACCTTGAGAACTTTTTTTGTAAATTACGAAAACATTTGGTAAACTCACAGTTTGAAGTTTGTTCAATTTCCCGTCGACTGTGAAAATAAAAAGCTTAACTTTCACGTATTTTTCTTAACTTTTGGGGGTAGAAGTTCACTGTAATATCGATTCAACTTGTGGGGTCTCATGCTCGAGGATCCAGCGCTATTTTTTCTCGGCCACAAAAAAATTGGATCTCGGAGACCCCTAAAAGATAGCAGACCTTTGGAAGACCCCTAAGAGATAGCACTGCTAACGATTTTAACCCCTAAAAGATAGGTCGAGCACCCCCGTCTATTTTTATGGGGAGTCCCCCCCCCCCCGGGGTTTTAAGGTAAATTTTGCGCCGGCAATTCGCGCGGCCGCCCACCAGACTGACCGTAATACGCACGCGCAGACGTTTGACCGCTGTGTGTCTCGTATCTTGGCGCTGGCCGAAAGATCGCGGGCTCTGGGAACGAGATTGCAGTTAAAGCGAAAGGGCGCGAAAATATATTCCAGTCATCAGATTGTTGTCGCGTGCTCGCGCACTTATACAAGGAGGGATGCATGCGACTACTTTTTGGAATCCGTATAAATAAAGATGTATCGACGATTGAGTCAGTGCAGCGAAGAGCGGCCAGATTCGTACATAACCAGCGGTCTCACATTCGCTGGTTGCAGCAAGAGCGGATTTCGATTGAGTGTCGAAAGCAATCCGTGATCGTTTTGGTTCAGTGCGTTTGCTCAGTTTTCCTATTGGCTGTAGAAAATGTTTTGTGATTATCAGCCAATCAAGTGCTAAACGAAAACCAAACGTGCTTTGGTCCATCCTTCGATCACGTAAAACCAATCGTGAATTACTTCAGTTCGTGATTGTTTCACTTGCTCCCGTGATTGGTTCTGTGATTAGTTTGGTTCTCAATCGAAATCCGCTCTACTATTAAATTAACTACATGTTTCAAATATTTTGCCCAGCTCGAAGTACTCTGGGTTCCAGAGGCCTTTGTGAGGGAGGAGCCTCACTATAGTTGCTAAATTGTTTCGGATTGGTCTACCTGTGGCGCGCGGTCAACCAATCCGAAACTCAAATTAGCAGCAAATAAAACAACTTCGCACTTTACCCTAAAAACCTCTGGTATCCAGGGTATACATAACGGGGTCTATACACACACTCTAAAATTATGGTATTTTCTGAAGGCAATTTGTTTGCGTGACGTCACTGAGAACACATGCACTATTGATAACATGGTGATGTACAGTGGAACCTCGATTTAACGAACCTCTATATAACGAAGTCCTCGGTATAACGAACGATATTCTTCAGCCCGGCAAAATTACAAGTAAAATGTATGTAACAGATTGAACCTCGATATAACGAACCTCGATTTAACGGAATCCTCGTTATAACGAACACAATCCGGCAGCCCAAACGTAAAATCTACCCCGATATAACGAATAAATGACAACACGCGACAAAAGATGAATGCGGAACAGACCAACAGCGATGAAAATCCATTAATCCTGTAACAAGAGAACAACCTCTCAGTCAACAGCTCATTAGATGTGTATATACAGTACAGACACTGGCACTATCGAGACATCTACAGATCCGCTTTATCCTCTTTGTCTCTTATTAGCTCTATTAACTTCGTTACTTTTGAAGGCTTCTTGTGGTAAAAGGTATAAGTAGCCGGAATTTCTAGACCAATGACCTCGTTTCTCCGTTTGCCAGTGACTTCCGCTGAGATTTGTCCTCCGTGCTTTAGAAATAAGTGAAACACACGTGAAAGTGTCAATGGCACATGACCACGATCATTGATTGATCATCCAGAAATGAAATTCGTTTTAACGAGGTTTCGATTTAACGAACCCTCGATATAACGAACCAATTTCCCCAGTCCCTTGGCACTTCGTTAAATCGAGGTTCCACTGTATATGTAAGCGCGCGTGACTTAGTCAGTGTCAGGTCACGAGTGAACGTATGACGTACTAGCAAAGAAGCAAGTTTTTCCTGTCTGTTGCTCGGCTGAGCCTTGTTCAAACGTTCTTGCTAAGTCAACTGACTCCGAGGCCCCTAGAGTCTTTCATTTCGGTCTCAGACGTCTACTACCAAATAAAATGTTGTTATCTCTAGTAGCGCTAGCCTTGTTAACAACATCTGCAAGATGTAACGACATCGGCCAAGAGAAAGTTATCTCAAGGGACTTGGTTGACAAAGTCAATGTCTTGAATGTAGGGTAAGTAGTAGAATGCATACAGTAATAATTGTACATATATAACATTTTAATAGCCAGTTTATATATTTGATAAGAATACTCGATAAGGTATATCATAACAATAAAAAAAGATAGCACGACACAGTCATAAATTCGGTCAAATAACAAGTCTTCACCTACATTCTTTACATAAAATAACTTGCCTTCTTTTCAGATTTTTGTTTTAATTTTAAAATTATCAATATTTTGGGCAACAATGATTCGCTTGGCTGCCAGCCACAGAGCTCGCTCCACATAAACCGAAAGATCGAGCTGATCGAGTGACTTGATATTACTTCAAACGATCGAGAATGTTAAAATTGGTACAAGTTTTGTCGGTATAAGTAACGACTTCCAAGGTCAAGCAAGAAAATAGCATTATCTACAGAATCGGTGCTGGGGGCGGTGGTGCGTGCGAAATTTTATAAATACAATATTAACCTATTTGTGGCGTCGAAATATGCCCTGATTTTCGTCCGCGGACATTATCGGATCCGAGAAGAGAACAGTTCCCGAGAGCGAAGCTCGTGGGAAACTGTGACCATGATAATGTCCAAGGACAAATATCAGGGCATATTTCGACGCCAATCATGCATGCGCGAAAGAAAATGTTTGATGGGTTATAAAAACAGATAGTTGAATCAGCTGAATCGGAACGGGAAGTTTGTCAACATTTACTTAGATGGTATCATATCACGAGACAGGCAAAGCTGTTAAGCCAGCTACTTACGGGGGTCCTGTCAGTGCATTTTATTAGGTACTTACCCTGGTCCCAGAGGCGGAAAACCCAGAACGGAGCTGCGATGCGGCGATTAGTGAGCCGCGAAGTGGTGAGAAGGGAAGAGAGAAGAAAGCCTCTGGTAGCCCGCGACCGTTTCTCACTATCATGCTAAAATGATGCCAATCAACATTACTAGATCAATTAAGGAGGAAGCAATCACAACACACTGTAGACACTAGACAATAGCCAATCAGAACGCTATAAGGTAATTAAATATTCCTCCAATCAAGGAGGAAGACCCTAAACAACTTGAAACTATTATGAATGAAAAAATGAAAAATGTCTTTAAATATTGTGCTATAAATAAATTGTCGATAAATTTTAAGAAAACAAATTATATGATTATAACTTCTCCCGCTAAAAAAGTTAATATCAGCATTAAAGATTTAGAGCGTAAATCTTATATAAAATATATTGGAATCTTTATTGATGAGAAACTAAACTGGGAACCCCAAATAAAACATGTCAGTAGCAAAGAACATTGGCATAATCAATAAACTACGTCATTACCTTATGTTAAAACAATTGTACTATACCCTGATCTACCCTTATATAAATTATGGATTAGTTAGCTGGGGTAATACTTATACCTCTTGACTGACCAAACTGTCAACTAAACAGAATAAATGCATTAGAAGTATTTTTTATGTTCCAAACCGGGAAAGCTCTGCACCTTATTATAATTTACTGGGGATATTGAAACTTAACAACATACTTTAAGTTAAAAACTGCAGTTCTAGCTCATAAAATCCTCTATGATAAACAGAATGTTCCATTGATTTTACAAAATGTTTTTGTTCCAGCTTCTCAAATACATAGTTATAATACTAAATATTCCTCAGGTGATAATTTATATAAACCACAAATAAGAGCTAATTATTCTCATTTCGATATTTCGTTACTCGAGTATGGGAAGAAATACCACTTTATAATAATATAAAACAATTAGGGATCTGGAGCTTCAAGAAAGAATACAAAAAACATTTGTTGTTGAAGCAAGCATAGAATTTCTTTATAAAATAATTATTTAAACAAATTGTAATGTTTTAAATTTATAGCTTAAAATACCTTAGTAGTATGTACTTGCCTTTCCTTGATTTTTTTTAACCTTAATTTCACATAATTTGTAAAAGCATTGCCCTATATGGCAGAGGCCAACTCGAAAGCTGTGCTACTTTGGCCTCTGCACACTTATATATAATGTAACTATTTTTCATTTTCTTTTCTTTTTTTCCTCTTGATTTATTATCTTTTATTCTCACATTGTAACTTGCTCTATCGATAAGTGTAAAATAAAATTGAATTGAATTGAGGAAGGGACAGATCTTGTCCCTAGTTCAAATCTATTGGCGCGGTACGATCAGTCAACGGTCGCGGGCTACCAGAGGCTTTCTTCTCTCTTCCCTTCTCACCACTTCGCGGCTCCGTTCTCTTCTCTCTGACGGAAGAAAGCCTCTGGACCAGGGTATTAGGTACTGTGAATCAACCAATCTTCCTCAATTTCAGTAAACCGGGCTCACTTCAGTAATCAGAATAAATTTTCACTCGGTCCCAGTACTTTCCTTAACTCCGATATGGCCAATAAGATCGGTAAAATCTTTCAACTTACGGTTTTTGCGTCCAAATGTAGAAACGATAAACTAACACAGATTACAATTGAAATGATACGATTTTGTGTATTAAATTTATGAGATCGGTTGTCAAACCATCGCTGCCTCACGAACCGGTGAACCAGACCCAACAATTTTATTTGAAATCCACGCGGTGAAATTCTTCTTAAAATGCTATACTTCAAGTTTTATACATTCTCTTTAATCTGAGAAGAAAAACACAAATTCTGTAAGACAGAACTTCTGGCAATTAAAAAAAATATATATATTGTTTTGCCCTTGGAAATGGAATGTTCTTACAGAATGTTTTAAGAATCCACTGATCTACACTCCGTTTGGAGTTGTAGTTTTGTCTGGCAAAAATGAAGAAATGTTTATACCGCGCACTTTTGAAAATATTTTCACAAATAGACAAGGTTTTTTACGGCACAAAATGTTACGTTTTTAGGATTTATTTATGAAGTTCAGAAGACTATTACTGGTAGCTTTGAGCCAATGTTTTCAAGCTTTCTTGCTCGTTCAATTTTAGTTCTCAGTTTTATTTTCTTAAAACATCCCCATGCACGCCGTTCCACAAAACCACACATTAATTCACTCTTAGTTTTGCGATTTTTTGAAAGCTTGCTATTTAGTTTGTATTTAATTATCCAAACATTCTCAAACTCTGAAACCTACTAATTGTTTTGTGAACGTTCTTGAGATGGGGTTCAATATCGGTCCCAGTACTTTCCGCAACTCTGATATGGCTAATGAATAACTATTTCACGCCCCTTAAATACGTATTGGATTCAAGTTCAGTAAAATTTCTGATTCCAGCCCTCTATAAATAAAATTACTTAAACATTAATAAATCGTAATCTTAAAATTATTAATTTGTCAAATTTTTGATTCCGGGATTCATATATGCATAAAATTTGCCGGATGGACTCTCAGGATTCCGGAAATCTTACCTTTTATAAATTAATCGACAGAAAATTGATTTTCCTACTTTACAAATCCCGCCCACTTGTAGATGGGAAGCAACGCTGTATCCAAAATTTGCCAAGATGACATTTGAACAGGCCATCAAAATGCTAGGTAGTAAAGGAGCCTGGCCCAAGGAAAACCCACCCAAGGAACTCTATCTCAAGGTTGCCGAGGACGTCCCTACAACGTTTGACTCGAGAACTCAGTGGCCTGGCTCAATACATCCAATTAGAAATCAGGTAAGGCATGTATAGATAGATTTATTTTATTCAATCTGCTAAATCAACGCATCATTTTTGGATTGGCTGATTCAAACTTGTGAAACGCAAGCAACAAACGCAGACTCACACTAGAAGTGAATTATACTCAATTCTAGTACTAACAATTGAAGTTATTATACTTCATTCAATTTGGTTTGCTTATGTTTCCGTTCATACTTGCTAAACCGAACCAGGGAGGTTTTATTCCCTGGCCGGGCCGTCAGTAACACGCCTACTCAGGGTCCTAAAGTCGCTTTAAGTCGCCCGCTTAAATCGCATTAAGTCGCTTTTTGAAAGAGGGTATTCAGCAGTTACTCCTTATAATCATTATAAAATTTCCCCAATTCCCCCCCCCCCCCCTAAATTGCTTAAGTCGCCTTAAGTTGCTATTCATTGCCTTAAATTACAGCGACTTTAGGACCCGGAGTATAGGCCTAGTAACAACTAGAAGTTCTGAATATGGTTTACTTAAGCCTAGAAATACGCCCATGCACTCGTGTCTGTGTCTTTGCCCGTTTCGCCACTATTCAAATCACTAATTTTCCGGTTATTTTCCTTCTAAGTTGTTAATCTCGGGTCGGCGGTACTAATAAGCAGGTTTAGTATAACCTGCGGAAAGTTTTTCACTGATTTGCTCCCATATAGACTTTTTGCTGTGCATTGTGTTTAGTTGTCCCTAAAAAACCAGAGAAGTTCAGCTTCGTTCGATTTCGTTGGACGTCTTGGTAATCGTTTAAAAAGACCAGGGGGTTGTTTAAAATAATTATAATCGGACAAATTGGCGACTATTATTAGGTGTGAACGCATTCAATTACAATCCAATGATAGTCCGATAATAATTGAGGTCTAATGTGAACGCGCCTTTAGTCTGCGTACGTCGCTAGTATTTACGCTTGCTTCATTTCGAGACTGTCTTTGTTGTTATGGTACACAGGGCCAATGTGGGAGCTGTTGGGCGTTTGGAGCGTCAGGTAAGTTATCTGAACTGAACTGATTTAACTTAAGACGCTATTACGGACAAGAGCCAACCCACCGGCGGAAGTTACAAAGGTTTGACTGAAAGTGACTGAAAATGACGGAATAGTCCAGTTTCGTATTCGAAAATTACCGCTGAATGCAATGACTACAGACGCATGTACGCAGGGTTAGCCTCATTCTGAAGTTAAACATTCGTAAATACCAGCGAGAAGGTGGGCTATTTACAACTCTACGTATTGTTATAGTTTCTCGATTTGCACCTTCTCGCTGGTATTTAAGATTGTTTAACTTCAGAATGAGGCTAACCCTGCGTACGGACACTTCGTTTGGTCCCAACAGAACCGACAATTAATCGTTTAACTCTCGAAAAAGCGGGCCAGACACCTTTGACATATCATATGACATATTTATACGTAGAAAGTATTCTGTTGTTCCTCGTGTTATTTTTATAAATACACTTCCGGTATGTTTATTTTCGCATGTATTTAGTAGATTTTCCTTGTTGTCCATGTTCGATTTGTCTTCGCTTTTTCCTTCCAGGCTCTACATCTTATATGCTTGAATCACATTTTTTTGTTCTCGCACCCCGCTATTGCGGACTCCTGCTATTACGGACACCTACAGATTACCGTCCCGAGGGTGTCCGCAATAACGAAAGTTGACTGTATATCATATGAGTGTACGAGCGTTCATCGGATGCATAGAATCGAAAAGCGCTAACGTCTGGTGATGCTGCGTGCGTTTACTTTAGTTCTCCAATGAACATAGTTTTATTTGAAATAACCCCTCGCGTCCCATCCTTGTGTTAGAAATTACCTATTTATGGACAAGCTCTCGGCAAGAGACCATCACTTGGTCAGGTGATGGTCTCTTGCTCTGAGCTATAATTAAGAGGATACTGAACTCTCCTTGATGATTCAGTAGCCGCACAAACCAGATTGCGGTTTAGTCGACGCTACACCGCCTCACTATAAAACATGGGACATGCCCAGACCGAAATGCATTGTGGTTGTAGCTAAAGGTCTGGGCCCGGTTGTACGAAGCAAGGTTAAGCGCTAACCCAGGGTTAAATCGCTAACCCTGGATTAAACTGTACAGACTGCAATTACAGATTTAGCGCTAACCTAGGGTTAAAGTTAACCTTGCTTCGAACAACCCGGCCCTGGTGAATTTGTTGTCAGTTTGGGAGTCAAAAGCTGTACCACATATATTTGAGCGGTTTTCGATAGAATGTCGTAAAAGCAAAACCAGAGTAATTATAACGATCCAATCACGGGAGCACGTAAAAACGCAATGAGCCAATCACGAGCTGAACTGATTGGTTTTACGTTATTGGTTTTACCAGTCACGAGAAAAAGTAAACGCAGTCGTGGATATAGCTCTCGCTAAAATGAAAATCGATTGCGTGACAGACCAAAACGATATTTGGTTTTAGTTTAGAACTTGCTTGGCTGCTAAAGTACGAAACATTTTTCACAACCAAATGCGCTTCACAAGGAATTGGAAGGTCTTGAGATACGGACTGCTATTGTGGCGCAAAGTGCTGCCGTGCAGTTTACAATCACGAGTGTCTGTTAGTACATCTAGAATACCAGGCTGTTGTGCCGTTGGTACCCGGATGAACGGTGAGCTATACGATGTGGAATGGTTGAGATACTGATTGAGGTCTTGAGATACGGACTGCTATAATTGTGGCGCAAAGTGCTACCCTTCTCACGCGGCGGCCATGTTGAGTCCCAGGAGAATAAAAACCTTTGTTTTTGCGGGCTAAACTCGTTCTGAATCTGCTCAGTGCAAGGCTAGCCACACAAAATCTATTGTTTCTATCCAACGTGGCCGCTGTGTGAGAAGGGTGAATCATGAGTGTTTGTTAGAAGTTTCCGGCACAACAGCCAGGTCTTTTGGAGGTACCGACAAAATACGCGAAATTTCAACACTCGCAACTTTGCACAACTTCGATGTTTTGGCCATTTCGGAAACCTGAGACAATCACCGAATTACTTTGGACACTCAGTCGAAAACCGCTCTAATGGTTTCCATGTAAGCAATGTTGGAATCACACTGTAGTTTATCCATTTCGGCCTATATACTCTATCCGTACGTACGTGGAAAACCTTTTTTGAAATAGGTGTATATTGCATGCATATGTATAAACGTAGAATTTGTTTAATTTTCTCTGCTCCGCAATTCTTTTTCTTGTCAGAGGTTCTGTCTGACAGGTTTGCTATTGCAAGTCGCAACAAGATCTTTGTGACTCTCTCTGCCCAGCAATTGGTCGACTGTGACACTAATAACAGCGGATGCAAGGGAGGTTGGCCTATTAATGCCTGGAACTACATGGTCAAGACCGGGTAATGTCCACTACACACCCTATGATTTGGAGGGGGAATTTGTGGCGGTTGTTTGGTGGGGGGAGGGGAGGGAGGGGGTGGAAGGGGGTGGTGTATAAACTTATAGTAGATTATTTACGGCGTTGTGATCGCTGGAGAGTTCCCAGATCGCCCCAGTCGGGCCCTAACACTCTATCCACACTGACCGCTGAGATAGTTTCGTAGAGAGCACGGACGCCTCGGTAAATAATAATATTTTCGAAAGGTGCACGCAGATCCCCTTTTTAAATCGTAATAGATCTCCTTGCATGCATTTTGTAAAGTCGTCACCCTTAGGCTAGATTTCGTGCATGTTGTATATTTAATTACGTTTATCATATATATCGAAGTACCGGATCCTCTTTATGAAACCCAGCGACCTTCTTTGTTATATGTCTTTGTTCGCTTTTTTCAACGATGACCGTGCACAAAACACAGTAGATATTGGAATATATATGCCGTTAATCAATCAGCCAACAGAAACGTGTGCTATGACTGTGCAATCAATCAATCAGTTTATTTTACCATTTACGGTTTACAAGTACAGAACAATATAATACGGCTAGCTTGACAAGACAAAATAGTAAATGAATAAAAATGTCATTATTAATTATAGTAACAATAGATAAAGGAAGCTAGACAATATGTATTAGGTTAAAGGCTTAGTTGAGGGTATATGGACAGTTGATCAGTAGAATGCTCTAAGGCTGACCACCGGTGACTGCAGTGAAGGCTATAAGCTGGCTAGTAATTAACTAATGTATTAATTAAGGTCTGTATTGATACTGGTATGTTGATTGGCTAAGCTAGGTCCGTTTTAGGAGTAATTAAAATAATTGTCACTATTGTTTCATTGGCGGAATTGAAAAGGCGTGATATGAGTTTAATGATGTGGAGTGGGGTAATAGAGTCATCTAGAGAGTTCCAGAATGAAACGCTAGCGCTTCCACTGTGCTTAAGTGCAAGTTGTCTGGTTGTGGTTTTTGTCTTCCAATCTAAATCGCAGCGTCTTTGAAGTTTACCGGGTTTCCTAACCATTCCCCTCTATTAAAGGGGAACTGAACCCTAAAATCAACCCAACGTCTATACAAAGATGTATTCGAAAGAACTAAGTTGTGATATTTTACTTCTTTGTGGTGCACGTCTAAAAAGAGGAAATGCGTTTTGAAGGTCGAAAGCTCGCGCAGTTTGCTTCAGCTGCTTCCGGTTACTAAAAATAGATTTTATTAGACATTATTATAGCACACTGCATACCGGCTTATTATGCTCTCTTGTATTTATCCAATATTTTATTTAGTCTGTTAACGGAGCAGTGCTATGGTCCGTACTACGCCGTGCAGTATCAATGCAGAATACAAGGGAATATCACCGAGTGCCCCAGCCAGCCTAGTGTACCAGCTAGGTTTTACCAAGCTAAGAATGCCTACAGATTGCCTGCCAGAAATGTAAGCCTGAAAGTGCTATGTCACCGAGATTTTTCTTTGTCAAAGCTGTGGTCGATTATGCTACTCCTAACACGTTACATTTCCTGTGCCGCAGGTGCCAGCGGTTCAAACAGAAATAATGACCAACGGCCCGGTGGAAGGTAAGCAATAAGCTTTAAAGTGCCTCTAACCCTTCTTGACATTTGTCTACTTATAAACCTGTGAAAGGTTTTGCGTACTTCTGCGAAGAAATTTGTGGTTTACAGATAATACTCTATGTTCTACGCTTGTTTAAAATGGTGAAAACCTGACCTTTCCTGACCCATGACCGCGTAAGTAAAAGCCTGGGTCGATTCCTGGGGTGACATCATCTAATTAATTCGACTTTGCAATAATTTGAATAAATACTTAGGATTTTGTCTAAAATGACTTTTTTCTTTATTAACAACTCACAAACTATATATATTTTCTTATTTTGATAAAGTCATCGCATGAAAACTAGCCTGCGAAACAGGCCGGCGGTGTTATTTCAATGCAAAGAGAGTGATAAAATAATTTAAGCATGCGAAAATGGAAAAAGAAGACTGGCAAAGAGAGAGAAAAACGAGCATCGGAACGAACTCGTTTCGCTCGCAAGACGTATTTTAGGTCTCTCCTCAAAGCGCCTGTTCTGCAGGCTACATCAAGTGAAAACTAGTAATTTAAATTCCATTGGTTCGCGTCAAATAGTACCGGCCCATTTAACTATATTCCTGCATATTTCCTGCAATCGCCCCTCTCTCCTCCCTTCATAACCTTCCTGGTCGTGCCAGATATCTAACACTGAATTAACCCGTTTGCTCGTCAATTAAAATAATCGTAAACTGATCAATAGAATGCTTAGTTAACCTTTTTATCTTTTCTCACAGCGGACTTTACCGTTTACCAAGACTTCTATACCTACAAATCTGGCGTCTACATTCACACAACAGGCCAGGCAGTTGGAGGCCACGCCATTAAAATTCTGGGGTGAGAAAGGATTAACTTATAACCTGTTGATACAGTTGTTAAGAAATAGAAATCATGTTCTGTGTTTCCAGAGTTAGAGAACACGAGTTGGATTTTGGGAGTTGTTGGTGGGTGTTGTTGGTGGGTGTTGTTGGTGGGTGTTGTTGGTGGGTGTTGTTGGTGGTATTGTTGTTGTTGTTGGTGGGTGTTGTTGTTGTTGTTGGTATTGTTGTTATTTTTGGTGGTGGTGCTGTTATTAGGGAACTTGAGCAACCAGGACGGCGACGACAGTGACGACGGGACGTAGAGAAACTTTCCAACCAGATTTTCGAAAAATTTGATGATGGGTTGATTATCTTGCTTACCTTCGCACTCTCTTTAAAACGTAAAATTTTGGGGTTTCACGTTGTTTTTGCAGACGACGGTTGAAATGTAGGCGACTGAGTGCATTTTCACATGCAGTTATTGTATTTTGTGATTAAGGCTATTGTTTTATGCCGTCGTGGTTGCTTAGTTGTTGTTGGTGGCATTGGTGTTGGTGGGTGTTGTTGATGGTGGGTGGCGGTGGTAGGGTGAGTCTCAGCCTTCATCCTACATGTCAGTTAACCAAATGTTTTCTCCTCGTGCACAGGTGGGGCATAGAAAATGGTGTCGAATATTGGGTGAGTAAAGAAATCACTCTGGACATCATTTTGTTGCTATTAACACGTAGAACCGATTCCTGATTGCTGAGCGCTAGCAAAACATTCACAATTCACTATACTATAGTTTGGTACGAGGCGGAGAAAATGTCAACTTGGCCCGCTAATCATGCCTGGCGGGCGAGCTGAAAAGCGCGAGACATCTGGGAGTTAGGCGAGGGAAATTGGGGCATGCTCCTTCCCATCCGTAGAACATTTTAACGTTCTTGGCTTCATGAATTTCATTATGATAACTTTTACTAGTGTCAGATTATCTTGTGATTTGGTCTCCTTTTTTGTTTCTTATTACAAAGCAGTTTTTTCTGGACCTCTGGGGACTAGGGGTGTTCGCCTGTCCGGCGCACTAATGAACTCGAGTCTTAAATTGGGTTCCGTGTCTATTTTCGTCTTGACACAAGTGGGAAATTGTATACTAGATCTATGACCTTGCTATCCATGTGGGATGGAGGTAAACCAGTATTTATAGTAAACGTCTTACTAATTATTGTAATGAACAAACTGCCGATTTTAAACAAAGAACATTTAAAAAATGCTGTAATTTGTGTTTTGTGAAGAGCAAAACATACGTTAAATAGTAGCGTTAACCGAGCGGACATGGAGAAGCTTGTTAATTACGTAAACGTTTCCTTAGTTCGCTCAACTGTCATGAGAGAATGAAACACACTGATGACTAAATGTTCTTAGTTCTAGCGAGTAAAACTACTTCGATTCCTATTTTTAATACCTGTCCGCTTTAGAAAATGGTCCTGTTCAAAGCAATCATTATATCTCAACAGTTCGAATATATTACGAGTACAAGTAATGTTTCGTTTACTACGTTAATTCGCGTTTATCACTTAGTCGCGCGGTCGTAGACTAGAACAAGACATGTTCAAAAGGTCAAGACACGCGGATGGAAACCAGAAGTGAAACCCTGTACATTTAAATACAGTCGAACCTCCACTAACGGCCACCTCTACACAACGTCACGACATTTTGTCCCGGCCACCAGTCCCTACATTTACTGCTATTGAAACCTCCCCGCAACGGAATAACCTCTACTCAACGGCTAATCAACGAATGAATATTGTACAGTAGTTGAAATTCAATGCTGTACTTGCATTTTTTTTTCGTGATTCAAGTCGCTTTGTAGTTGTATTATTCAACGAAACTGTTTGCATCCCAAATAGTCAGTCGATAGTTACTGTTCGCCTTGTGAAACGTTTTCTTAATTATCTGTCAATTTCTTTGTTTCAAAGTTATTTATGATTGCATGAAATACAGTACATTAACATGTGGTGTCAAATTACATCCCTACCTCTCCACAACGGCCACAAGATTTTGTCCCCACGGTGGCCGTTGTGTAGAGGTTCGACTGTAATGACGATAAACGAGTCTAGACATTTCAGTAGCCTGCAACACAGGCGTTCTATTTGGTAAGTGGCGAGCCGCTCTATATTTGAGGGAACAATAGGACGAGGACAAAATAGGAAGGAAGGAGAGGGGACAATATTCTACCCAACACTCAAAATTACGTGACACTAAAACGGACGCACCACACATTGATAAGCTCGAGTACAGGCTGCGCGCAGCCTCTAGTTATTATATTTGATTGTGAAACTTCTGTATTTTTTTTCAACAGCTATGTGCTAATTCATGGGGAGCGAAATGGGGAATCGACGGTATAACATGAACCTTTAATAAATACATTGGCAAATTTCAAATGCTTTGTTATTTTGTGTTATCTTTTATTCTAATATTAATGAATAGTTTTGTTAAACAACTGTCTCATTGAGAATCCTTGTGAACAGTAATATTATACAACAATGTACTAGGCAACAGTGCTTCCTAATGATTTATGAAAAGAGATATTGTTATTGAGTACAATGAGAAAACTTCGCTATTGTGAACAAATAAGCATTTTATCGGCCTTCCGCTCGGGAGGTATGGAATTTATTTATCTCGGGTGTTCTAAAAATAACTTGATCTGAGATGTGCTGACCTGCCTGATCACAGGCTAGAAATGATGTGCTGACTCACAGACCAGGACACTCATTGTAATGGCTCCTAGCCAATCAGATTGCAGGATCCATACCAAGTACTTCTAGAATTACCTAAAGCAGACTCACGGCAACTCAAACGGCAATAAATACAAAAAGGTTTATAAAATATCCTTTTCTTATTCAGGTTATTTCAAGATCCGTCGTGGTACTGACGAGTGCGCCATAGAAGATGGCATGACCGCTGGACAACCTCTGCTCTAAAATGCCTTTTGCCGTCTACTCACTCATTATTGAATCGGGAGAGAGGGATTACGTACATGACGTAGTGAAATGACTTTGTGTTCAATTTGCTTTAATATAATTTCATTTAAGTAATAAGTTAAATGAAAGCAGGAACAAGGTATTTTTTTGTGAATTTTTAGATATAACGTAAAATGTGTTAGTGTTCGTAACAGGTCCTCGCTTTACATTGAGAACCAATCACATCAATTGCAGAACGAACACAAAGCATTCCAACTTACGGTTACTTGAGCCAATCAGTGTCGAGTACAAGACAATAGCATTTCAACCGTTTGCTCGAGCTTCAATCCGGTAAAAGGAGAATTTGGTGGACTAGTTCCGAAGTCAGTCTTTCGAATGAAGAACATCGCATGGATATGCTTTATATTCGTTTTACAATGTGTTTAGTTCTCTAAGTGGCCCCAGTTTCAGTCGTCGCCCTGTAATAGTATTCAAGCGGCATTAAATCAGTATTACAATAACTAGTACTACATTAAATTTAGACCTCACGACCATTTTATCCAGACAGAATGAATTTTAATAAAAAAAAAATGTCTTGTAGTTGTAGTTGTCTTGTTGCTCTCCGGAGATTCGAAGTCTTCAGTTTCTGTCGAAATTATTTGCCAGTGATATTCCATAATATGTTCTCTCAAAGTTTAGAGTCTACTTTCTCTGCTGATTCCAAAAATCAAGGTTCAACTTCAAGGTTTTTATTTCCACAAACAATATCATTACACTTAGGCCATGCGACAAAAGATATTTGCTAATGTTGAGGAGCACAAGCATAAAACCACGAGGATTACCAAAGTTGCTTATGATTCTCGGGAAATTGTTTGCCGATCAGTCTCTCCAATTTTGAGGAATGTGTTCTCTTCGCCTTGCAGCTATATTTGTGCTGTATGTCAGTTTTCCGTAATATTCTTCGCCTTCGTTGTCCCGGTAATGGCTCTATCAATTCCAAACCTACCCATCCCAGCGTTGCAAAAGTTCCACCGTGGCGTCCGCTGAGCTATGCAAATACTCCACCGTGCATGGGCTTTGGGACGAGTGCAAATCTATAACTTATCAAATTCGCTATTTTGACTCTTTGACCAATCCCCCCCCCCCCACCCAAACTTTTCTTTGCTGCCAAATGCCGGCCCACCCTGGAGCAGAAACAGAGGTTTGGAATTGATAGAGCCATTAGCCAAACTGCTGATAAATCCCTAAAAGCATCAAATTAGCATCAAATACGTTGCTTGTACTGGGTTGCAACAAAATCGTAATTCATATATTTTTGTATTGTACGAAATCAGTAGTGTTATTAGCAAAACCTGTTTGTAAATGCTATTTCCACCTCCAATCGATCTTTCTAAAACAGCGCTTTTAATCTAGCACCCATGGCTGCCGCTTTGGGCATGAATCTTGGAACACCGGCCAGCTTAGCTTGAGCTTATTCCCTTGTGTGTGTTTATTTCCTCTTAGTCTCCATTCGGTGTCGTAATATTTATAGCCTGTGTTGGTGCACACAGCGGCAAAACGTTACGCGCATTAGTATTTGCTATTTCTTTTCGGCGCGTGGCCGCCCCTAGTTTCCCGCGAAAACCGAAATGAAACAACAGGCACATACCCTTGATCTTAAAATTTCTGCTTAAAAGTATCCATTTGTGAACTGTTTTGTCAAAAAATAAGAAAACTACTTAATAGATAAGCCTAAGACTTCAACAGGCTGAAGTTTTCTTAATTTGTAATTCACTGTGAGTTTACCAAGTTATAACATTATTTACTAAAAAAGTTGAAACCTTTGATAGCAGAGCCTTCGTTCTTTTGGCCAGCGGAGCATACCGTTTTGGTGGGGTGCACACAGCGGTCAAACGTCTGCGCGTGCGTATTACGGTGAATTTCCCCGCGCAAATTTACCTTAAAACCTATTACAGTGAACTTCTACCCCCAAAAGTTAAGAAAAATACGTGAAAGTTAAGCTTTTTATTTTCACAGTCGACGAGAAATTGAACAAACTTCAAACTGTGAGTTTACCCAAAATTTTCGTAATTTACCAAAGAAGTTCTCAAGGTTTGAAAGCGGGTTTGTGAACAGTGACGGCCGCCGGCTCGCTTTGAATTTGATTTGGAATACGTTGTTGTTGCAAGACTTTTAACGCATGCGCAGACGTTTGACCGCTGTGTGGGTGGAGTGTTGGTGTGTAGTTTGTCCCGGCGCGGGGGATTGGACTAGACTGTAAAGACACCACTTTCTTCTGGCCGCGTGGCCTCGCTGTTATCATTCCGGCGCGCGCTCGACTTATTTTCGCGATATGAAAGGGACTGTTTACAGTCTAGTTTACGACATACATAAAAGCGAAGTCGGCACTCGTGCCGCTCCAGGTGCTTCGCGCCAGAAGTTAGACCGCGCTTCGCGCTCATCTGAAAGGCCGCAGGCTGTGCTATGCTATTTACTGTTACTTACACGAATCGTTTATGTCAAGCTGTTGCGAAGGAAATTCAACATTTCGTTCAAATGACAACTGAACAAGCGAAGGCTGCAAACCACTTCCGGTAAAAGCGCGCGTTCCGATTGGCTGTTTAGCGGTCGAGATTTCCCCGTAATGCCCACGGGCGTTATTAGATATGTTAATGCACGGCAAACTTTGATAGCCCTAAAAAATACTTGAACTGTCATAATTCAGTTTAGAGAAAAACGGAGAGATACGGGCGATAGTGAAATTCATTACCCTAATGTAATAGAAAGCAAGTTTATAGTGAACAACAACAGCAACGGCCGGTTTAGGTTCCGAACAACCAGCAAGAAATCGAGAGGTTCGTAAATGACAGATTTAGTGCCGTGAAGAAAATAGTCAGTGACACAAAAACCGCCCGTCGGTACCTGGAGCCGATAAACCCCGGCGATAAACAAGGGAAAACCGGATCAATCTCGCGTAGTTTCCAAGAAAGCGGTATTGAGCCGGAAAACCTTACCTCCAGCTGATTTCGACCACCTGTTATCCAAGTTCTTCATCACGGCCATTCCCAAAGTTAGCGGTGAAGTATACGAGTCTGGGACACCGGCTTTCTTGTTTTCAAACAGTATCCAAAGATTCCTCTCTGATGAAAATTTCCCAAGGCTAGTCAATAACCTTTGGATAAGGTTTTGTAAGGTCACGTCCATTTTTCGCTGCAAAGCGAAAATATCTTGTACACAAACTGACAAATTAAAGCTCAAAGTCGAATTCCGCCCTCGCAGCCCAGGGCAGTCCTTTTTCCCGTACATCTGCGGAAAACAACCAAGCAATTTTTGCTGGCTGCAAAAATAGGCAGTGTCTCAGGATGCCACTTACAGATTTTCTAGTGATGGTCAGGTACAAATTCGCAACTGGTTCGCAACTGGCGACGAGCGTTGATCGAGAATTTATCAATGAAGCCTGACTTCAGTTTGACATATTTCTTCTTTACAATAACTTATTCCGTCTCAATCCATCAACAAAGAACAGTGTTGCCTTTAGTTCTAATCATACGGATGAATCCTTCAAAACAAAGTTGATAATTGTGGTTCATTTTGTGGTTTGAGTCGTGAAACAAAATTCAAAATGGCGCGACAATTATCATCCAGTCGCTATCGCTCGGTCCGTACTGTCAAGACCTCGGTCTGATATTTTCCCGTAAAAACCTCGCTCTCGGTAAACAATAAGTTAATATCGTGTTTAAATAAACAAAATACAGGACGACTTGAAATACTTGTAAGTAAACGACAATTTTAATGGTGTTTTTTTATTCTTAAGTATTGTTGCCATGATAACGGTTATGTCGTCTAGAAATGTAAAAAGATCACCTGATCGTGTCGCCTGATATTTTTAAGCTTTGAATATTGTTAGATAATACCCTTTTGACCCTTTAACTGCGTCTACGAATAGCAGTTTCAGCGGTATTGACCTGAACACCTCACTTGGATGTACTGAAGCGCTATTGGGCAAACTGTATCTAAATTAGTCGTGCTTGTGTAAGAGGGTTGGTGTCATGCAAGAATGATGGTTTGAATAGCGCTTCATTACATCGAAGTGAGGCATTCGGGTCAATACCGCTGAAACTGCTATTCGTAGAAGCCAATGTAATCAGTATCAGCTATTGTACTGGATTCCTTCTTGTTTGTGATAACAGAATATAATAACACCTCGAGCGCAGTCTTACTGTTAAATCGCCAGAGTTTGACAGTCGGTTAGAACGTGAGTTTATTTGTACCCACTTTCCTCCACTACGTAAGGAAGGGAAGCCCTTCTTTTCCCATTCTCTAGACCACAGGAAGCCCAGCTTCCGGAGAAGACTCATGACTATTAGTGCACAATGCACAGCGGAAAACCTCGGGAAAAGTATCTCTCAACGGTGCGTGACCTATTCAAACAGAACATAACCAGCATATCATTTGCATGAATACTGGATAGTATTCGCTGAACCAGTTCTCTGTCTCTTGCGTGACTGCATGGACTCGAAGAAACTTGTGATATCCTCGGGTTTGACGATCTAAGAAGAGTTAGAGAAAAGGAAGGTGAATGGCTTAAACATTTTGTTCAGTCTATTTTACTGGTTTCACGTGCTTCATGTCGTTTGTGTCGCACGTGTCGCATGTTCATGTCGAACCCAAATATATTATAGCCGGATCGTTTGCACTGACGTCACCAAAAAAATTGCCTCAATAAAAACATTGATATTGATAAAATATTTGAAAAGTTGTGTATAGAGCAGGTAAAAATATAGAAAAGACCGAAATTTTGGAACAAACAGTATTTCGTAACCGAGCTGTTGGACAAAAAATATTCGAACAATTTAGTGTAATTAGTATGCGACGGCCATGTTGGTGTATAACTTTGGTGTTGGCGGCCGAAATCGTATACGTACTCTACGAATAAAGCTGTATTTCATCACTTTCAAAAGTTTAATCAAGTCTAACATTTTAAATTGGCCGAAATATGTGGATTTTCATGACACGCTGAGCTGGACTGTCACAAAATTCAAATTATCGTAACTCAAAAACGAATCAGGCCGTTCGACTAAAATTTACTAATACTGATAATACCGATATCTAAATCATGTTAAAAGAAGAACTTTATAGATCTCAAAGTTTAGATTTTTGATGACGTCACATGCAAACGGTCTATTGGGTTATGAACATGGTCAACTTTAAAGTTGTTGCGCGAAAAATCTTTGGCGAAAGTCTCTCAAGAACACTTTTTTTAATCAGTAATATCGATTCTACATCACGTGAATAGGTGAATAGTAAAATATTTCTTGATTTGAGTGTTGCGCCTGTGAATGATAAAGGTTTATAATATTTCGAATATTTCCTGACCCATGACCGCGTAAGAAAAAGCCTGGTTCGATTCTGGATCTACGTCATCTAATTCATTCGACTTTGCAATAAGTTGAATAAATGTTTAGCATTTTGTCTAAAATAACTGTTTTCTTTACTAAAACTCACAGACCGTATAAATTCTCTATATATCGATGTTGTTGTGATAGAAATGCGCCATGGAGAATAATGCATTAATGAGGTGACGTAAGATCCAGAATCGACCCAGGCTTTTTCAAACGCGGTCATGGGTCAGGAAAGGTCAAATTTTCACCATTTCAAACAAGCCTAGAACATAGAATATTCTCTGTAAGCCAGAAAATTTCTTCGCAGAAGTACTCAAAACCTTTCAAAGTTTCATATGTATAAACATTGCAAAAGGGGCTAGGTGCACTTTAATCACTAATTTCCCTCATGACTGCTATTACTTATAAATAATTCATAGCACAACACTCAAAACAAGAAATATTTTACTATTCACCTATTTACTTGATCTAACATCCATATTCATGATAACAAATGATTTGAAGGTACTTTAATCTTTTTAAAACCTTTCGACTGTGCTCCTAGAAATATATTTCATATTTTTGAATGACTTGAGAATGACCTTTATTTTGGATATCTACTTCATCAATATTTTACAAAGCCTATCAGAGATAATGATTACAACTTTTAATTCTAGCCATATGTAAATCGCTGGGTTTTCCTGCAATCTGATTCGTTTAAAAATAGTGCGATTACAAACCAAATCGCACCTTTATCTGTAACACATAATTTTTGCAGAAATCTCACAAATCAGCCAATGAAATCAAAGGATTTGAGAAGCAATTCAAATATGTATATATATATGGTAACATTTTCTTTGCTGTAAACTTTTTCAGACCAAATTGCATTCATACCCTTTCCAAGGATTGTAACTGAAATATATACATGTACCCTATTTAAAGAACTATATTAGGGACTACCAGAGTAGCGTTATTTCCAATCACTAATTCATTATGTGAAGTTGACTGATAAAAATAAAAAGCGTACCCCACTTAAAGATCGGATATTTTATTTGAGGGTCAAAATGCAAAATATGAGACCCTATTTAAGGATCAGGAGGTTCTAAAACCATACCTTATTCGGGGGCACATACCTATATAGCGTATATATGGGGGTACCCCCCCCCCCCCCCCCCCCCCCCCCCCCCCCCCCCCCCACTCCCCCAGCCTTTATCTCTGCTCGCAGGGTAGATAAAACCCTTAATTCTACATGAGAAGACCGAAAGGGATCATGGATAAATATCTTAAAAATATCTTAAACTGCCATGCCTAGACCGTACGGTACAAGTCACTTGCACACTTTTGATTCTGAGGAGCTCTGCCGTCCATAACTGCATGCCTATTTAAATATTTAGTGTTCGATACCAATGCATACTCCCTTTTGGTATTGTCGGGTAAGGCTTAAGCTTTTTATGCGTTCGTTGTACTAACTCGTTGCTGTGTGGAAGATGAGATTACTTACTTTGCCCTGAGTAGCAAACTCCCGGAGGTACTCTGTCAGCTCATTCTTCATGTCGTTGTACTCTGAGGAACAAGATATCAAAAAACAGTGCACTTATACAGGGACGTTGGTGCGAAATTTCAAGTTCGGGGGGGGGGGGGGGGGGGTGGTCATTGGGCCGCTAAAAGTAACTAGGCAAGTTACTCCTTCATTCTTTGAGCGATTGTAAATGCGATTCTGAGGACAAGACAAAGCGTCTCCATTAGAATTGTGACGCGTAAGTGAAGGCTTTTTCTTTCTGAGCATGGATGCATACGCATGTTTCGCTTTCACAAAGTCAATCCACTTCTTGCGCCTTTTTCTGGCAAACGAACTCTCATCTCCCCAAAATGGAATTTTGTGAAGACTGATATCTTGCTTTGGGTCTGAACAGTTGCTGCAACCCCCTACAACACACCTATTTGCATTTAAACAGTTTTTTCCCCCCGATTTTGCTAACCAGTACTTTCAACTATTCCGACCGCTTCTCTTGACTGAAACAGACGCTTTTCCTTCACTTACGTCACAAGCCTAATTAGGACGTGCGCCACTACACACGGGATTTTGTCATCTTTAAACGCTCATAAAAAAAGATTTATTGCGAAATAATTTTTCCCCCCGCAGAAATGCTCAAAATTACCTCTTCTTTTCGAAAATAAAAAAAAAAAATTGGGGTTGAGGGGCACTTTAAACAGACATAAGCGTTTGCTTGATATATATACATATATCAAGCAACATATAGTTACTGACTAATAAAACATCAATATCTGTATCACTGATGCTCTTGTATCACTGATACAGACACTGATGTTTTAATCATCAGGTCTGTATCCTGTTGGGGAGAGGTCTCAGCTGTCCCGGTTGGGTGAAAATATCAAGGTAATATGCCTGTATTGATGCATAGAGACTGTCTCACAAGTATGGGAGCTGTTTTTTACACTGCACATGTCCGTGATGCAAGTTATAGAACTGAACTCTATTTTTTATGTCTTCGAAGAAAATTTCATATTTTAATAAATAAAAATATATAAAGTTTAATTTCACAAGTAGTTTACAACATTAGCGTCCATGTTGTATACGCCGATACAATCTCTCTCCTCCGACTCGAGATCGTATAGGCCAATACAACACTCCCACTGTTGAGACCTATAACTTTATTGCTTTCAATGCTTGAATACAATTACAAAGAGAATGGTCTCCATCTTCATTCTTCTCTAATTCAGGTCCACGGATGTCGGGCACATATAAATGGCCCATGGCCTGGTACCGAATAACGCGTCACAACACCCGCCGGCTCATGTTGTAAACACTACTTAATTATAGCATTTTATGAGAATTTCAATTAACATTAGTGGGTCTGGTTTCCAAGGTCGATTTGCTGCCATGGCAACCAATATCATCAATTAAATATAAAAATCATATCCTAATTATAGTAGTTTTTATACATTAAGATACTTTGATGCAAGGGCCATAGTTGAAAAGAGTTATATCTTATTAATAACCCTTACAACCATGACAGTCTGGTGAGACTGATAAACTTGAAGCCGACACGGGGCCTACAATTTGACGTCCTTATCCTAGAAGACGTGAAGGTCTAACCATTTGCAGTTCGAGAACGAGATTGTTTTACAAAGGCAGCACCTTCTACTCAGCTATTTAAGACACTGAGAGTTTGTCTGGCCAGGGTTTTGAACCCGCGACGTCCTGCACGACAGACTGGTATGTAACCACTCCTTCACATGAACTACTTACCATGGATAGCCTCGACTTGGTTTATTCGCCCCATGCCTCCCAAGGCCTGCATGCCACTCTCATATGATGACAGCCGAGCAGCCTGTGCAGCTTTGCCTCGTTCTTCGTAGGCAACCATCGTGTCTTGTTCATTGGTTAGATAGGACACACCCAGAGAACTGTACATTTCCTGCAGGCATACAAAGACATGTAATTCAAACATAAATGTTCGCACTGCATTGAGAAGATGGAATTCCAGGAGTTTTCCAGGGTACAAAAGAAAATTTCCAGGAATTCCAGGATACAAAAAGAAAACTTCCAGGAATTCCAGGGTACAAAAAGAAAACTTCCAGGAATTCCAGAAGTAACTAGTGCGAACTCTGTTCAAATATTTATACAACTTATTTGTTAAAATAGTGATAAACATATACTGTTACAGAATATGCTACATGTACAAATGTATGCTACACAGCTTACAATCAACTCACCGTACAGCTTGTGCATTTACACAGTTGAGATCTCCAGCCAATGTTCCAATATGATGATCCGTCCTTAATTCCGGTCACACATGCTTGGAGCTGAACCAGCTTACAGTCAGGTGGTGGTACTTCTACCTGTGCATTCTCTGTTTCTTTAGTAGGACCCAACTTGTTATCGGATTTGCTCAGTAAGGGTTGGTAATTGTCAACCTTTGTGGTATGCGTGTTGGAAGATTGTGGTACATTTTCTGGTTCTGTGCTAGGATTTTCATTTTTGTCTTGTTCTTCTGCCTTTTTGTCTTCTTCACAAACCACAGAGTTATCATCCTTTTCCTTGTGGCTGACAACATCTACCTTGACATCACTTTCTTCTTTTGTAACCACTTGCTGGCTTGGCCCTCGAGTCGACAGCTGGCTGGGGACTAAACAAAGATCACATACTGCATCAGCAACAGTGTTCAGTCTGCAAGGCCGCCACATTATTTATGGCATGTACTTTAATTTGTAACTCACTTTCCTGAATGGACAGTTACACACAGAGCTCGAGTAAAATCTCATGACAACTCACAACTTTTTCTATTATTAGCCTCACTGGTTAGCTCAGTTGGTAGAGTAAACTAGAGTGTGGGAGGTTGGGGGTTCACTGGTTAGGAGGTCCTGGGTTCGAATCCCGGCTGCAGCTGTTGGCCTTATCTCCTTCCTGTTCTAATCTATATGAGGGGGATATAAAATAACCTGTTGTGTTATTTCGAGAAAGAGTAGAGGATTGTCTCCCAACACAACAGCCTGGTATTCTGGTTGTACAATGTACTGGTGGTTACTAACAATCACACATGATTGTAAACTGCACGGCAGCACATTGCACCATAAAAGCAGTCTGTATCACAAAAATAACCTTGTGTAGCGCATAATTATGAATATATCTGCAATGTACATGTATGTAGAATTTGCACTATATAAATAAATACCTTTACATTTAATATTTATTAAAGGTACATGGGCAGTTCCATATGAGAGAGGGGATTATGGTAAATTTGAAAATGGAAGTTATAAGGGCAACTTAAAGGTTTCATGAAATCTGGATTAACCTCAGGGTTATAAAATATAGCATTATTAACTGACTTGCATTGTTTCGTTGGCTTCACCAGAGAGTATTGCTGAACTATTTATTGTAAGCTGCTGGTGGATCAAGTCCCTAGTTAAACTTATATTACATGTAAGTGGCAACTAGCAACAGTTTCTAGTGGATTTTCCTCTAATTTCAAACCCCAACACTAGTACATGTACATACAAATTTCTCTGAAACTTGTCTCACATTGGCATTGCCAGGATTGTTGCATGGAACATTGCACAGTGTAACCAGCAGACACTGCTTGCAAAACAAGTTGCTGCTACATGTAACAGCAGGAATGCATACCTGCAAGTTGTAAGTAGGCTTGCAAGAATGAGCAGCTGGCCATGCAGGCATCACATATCATCTCCTGGAAATCCCCTCCAGCTGGCGGCAAACAACCAAGGTGCTGTGCAAAGGAGAGCAACATTCATAAATTAACAAAATACTAATTACATGTACATGTATGATTAACAACATTAGGACTGTCTTGTAACTGTCAAATTTTACAATGAACTATCCAATCATAAAGAACAATGATTTAGGGAGGTATTAGATGTATGAGATGTAGCTATTTTTAGATAGCAGGTCTAGGGAAAATTATGGACTGAGGGGCATGCTTTAGATAGCAGGTCTAGGGAAAATTATAGACTGAGGGGCATGCATTCACAACATTTATCTTCAATATTTACTGCTTATATTCATAGACAGTCCAAAGTTGAAAACATGCAGCTGCGGAAATGCATGGGGAAGGGACTGGGGTATTATGTACAGGTGGGTGTTATGCATGGGGTATTAGGAAGCTTTAGATTCGAGTACAAGACAGTACAACAATGAGTACAACTTTTCAAAATCGACGAACACTTTAAATTCCCTTTATTTAGTACTTATTAGCTTGTTCTCGTGTTTGCAGCATTGTTTGGCAGAAATGGAAGATCTGTACTTTCTTGCAACTGAGATATTTTGAGTCTAAAAGGGCATACTCGTAGTAAAAGTTGTATCTAAAGCTCCCTATTATTAATTATGGCAGGAACATATGGAGGGAAACAAAACAGGCAACACTTGCATTCTTTTTGCTATACAGTAGTAACATATTTTACATGTACATGTAATAGCGACAATGAACATTTTAAACTTAAAATAAACCATAAAACAAAAGTTACAAAATCTGTTTTTGGAGGAGCACTAGCTATCAGCAGGACTCCATCATGGGCATGTTTGGAAAGGGGGGATTTTAGACGAGGGAGTGATTAATCATTCTACATGTACAGGGGAGACTATATACATGGGATTCTATGGTATCTTTCAACACCAATCTTTGAGTATTCTCTCTGGTTACAACATTTGGTAAATGAGTAAATCCTCAATCCCTAGGGACACTAATAATAAATGTATTTACAAGTACAGACTTCAGTGTTATGTCCATAGCGACATTACAGTGTATTCGATGTTACTCATTCGACAGAGTAATTCAACACGCTTTATAACCATGCAGGCTCAATCAACATTTTGGTTATCATGGTTTTGAGGTGCTGATTGAATAAAATAATTTAGTGCTATTTCATATTCCAGTACTTGACACACTGCATTTTATAAATGTCCTTCAGTGATAACTTCAATTCAATTGTTGCATATAGATCAATAATGTTAAGGCCAACACCACTTTCCTTCACGAGTGGACTAGCACCAAACATGTTGCATCAGCTTAGCAACCATGGTATACAATGATAATATCTAATCATTATTTGGGCTGCCCGGAGGTACATGTAGGACATTCTGCATCTTTGAAAGGTGCAGACACCATTTTCATTTTACGATTTTTCGGTTTACAGCTTGTTATGGGGAGCCACATATTTGGGTTGGGGGAGGGAGGGGGGGGAAACCCAAACCAAAAGGATCTATGGGTCCCAGAGTAAAACAAATAGTGCTATCCCAGGGCTTCAAGTGGCCAGGGTAAAAAATATAGGGATAAATATAGGAAATTTTTCAGGAAAATATAGGGCTAATATAGGGCAAAATGAAGAAATATAGGGAAATATAGGGAGATAATATAGACGAAGTTGGTGATGTTTTCCATCCATTAGCTGGATTTTAAACAACAACAAACACATGAACATATAAAAAAATAATGCAATGGCTCTTTATTTCTCGATGTCGATTTTCTTGCAGTGCCGTGAACGTTCTATTAAGCGCCCATGGCAAAATAGCCGGCATTTTTCATTTCTTATTAACAAAAACAGTTAGAAGTACATGAAATATCCAATAATTGTATTCGTTTTTTAGTTAGTAGAAAATAAATTATAGAAATATAGGAAATATAGAACATTTTAGAAAATATAGGGAAATATAGGGAAATCTAAAAAATATAGGAAATATAGGAAATATAGGGACACTTGAAGCCCTGCTATCCCTATCTACCACAACCATGGCTTTCAAAACAAGCCGCCTGCTGCTGGAGCTCCAGCGGGTTGCTTCAGGGTACACCGCCAGTTATTTTCTCTTTATCAACAGACAATGAAACTTTTGCCTTCAGCCCTGAGTTTTGTCACAGATGCCTACTTTCCTATGTTGACCTCCTACTGAAATATATTTTGAAAGCCCTGCAATTCAAAGGTTGTGATGCATCATTGCAAAGACTGTTTAGCTACTGTAGGGTAGTAATGTCTTGCCAAATAACAAGATACAGTACAGAGGCTTGCCAAGCCAGATACACCTGTACAATGTACATGTACTGTAGGCAATTTATATTGTAGGACATAAAGACAATGAAAGCATTACTTACCCTAGAATGATACCAGTCCTCACAAATAACACATTGAATCATTTCATCTTCAATCTAGAAATACCAATATTATTAAAATATTAAATTAAAATATTAAATTAAAATATTAAAATAATATATTAAAATATATTTAACCCTTTGATTACTAAACCGGTCAATATGAAACATGTAACTGGAAAAATTATTTCAATCGCAATATTATTTCAAGGGCTGAATTACTTAAAAGTCAGAGCTACAGTCATACATGTACAGTATAAACAGCAAGTGGTTGACTCCCCACTTTGGAGAAAAACTCATTTGTTTTGGAGCTTGTTTTGTTTCTTTGATTTTCACCAATTTCAATGCTCTGAAAATCAGCTCAAAAATCACTTCCCCTTCACACCTGAAATCAAAAGTATAAACACAAAATCAACACTCAGTTGTTACAGTACACCTTAATGCTGCATTCCTCTCCACCACGTTTTCCTGCATCCAATACCAATTGCATGCTGGATAATGGACAAAAATTCCATAGGGGTTCCCCCTCTGGGTCTTTTGCCCCTAAAACCATCAGTTAGGTAAACAAAATTAAAATTATGTGGCTTGCTTATACACCCTGATTATCTCTCTGGGTCAAATTAAACAAGTTTCAATTGCTATATGCCGATATCAATATTGTCATAATCTACCTTTAGTCTTGTGTTTAAGGCTGACAAGTTCCATACAAAAACACACACAGCAAATCCTTACATCATAGCACAACACCAGTATAGCACTAGCTCGGTAGTCACCTTTTGTTGTTCGTCTGATATTCTCGCCTTCCACACGCTTTTCTTCGTCCTCCCAGTCTTCTGAACTTCACTCAAAACATCGTCTTCATCATATTTTTGTTCTAGTACGAAATTGCTCTGCCATATCGATGAAAATCTACTCAATTCCGAGCGTGTGAAAATTATAGAAAGAAAACAAGTCGCTACAAGTTAACCGCAAGACTCCGGTGGGACGAAGTGATGTAAAAAAACGTCATAGGAATTATAAATGTCAACAAGATGGAGCCGCCCATGTCTTCACGGGGCCAACTTTGAGGGGCTCGTTCTCAACTCTGAAAATGTTTTATCAAATTTTAATACATTTTCTGAACAAAGTACATCTGAAAGATGCTTTTGAGCCCAAATGTGTTTTTCGCTCCGGTATCCCTTTAACATTTAAAATATAATAAATATAATGTAACTGGAAATTTTCATAATTCATAATTCAAAGTGCCCATATACATTGTAACCCATATTCTTAAAATGAAATCCTCATAATCTTAAGAGCAATTCGGTGAAGTTTTATAGCTAGGTTTAAATTATTAGTTACTAAATAAATTTTATTACTATTATTATATTTAACAGTTTTTAATAATACAATATAATATTATTGTAAATCAGATCTACATGTAGTCCTCTGGTATTGCTATTTCTTAAGGTTTGTAAATATCATAGTTTTCTCAGTTCTATATTACTTTTTGTAAACATACAGTACATTGTATTTCACCTTGGTGAGCAAATAAACCTGATTATTATATTATTATAATTATATGTGAGTTTGTTAGCTTACAAAATGCATGTTGCTAGAAAGTGTGAACCAGACCTACAATGTAAGGAACATGGCATGCAAATATAACATGCCATTGTTCTAGCTGAATAATTACATGTGCCGACAGGTCTGCAAAATGCTTACAAGTGCATGCGTTAATTTCACCTGGAAAATGCCACTCGTGTACATATCATTTTGGTTGAAATTTTACTCGAAGTTTGATATTCAAAGCAGCAGCATCTTTGAATTTTAAACACTTTACCATGAACCAGTCCTAAATTTAATTGGTTTGATGTTGAGTAAACTAATAATTTTTTTAACTCTTGCAATTTTTACTTAACCCCCAGTTTTTTCTGCGATGTGTTGATCGAATTTCTGAAGATTTTCTGAAAAGAAACCATTAAGAACATTAAATAACTGCTCCCACGATTTCTACCGCTGACTGGAAATGTGTACATTTGCAGACCTGTCACATGTACCTCATCTTCTGGATCAGGGTAAGGTCTGTGGCAAGTGCAATACACGCCAGTGAAGTTTTGATTGTAGCTGTTGTCTTTATTAATGGCATCTTTATCCTACATGTATGAAAGATGATGATAGAAAAAGGTGTTTATTAAGATCTACCTGTTATTGCCAAAACAAGTTTCAAAATTAAGTGAATATATTAAATGCGTACACTGTAAAAAAATGAGTACATGTATGTAGAAGTAAACTTATACTTACAGGATACAGCTTGCATTTGAAATCACTGGAAAACTTGGAGTTACCACAATCACAACGGAAATGCCTAATGAATCATGAAACAAGAAACTGTAAATTTCATAGTTCCTTTAATCTACATGATTGTATACATGTACATGTAGGTATTTCTTACATACATGTATGCTCAGTAATCCTTAAATATATTATAAATAATTAATGTTAGGGTATTAACCCAATCCTCATTTAACTACTGCACATGTACATGTACAGATCAGGTGTTTCAATAGGCCATTTTGACGATGTTGCGCGCGCATTGAGAACAATATACATGCAGTCAAGAAAACAAAGGATTGTCATGCACCATTGAGTTTTGGCGGGCCACATTCTGGTTTTTGGCGGGCCACATGCTTTTGTTTTCAATGCGTGCGCAACATCGTCAAAATGGCCTATAGACTCTGTAAAATAATATACCGTTTTGTGTAAAGTTCATACAGCTCATGGTCTTCATGGCAAGTCAGACTGCAAGCCAGGCAGACTCCTGCTGGCTGTGAAGTTGGTGATGTGCATGTACCACATGCATACAATGCTTGTCGATTAACATAACCCTACAGTTAAAAAGTGAGAGAAGTGTTAAATACATGTACATGTACATGCATGTCAGGAATAAACACAAGTATCACGATTCACTGATCATTTTGTTTACTTTTGCGACACCAATATAACATGGTATTGGGGCCAGCCTCTGATTGGCTCTTGAACGAGGCCTTGCAGTCACATGGGTTCCTGGTCAAGTTCAAAAGTAATTTGTTCACCAGCATTTATTGAGAGCGTTGTGGCAAGATGTCTACAATTTCACCTTCAAATCATTGTAAATTACAAGATAAGAATTCTCCAATCCTAAAGGTAAGGTTGGCATAAGATTGTAGTTTTCGTCAGAAATCTAACACTCATCCACAAAAAGTACAATTTTCACCGTCTCAAAGCAGTAAAATTGCAAAAGTCATTCAAATCAAGCCTCAAATTCAAAGTCAAAGCAACGTTCTTAAATAAACAAGAGCCCATCTGGGCTTTCACTCGGGCCACATGAGATTGAAGATAAAATACACTTTCATTTGAAATCCTCTTAGTATCAAGTCGTGCTTTAATTCGCCAGTGAGAACCTCAAAAAAACAGACTGGTGTATTAATCGCTTTTATGGCATGACTATGATAACGCAGGATTCGAACAACAGAATACTGGCAATTCAAGTGTATAAATGCAATACAATGACATATTCTGACTTTGAATTTGATTGAAAATAGATCAAAAACTCGGGGAAATGTCCGGCTAAAACTGTATGAATAAATGTGAAATGAAACATAAATTTCATAGCAAGAAAAAAAATTGTAATTCCTATAAATGAGAAAGCTCTTCTATTAAGCCGCTTCTCATATACACAGACTGTTTCACAAAAAACATTTGCGCTTATCGACACAAGAATTCAGTTGACCTTCCAAATAATTTATTCTGAGGTACGCATACTCTAAATCACATATGTTAAATAAAGCGATAATTAGAAGGAAAAGTACATTATTTAACAGACAAACTGAGAGGAAATTTATTCAAATCAAAAAGAGTTTACTTACAGTACTTACGTAACTGAACTTTCGTTTTGGATCTTTTGGTAGTGTTGTTGACAGCACCCACCTTCGTGCACATATGCACTGAATCGGAATGAAAGTCGAAGCCTACCTCGAACTTAACTTTCAGCTAACCTGTTTCCTTTCATTCCACAATGAATAATAATCTCATAAAGTAAGCCCGTAGCTTTCAATAAATTTGCCAGTGTCTGAATGAAACAGCTAGATCTTTTCCAATTTCTCTCACGAGTCACGGCAGAAGACAGTCTCAAGCTACAAAACTTGAATTTTGATCCTCTTCACAGTAACGTAATTTAACGTCTCAGATATTATATATATGCCCTATTTCAGCTAGCGCTGTGCATTTCAAATACTTTTTCCTCTCTCGTTGCTGGCAGTTCATGCTTCTTGTTCGTGTAGTTGCCGCATTTCAGTTGGCATACACTGAAAACATCTGCTTAACTAAGATTTGTAACAATCTTAGCGGATCATGTAAATATTCCGCTTGGCTCAATTGAGGGTTTCTGCCGTCAAAGTTCATTTTTTGTTTCAGTTTTCCCCATATTAGCCGACATGTATAATGTCTCGAGCTCTCAATCCAGTAGAAAGACTCTGGTTATTCTGTCGTAAAACATGCCTTAGCTGTACAAGACCGCCCACGATGGAATAGATTTCCGACAATGACTCATTGAAAGTGATATCTCCTTGTCTCGCCTAGTCTGAGAGCTTTGAACTTTCTTATCTGAGCGCGCCTGACGAGATCTAACCTTTGATTATAATTCGATACCTGTTGATATTCAAACGTGTTTGGATATTGTATTTCGCTTACGTTTCTAAATGTACATTGGATCTGTCCAAACAGCGCTGATCGAATGTATTACGGCTCCTGGTTGTTCATGTATTTTTATGGTCAACAAGAGCGCCAGTTGAAATATCCTGAGCCTGTTGGAAGGCTTTCGCCCTCGCGGGTCGACCATTTTTATTTACTGTATTCACTTATGTAAATACATTAACCTGGCGATTGTTGCGTGACCAGCACAGTGCAATCTGATTGGTTTGAATTTGACCTTTAACACATGCGCAGAATCCGTCTGACATGAAATAAAAATAAAAATAAAAACAAATAACGACTTGCATTTTAAGACTCGGCGCTGCCACAGGCAGCCCGAGTAATAAAAAAGTGAAAAAGGGTTTCTTTCAAAGGAAAAAAACACGTCTTTTAAAATTAGATAACAATTAACTTCGAAATCACAAGAATTGAATGTAGAAGCGTTGAAGAGATTTCAAAACTTGTCGCAAAAGTTTTCTCCACTCAAGCCGTGAAACCGTTGCCATGGATATACTAGGTGCCTTTTGAGAATCTAAATTACGATCAGCATGCGTTTGGTGCTTCATTCTCTTCTTAATTCTTTCTTTTAACAATTTCCAACTGTTGATCATGAATCGTGATACAAAACTAATTGCTGTGCGATTCTGCCCAATACAAAATATATTTTCTCCCAACTGGCCGCCAATATAATTTGGTATCGGCATCTCAAAATCGCAATTAGTTTATATAGTTTTTGTGAATATGATATCTACGATGTACTACATGTACATCATACAACGTACTGTATGGTTGTTTGAGATAAAGATAAAAATGTAATCCTTTTCAGGGGTGGAGAGTTTGGGAATGGGGGAGGGAAAAGAGAGATTGATACTAAGGAGCCGGTGTCACAGCATTTTCACAAGTTGGGCTATTTTTAGATTATTTTCCCCACCAATTGCTGGGTTGCAACTTGTTAACCAACCAGGAATAAAATCACAAAAGCATAGCATCCATGTTTTAGGAACGGTTGCAACCCAAGAATAATGGGAAACCATTCTAAAAATAACCTAACTTGTGAAAATGCTGTGGCATAGAGTAATACAGTACATTTGTACGTACCGCTCAAAACCTGCATTATGATTGCACCTACATGTATTATACTGTAGCTCTATTGTTTTTGTAATGCAACAATACAAAACGTACACCCTAACCTTTCCCCTGCGAAATGTATTCCCAGCTTTCTGGGAATCCTTAGGAATTCTAAGAAATTCCCACTTTTGCAAATAAGCTCTGCATGCCTTTCAGGGCTTGGAATTACTAGTAATTAGGTTTATGAGGGTGTAAAAGCTTGGAATAGTTTGGAGTTCCTAGGAATTCCTAACAATTCCATCTTGACTTAAGCTATTTTGTGAAGGTGTTATTTTTTAGGCTTGGAATTCCTGAGAGTTCCTAGGAATTAATGAAGGTTTTCTAGTTTCTTAAGTCAGACATTGAATTTAGAAGTGTTCAACTTCCCTGTCCTGCTAGACAGAGATTCCTAAATCCCTTAGCTTCCTCTGAGCAATTAATTTTAGAGTAAAGTTATAAGGATACTTGAATTAATTGTTACCAGTTGACTAAGATAATGCACTCACATATTTCTAAATACTTTATTGGAAAGCTAACATTACAGGGAATATTAAGATCGTTTGCATGAGAAATTTTAAAACTTATACACGACTTGTAATTTATTATTGTAAACTTGTTGTCATAATTTGTTGACTGAGGCTACAGAAGAAAAGCTTATAATATCACAATATTTTCATGGTTATTTTTACTATTACTCACCGATTTGACCTTCCCAGTGTTTAAATGAAGCAAAGTATTTTTAATCTCCAAATCTTTGAAAATGTGTTGTTGTTGTAAGTTAAGAAATTTCAACAGAACTTAAAAGACACAGACCATAGATTTCAGCCTTGCCAAACTCTCTGCCATGTTTCCACTTTAACAGAGTGAAGACTAGAACCAAGTTGATCAATATTTCATAATAGCTTGCACCTGATTGGCTGGAGGAGTTGTAAGGCCTTCAGGGATTGGCTGAAGTTCAAATTGTGTGCCATTACAGGTGAGGTGAGACTTGTTCATTTCACTGTGTTCACTCGTGCGTTGGTTGGAGGTTTTACAGCTTGCTCAAAACTAGGTAAATTCAACAGTTTTATTATTTCACAAAAGAGAATGCTTAGATGGAAAGATTACAATAACTGCTGCCAACTGTGAGGTAATATCAGGGCATATCAGTTCTAGATGAGATGAATTCCTGGATAATTAAATCTTTGTAAAAGGTGAGCATGTTTTACTTTAGGATTAAATCCATTAAATGAAACTGAAAGTTCTGTCAGACACGCATTTCACACAAAACAATCAAGTTTACGGTTTTTCTAGTAGTTCAGTTCGCTAGTTTGTCATTATTGTGCATTTTAAAGTAATGTTCTCGAAGCTTATGAAAATATGGTAAGATGCATTCAATTTACCTTTTGAGCATTCAATTACATGTAGGTCCCCGTGTTACGGTTTTGTTTATATTACTTATTGATTGGTCTCAATAAATTAAACTTAAAAACTTTGCAGTGATAACTTCTCAATCTGTAGAGCTTTAAGTGCATATTTTGGGCTATGAATTGAATGATTAATGCGAGCTTTAATCACAGTCTCTGCTAGTATACAATGTACAAGTGTAGAGCACGATTTGAATAATTTTGTTTGTATATGCATGTGTAGTGAGATATAACTCCTAAATATATTAATTAGCTCATTTAACCTCAATTATCTAGCTTAAGCTTTCAAGACAACCATTGGTCAATGTGTTTAAATCAGCAATCAAGGCATTGAGCAATAATTCCTACTTTGAAAAACCCATTCCAAAAGCAATTTAACCAGTTAATTATTAACAATTAATTTTATTGGACAAGATTTATAGCACAAGGGATTCCTTTGTAATTTCCAGTTTTCACGCCAGTCACTGCAGGACATGTAAAATCATTTAACTAATGAAGGTGTAATTCTAATTTTATTGATTATATTTATATTTTCAGGCCTTCAAGTTGCAGATCAGAAGCTTTTCAAATCTAAAAACTCTCAAATAAAGCTGAACACTGGAAAAAGTCCACTGCCAATTACCTACAAAAATTAATGTAGTGAGTGAAATCACAATCACTCTTGTTAATACAATGTACATGCATGTATAACTCTGTATAGACTGCACATGCAGCCTTTATAAGTTTAATAATTAAACTAAAAGATAGAATGGCAAGAGATAAGCGTTGACTCATTATTGATATCTGTTCAAGTTTACTGCCAGACCCTAACCTATATTTTTACCCTTTGGTTTGGCAAAATTCTACCTTTTAATGTTTTTAGATTCAAAGTTAAGTACATACATGTACAACAAATTCCTAGGAATTCCCAGATATTCCAAGCAAAATTCCTAGGAATTCCCAGATATTCCAAGAAATTCCTATAAATTCCCAAATATTCCTTGAATTCATAGGTTTGCTGGCCTGTATACGTAGTTATTGATCTTAAGAATTCCTAGCAATTTTATTCCCAGCTATTCCAAACTCAACCAAAGCTTGGAATTCCTAGGAATTCCTAGGAATTCCATGTTCCAATTACTGTAAAAATTTACACCTCTATTCCTAAGAATTCCTAGGCTTTCCCAGGAATTCCTAGGAATAAAATCCTAGGAATAAAATCCTAGGAATAAAATCCTAGGAATTCTTAGCAAATTCTTAGGAATTCCGAGGAATTCTAAGCTTTATTTTGCAGGGGTTAGAAGGTGGGTAAGCCAATGCTGTGGCTCGTTTTGAGCAGTACAGGCTGGCTCGTGGCATATGCCTAGTATGCAGGATACATGTTCCTGGTTATGGGCTCCTGATACAATACAATTTCTGAATTTCCACCACCTTCTCCCTAAACCTTCTATTTACACGTACCAGACATTTTCAAACTCTGGCAGTCACTAAAGAAAAGCAGGGTAGCAGCAAAATACCCACTCCCAACAAATAATCCTTGCAGGATGCCCTGATACATGGCATTTCACTGTAGTGTAGTACACATGCAGCCATCAACTACTGTCCAAAATTGCATGCAAGTGAGTCTCCAACTTAAATGCTTTCCCAACTGTAGACTGTGGTACATGTACATGTAAATGTATCTGCAGACTGTACTGGAGTATGGTATCTGAAGTCTGAACAGGGGCAAGAGCAACCTAAATATTTTTGGGCAACTATTAAACCATGTTCTGTGGTGGCCCCTGGGACAACTACACACAAACATTCCCTGAAAAAGGAAAATAATGAAATTTAAATTATGATACTACCTTTGTGTATGTGCAATGTTGATCATCACTGTCGCCAAGCACAGCGTTAGCTTCCTCTTCAAGCTCGTTATCTTCCTGGAGAACGTCAACCATTGATAGAACTTCCTCTCCGAAGTCTCCTTTCTCCATTGCGGTTATTTGGTTGAAAACAAACGAGGAAGAAAGATCGATCGACGGTAATTTATCTGAAGAACATGTTTGGCAAATATGGCGCCAAATGATTCATTCGCCCCAGCCTCCGCACTGTATCTGAACTGAGATTGGAAACGAGGCGATATTTTTGCGGCCTTGGTTTGCCTGTGCTGTAAATTAGGAGCAGGAGCGTGGGCACTGTACCGCTGGATTCTCGAGCATGATACAGGAAAAACCGTTTTCTGACTGATGTTGGTTAAAAATCGTCTCTATTATCAGCCGAGACATCTGAACAGCATTTAATTAACGGAAATGGGTCGGATCAGTAATGAGTATAAAACTGAATAAAATAAATAAATGCATAAAATAAATGCATAAAGAACGTTTAAAGGGTGAAGGTACTTTGTATTCCCATTACGGATCCGGACACAGTTATTTTCAGCGCTGGTGATTTTCAAATGAACTGACGAACCTCGCACACATGTGGGATGCATGGTCTATCAGACTGTGCAAACGTTTTCGATATTGTGAGCTAGGAGAAGCGGATTTCCGACCTCTGATCAGGAACACCCAACGGTAAAACTTCATAAAAACAAACATTCTGATGTTTTTATAACAAATCAGATGTATTTAAACATATTTAAGGGAATTGTTTTTCAGCTGGCAGACGAACAGCTGTTCTGCAGCGCCAGCCAGCCTAAAGTTCATGAAGAATTTCTAAATTTCCCAGCTGAAATATTTAAGTGCAGAATTTGCCAGCAGCAAAAATATTTTTTTGAATATATTCCCTAGGTTAGCGTTTAGGTACATTAGGTACAACAGGTGCGTGCAGAATTTGCCAGCTGAGAAATATCGCTCTGTTATATTATTATTATGTAATTATATCGGACTGCAGAATTTACCAGCTGACAAATATCGCTCCGTTATATTATTATTTAGTATCAGACTGCAGAATTTGCCAGCCAAGAAATTCCAAAGTGCAGAATTTGCCAGCCGAGTGGCCCAGAAGAACAGTTATTTTGCAGAACAGTTCGTTGGGTGTTCCTGTCTGATCCAGGGTAGATCGATATAGTCCGGCTTCAAGGAAAATGCTGTGTATCATTTCAATCAAACATTAAAGTGTGTATCAGGTCAAACGTTTTTATCACTACTGATCGATTCTACATCAAGCGAATAGTTGAATAGTAGAATGATATAAGTCTCAATTTGAGTGTTTCAGCCATGAATTATTGAGGTTTATATTTATAATCATATTCAAGTCATTCAAGCCGGTGACGTAAAACTGTTCTTCATTTATTACGCAACAACATACTGGTAGATATAAATGACATCTCGTAAACATCTAGGTTATATTTGAAGGCCTATATCAGTGATTTTACCAAATATTTTGTCAAAATCAGAAAACGGTTTCATGATTAACAAGAAAAAGAAACGGAAAATAAATTCCTAGCTATTCACTTGTGTGGTATATACTAATGCAGGACTGATTCCGAGTTTGCCTAGCCAATCAGAGCGCATGAAAAACATTATTTGACTTGTGTGTGGTATACATGTGGTTGTAACTTCCTCTGACGGTGCGTTTATAAACATAGATAATACAACCATCCATGAAATCGTTAAAAAGGGAGATGATAGCTCAGCACAAACATTTATTGTCTGGTCTAAAAACGATAAATTTCAGCTTCACCCTAAAAAAATGTAAGGAACTTAGAATCTCCTTCTCTCGTTTTACAAGAACATTCAACGATTTAATCATTGATCAGACCGTATTAAGCACCGTCGAATCGGTTAAGGTCCTGGGAATAATCTTAAGTGGAACTCACATATTGTGAGAGTGACAATATAATTAAGAAAGCCTCTAAGCGATTATATTTTCTGTTACAATTGAAACGTGCCAATATTCCAGCCAGCGAGTTAGTTAAGTTTTATGTTACTTGCATTCAGTCTGTCCTCCTATACGCTTGCCAAGTTTTCCACTACAGTCTACCTGAATATCTAAACCATTCCCTTGAACGTATACAGAAACGAGCTCTTCGTATTATCCAAGGACATGAACTATCTTACGTAGAATGACTCCATTTATCTGGACTAAATAGTCTTATTGAACGCAGATCAGAACTTTGTAGCAAACGTTTCCGAAAAATTATGTCACATCCTCAACTGAGGCAACTTATATAACTTACTACCTCATAATCTAACTCGTCCGTCTGTCACTTTAAGAAATGTCAAACCATTCTACCCGCTTATTTGTAAAAGTAATTGGTACAGCAATTCATTTATTATATCTGGAGCTCACGAATATAACAATGCAAACCCTAACAAGACTTGTAGGTGAGTTCTGAGTACTCAGAGCTTACTAGCCTTCCTTTTTGAATTGCTAGTTTAGAGAATAGCAGTGGTAAAAAAACTCAGCGGTACATATCAAATCACAATTAATTAATTATTTATTTATATGTTTTGTAATAATTTAATATATTGTAAACCTCAATAATTCAGTTTAGTACCCTAACAGAGGTAAATGTAGAAATAAACGATCTTTATATACTAATTCCTAATAAAAGACAGGACTCAGTTGATCTGTTAGGTTAATATTCAATTAATTGGGAACCGTGCTGGTGCAGTGCAAGGTTTGTGGTCAGGGTTTCATTCCCATAACGGCTAGTTTGGTCAAATGGTTTCAACATCGATCCAACATTTGTTGCATCATGTTGGAGGACGTTGAACGCATGGGCGTCAAACGGTTTCAACATCAGTACAACATATCATACATCATGTAGAAGGATGTTGAAAACATGGGTGTCAAACCGTTTCAACATCAGTACAACATTTGTTGCGTCATGTTGAAGGATGTTGAAAGCATGGATGGCAAACGATTTCAACATCAGTTCAACATTTGTTGCATCATGTTGAAGGATGTTGAAAGTATATGTGTCAAATGGTTTCAACATCGATCCAACATTTGTTGCATCATGTTGAAGGACGTTGAAAGCATGGGTGTCAAACGGTTTCAATACTGATCAGTACAACATTTGTTGCATCATGTTGAAGGATGTTGAAAGCATGGCTGTCAAACAGTTTCAGTATCGATTCAACATTTGTTGCATCATTTTGAAGGACGTTGAAAGCATGGGTGTCAAACGGTTTCAATACTGATCAGTACAACATTTGTTGCATCATGTTGAAGGACGTTGAAAGCCGCATGGGTGTCAAACGGTTTCAATACTGATCAGTACAACATTTGTTGCATCATGTTGAAGGATGTTGAAAGTTATGGATGTCAAACGGTTTCAACATTGGTCCAACATTTGTTGCGTCATGTTGAAGGATGTTGAAAGCATGGGTGACAAACGGTTTCACCATCAGCACAACATTTGTTGCATCATGTTGAAGGATGTCGAAAGCATGGATGGCAAACGATTTCACCATCGGTACAACATTTGTTGCATCATGTTGAAGGATGTTGAAAGTTATGGATGTCAAACGGTTTCAACATTGGTCCAACATTTGTTGCATGATGTTGAAAGTATGGGTGTCAAACGTCAATGGGTGTCAAAATGAGACTGTTACGTTCTCATCCACCCTGACCATAGGTACGTGCGCATGGCCGTACATATTCAGCAAATGTTGAATGAAGCGGTCAAACTGTTTCAAAATGATTCAACATTTCTGAGAACAATAGAAAGTATTTTTCACATGGCTCTTTTTTTATATTTTACATTTTTAGGGGAGTGTCTTATATTTCCATATCACACCTCTTTGTGTGTTACAATGATTTAATATATTCCCCTGGCATTTTAATATATGTTCCCCTCGACTTGAGTCCCTCGCACTTTTCCTAATACTGAAAACTAGCTACTGACTTACTCGATACATAAGGAGAAGTAAAGGAGTTGAAAAAGACCGGGGCATGTGTTAGGAACCGGAACTTGAACCGTCCCGCTCGACCGTTCTCACTCTCTTGATAATTTCCAGTCCTTTGTTCTATCCATTAGACAACAAGCTATGTTTATTGACAGGAAGGAAACAAAAAAAAGAAACTACATGAAGCCTCGTGAACAGTAATATATGCAATAATGTACTCGGCAAACAATGCTTCCTAATGATTTACGAAAACAGATAAATGAGAGTGAAAAACTCCATTTATCGGCCTTCCGCTCGTGGCCCATTTGGGATTTATTGACCTCTGTGGCCCGGTGCCGCCCTCGGGCAGAACCCTCGGTGGATAAATCCCATACTCCCTCGATCGCTTCAGACCGATAACCCTGGCTTAGTTAAATGTCGGAGAGATGTTCAATCAAAGTTTGAATGCATTCAAACTCTATTGAACATCTTTGAACACCTTTCAATATAATGTTGCTCCCATGAAAGGCCCGGTCAAACCGCTTCAATATCGGGTTTCAGCATATGCAGCATATGCATATTGTATCGGGTTTCAACATAAACAGCATATGCATGTTGTATCGGGTTTCAACATAAACAGCATATGCACGTTAGCCGTGTTATATAGTTTTTAACTGGCGGTTTCCTTTCATCGCGCGCGTAAATCTATATTATAAAACAGATAAAGAAGCCTTAAATCCATGTTTTATACTATCATAAAACACTCTGGTCATTTGAGAACACTCTAGAAATGTTGAAAGCACGCGCCTTCGGCTTGTGCTTTAACATTTCTCTCATTTTCTCAAATGCCCATCGTGTTTTATGATAGTATAAAACATGGCTAAGGCTTCTTTATTTGTTAATCAACATATGCAGCATATGCATGTTGTATCGGGTTTCAACATAAACAGCATATGCATGTTGTATCGGGTTTCAACATATGCATGTTGTACCGATGTTGAAACCGTTTGACTATTAATGGCACACGGCAAGACACACGGTGAAAATACTTGAAAATATCCTTATTCAAGGGAATCTCAGTTTAAAGACTCAGGGTTGCTCAACCAACACTCTAAGTGCAATGGGAAATTGAGGAGCTCGAAAACAAAGGCCCCTTGGCTCACAGTTATTCACACGCAACCAGTCTAACATTATGGGACCCACATTTTCGCTCCATATTCCAACTGCGCATGTCACTGACGCACACTGTAACTATAAACAAGTAATACTTAACTTTTCATCTAAATTTCTAAAAAATATTATCTTTTAGAAGTAACGTTTTTGAAGAAGTTCAATAAACTCGCAGCACGTCTTCAGATCGGGTCTAAAACCACTCGGGCTGCGTCTCGGGCTGCGCCCTCGTGGTTTTAAACCCGATAAACCACTGCTGCTCGTTTATTAGATGGTTAGATCTTCACATCTTCTCGGATAAGGACGTTACATCGTAGGCCTATCAGTGGATGAAGAGCCACCTCGTGGATATGCCACTGATTAAACCGTTATTATTATTATTAATTTAATTCAAGTACTATTATTAAATTCATGAAACTAATTTTCCCCTGATACCAGAAGTTCATAACATCTGATGAGATGATGATAAAACTTCACGATAATAATGAAATCCAAGAAAATGTTATAAAAGCAGTAAAAATAAATAAAATAAATAAAAAATGTTACTATGACTAATATCTGAGATAAACGTTGATTATCTAATTGACAATGTAATGTTTAAATAATTAAAATATATACATATATGTCAACACATACACATACATGCATGTACACATACGTTTACATAAACATATATATATTCGTATAATACATACATATACACATGACATGCATATACGACTATATATATAAATAGAGATAAACAGTAATTTAGAAAGCTTAATTACAAAAACAAATTGGACAATAGCCCACCGCATGCAGCGCTGATACATGTAGCAACAGGTGCCCGTGTACACCACCTGCTCCAAGAAAAAAAATGACAGTTTCCGAGAGCAAAGCTCGAGGAAACCTTTGAGTCTCGAGGAACAGACAATGCCCAAGAAATGTCAACCCATACCCCTAAGCCACAAGGTAGGTTATTGTTCCAAATAATTTTCAAATATTTTTTCACGGTAGCCCTAGACTTATTTTATAACACCTTTAGCTCGTTTGGTTTCATGATATAAGCAGTATCCACTAAATCATCAGGAAACGGTCAACACCCAGACTGACTAGACTGTGGGTAGAATTATTTTTAAATACTTGAACTGCCCCCTCTATATCAAACGACCTCCCGGGGTATTTATTTCTAAAGCTCAAACTAAAATTAAGTTTTTTTTAAGTGAGAGAAGCTAGCGTTCATCCGAGGATAAGCTACTTGTTTTGAGTATTAAAATACGTACTGACTCAATAAATATGGTTTGCATGTGCACGCACATTGACATTAGCCGGTCCAGACAAGTCCACGCGGACGGACTTCAAACACAACGTCCAGTTTTATGTTTTAACTTGGAATGCCAGTATGGAAGAAAATAATAACATAATTTGAAATTATTAACAATTAGTCAAACAATATCTATAACCAATGCAGTGTGCAGCTTTAGGATATTTTTAAAAGCCAAAGTTGAGGAGCTTATTTTTCATCGGGCCTCCTACATGGTCGAGCTTTCCGGTTAACGACTCCTGCGGTTATCTCAAGTGGTGTGGTAAAGTGGTGCCTTCACGTTCGCAGAAATTAAACCTCTGGGATAAACCAACAAAATATACCAACGTCGCATTTTGCGAATGCTAATTTAATCTATTAAAAATAAAATAGAATTTCTTAGCTTGTTTTCGTTAATTTTTATTTTTATTTAAATATTTTTTTGGAAAATCAAGTGAGCATGCCAAAGAAACAGACGTGAGCTAACGCATTGCTGAAAGTCGGATCACGTGTCGAAATAGCATATTGTGTTGTTGTTATTCAATAGAATTAGTCTTTTTGTCATCGAGCTAGTAGCTTGTTAAAAATATTTTCGTTGAATAGCCCGAAGCACCAGTGCAGTGAAGTGTAACTCTACAACCAGCACAATGAAGCAATATGATTAACACAGCTACATATTCTATTAAAACATATGAATCAGCTACCTTTACTTATCAGCAAAGACACCAGCCAGTGTACGTGGAGAAACTGTGTTACTACCGAGGATAAATTCAAGATTGTCAACAACAATTCATAGTACTGTGAGTCGTTACGGGGATCATTTAATTCATATGGTTATACTCGTAAATGCAAATACCTGATATATTGTCGACCATTGCATGCCGGTTGTGAGACTAATACAGCACAGTTTCAGACCTGTATATACAAACGTACATATTTCTAATCAGCCAGCTCAACAATGGATAAAAGCGGATATGCATAAGGTAAGTAGTTTACAACTGATAGTGTACTAGCTTCCGAATCTTAGTTTCCTTTTAAACTGACTGTGGATATCAAGTAACTCTCTTAATTTCTGATCATAAATTTCAACAGTTCTGTCAACAAGAACTCCCAACCCGGTACCCTGCGATCGAGCAGAGCCTTCTTACTGCTGAAAGAGAAAAGAATAAGGCTCTGCACGCAGGGTGAAGAAATCCATATTCATTTGAAAAATGTTTCGATTCTAAACGTAACCACTGAATTTCTCATGGATGAATCAGGCCGGCCGGCCTAGAGGTAAAAATCACAGGTAAACAACGAGTTATTATTATATTTTAGAGCTTCACTAGATTGCAAAAGATTGAAAAGTTCTGGAAAGTCCTTTAGAAAATATCGCTAATTATATCACTAGATCATGTTATAATTTGGTATTCACAAAGACCTCAATTCTATTAGAATTGAAAATTGTTCTAGTAACAGCACGTTTTAATGTTGTGTAACATCTGAACTGAAATTGCACTTTTCAGTGTAACAATATACAAGCGATTGTATACATGTTAAATGCCTGTTTATTGAGCATGTCCCTTTACTCGAAGATTGCATGCGTTTTCGAGGATTAAATAATTCAGTTAATAAGTGCCTGAAGACGAAACAAAACTGATTAGGATTGGTGAATCGATTTTCTCGGATTCGGACGCCATACTTGTTTGATGCAAGGCTCAGTAATGCCGATATTGTGCTTAGTATGTTAAGCTTGCATATTTACTCTAGAGGTTTGTTTTCGTTCAATCACGCCATTACATGCAGTCCTGCGTGATCGATTTACAATAAAATGTATCTAAATATGCTTCTAAACCTATATTAACAAATATATGAAATTAACCAAAGCATTTTTATTTATTTCTTGGTCTGTTTTTATTGGATCGAATTTGATACCAAATGGTACTAGTTATTTACGAGATCAAGGAAAGAAGATCAATTTAGCTTGGCGTAGCACATTCCTGTGATAGAGGCCACGAGACTTCAGCCGAAACTTACGTTGGGTACGTTAAATTCGAACCAAACAGCTAGGGCCCTGCGTGCATTATTTTCACCAAAACTTGAAAGTGAAAGCAATACAAATTTATACGAATACGACGACGAAGGTTATTGTAAAACTTGCTTGCCTGCCTGCCTAGCCTGCAGTTTACTGGGTCTTTGCCCCGTGGACGCAGTATCTGAATTAGTCCTCGTTAATTTGAAATATTAGAGTGTTTTACAAACAGTTTGAATGTTTGATCTTTCTCTTTGTTTTGTTCGCACATTTACTCGTACATGATCGTAATTTTGTTTATTACTTTTTGCTGATTACATGCACGCGATCTAAACGACCCCTCAATTCGTCTGGATTGGTCATTGCACGATAGACCACGAGTATAATAAAATTCGTTAGATCAGAGAGCGTGAAAGTGTGTTCGGTTAAGTTCTTTCGCACAAATTATACCTTTAATAAGTTTCAATCAAGTTAATTTCTTGTGCATCGTAATCAGGAAAGCTAACGATACCAGCTTTGGGAGAGGACATTCCACAAACTGATCTAATAATAGAACCTCAGTGGATTTTGATCTATTGTCTCTGCCGATTATGTTGACCCAACCTTTTGTGATGGAGAAACGATTCTGGTTGTAGGTTACGCTTAATTGCCTCACTTGAATCAAAAGTATTTCTTTTTAATAGACCGTCCATTTTTAACGATTTCCAATATAAATGTTTTTTCAGACCAGTTTCAAAGTGATGCTGACATCGATCTAGACTTCACGTTCACCTGACATACTTGCGTGATCACATGCCTTTAATCGCAGACAAACAACTGTATACTCTGGTTAAGATCAATATTACTACAGATAATAATGATTTTGGAATGACTTCAAAGCTGGATTATAATAATGACGTTAATCTGATAGATCCTACGAATCCTGGGTTAGCTAGCTCAGTGGTTAAGATCAGTGGTTAAGCGCCGGTCTGTTGTGCGGGAGGTCGCGGGTTCAAACCCCGGCCGGACCAACACTCAGGGTCTAAAATAACTGAGTAGAAGGTGCTGCCTTTGTGAAACAATTTCGTTCACGAGTTGCAAATGGTTAGACCTTCACGTCTTCTCGGAAAAGGACGTTAAGTCCGTTAAATCGTAGGCCCATCAGTGGATGAAGAGCCACCTCGTGGAAATGCCACTGATTAATTCGTTATCATAATAATAATTATTATTATTATTAAATACACAGATATATTCTCGAGTAAAAATCGAGTAAAATATGCACGCGAAGCGACGACACCACACAGCATACAATAATAGGCCCTTTGAAGCTAACAAATCACGTGATTGTACTGGAGAGTAAAACTTATTTGACAAGCCCTGTACTGGAGATCGGTAGTGTTATTAACAAATCCTGTTCGTAAATGCTATTTTCCACCTAGCTCCACTGATCGATTGTCGATCCTTCTAGAACTGCGTTTTTATAAAGATAGCTTGCTCTCCAGTATCCATGGCAACGCCTTTCCCATGGGAATCATGAGCTCAATTCATTCGTTTACGAAGTATTATATCAGCACGTGACTGTTGGCTGAAGAGCCCTATTAGACAATTAATTTGCCCGTGTGCGGAACGTGCAAGATATGTATAAGTATAAATTCCAACTTGTATAAGTATATTATAAATGCCAACTTGCATGTATAAGTATAAATGCCAACTTGTATAAGTATAAATGCCAACTTGTATAAGTATATTATATTATAAATGCCAACTTGTATAAGTATAAATGCCAGCTTGTATAAGTATATTATAAATGACAACTTGTATAAGTATAAATGCCAACTTGTATAAGTATAAATGCCAACTTGTATAAGTATAAATGCCAACTTGTATAAGTATAAATGCCAACTTGTATAAGTATAAATGCCAACTTGTATAAGTATAAATGCCAACTTGTATAAGTATAAATGCCAACTTGTGCGGTTAGAGCGATTTTGCTATAAAGTATCTATAATAAATTAATATTAATGATGATGATAATGACGATAATAACTCATTTAAAAATCTCGATGCACTTACAACAGTACTTAAAGAATCATTGGACCAACCGTCATGCTTTGCGCGCTTAATGGCGGCCATTTTGTCACAGTTGAAAAGTCGGTTTTGTACGAGTTTTCTTCGAATCTTTTGAAAATAGTTACATCCTGTTGTTTTGTGTGATAGTTTCAATTTGAATCTGTTTATGGGACGTTTGTTTTGTAGTTTTCCTGTTTAGTTTGATAGTTTCACGAAGCGGAAATAAACAAAAGGCCGCAAAGCATCACGGTTGGTCCATATTCATTAAGGTATCAGTTTAACTGTTACAAGGTGACAATAAAAATCTATATCTAAAATATAAAAATCTATATATCTATTAATATAAATACACACACAGAAACACAATTAAAAATAAGTTAACCTAGCCCAAAACCTTTGACGCGGCCTCTGCAGAGCGCAGAAAAAAAAATACAAATCATATTCATTTGTTTACGAATCCGTCCAGAAACTGAACACTTGAACACCAGCTAGAGTCAATATTTTAATTTGGTAGTTCGGTGTCGTTCGACAAATACTCCTTTTTATCCCGGGTTTTATATATAATTATTAATATAAAAGCGTAGATGGCAAAGGTCCCCGTGATGGTTTGGTGGCCTTGGTTCAACACATCTATATCTGTCAGGCATAAAAAAAAATCCTTCAGTTTCTGTCATCTGTTAGAAATTCTGGAGACAAAACAACATAGATAATCAGATCAAAACCACATTTACACGCGTCAAAAAGATGGCACAGCACCACAAAATTCATCCCGGTACCAATAGTTTTGGGGCACGGCCTGCAGACGCAGTACCTGTATATAATTACACTGCCATCCATAAATATGCGCTATTTTCCTCCGGAAAAGATGGCGGGAAACAGCTCAATAAGTGTTTATCGCTTCTGAAATGGAAAAAGGCGCTGCGTAGAATGTAGCAACACTTTACTCTAAAGAAGGAAGAAGAGCGATACCGTCGATCGATACGCGAGATACCAAAACGAGAAATAGTGACCAAGCACGGCACTTCGATAGTTACACGGACACATCGATGCCACGGTACCTATTTTATGACGGCACCTTATTTTATGGGCACGGAACCTTATTTTATGGGCATGGCAACTTATTTATCCGTGCCGAGACTACCTTCTAAATAATTTACATGCACGTTCAAAATTAAGGGTACCGTGCCCCAAATTTATCGGCACCGGGCCGTGTTTTTTTGTGTGTGGAAAAATGGGATCATCGCTCTCCGATGATCAGAAACTGAACACAACTTAATTGCACCTTGTAATGAAACTGAAAATGTTATTTATCGGCGTTGTTTGGCGGATGCCAATACAGGAAACATCAAAATGATCAAACTGAGTCATTTTCAAGTCAACAGTCAACACAAACAAAAAGCAGCCCTCTTGGCCTTTATATAAGTGGCAAAAAGCACGAAGCCGGTACGTAAAATTAATTTAGATATTGTTATGTACGCAATTAAAGTGGCAGTTCTTTTAGCAGCTTGATTATTTTGCCTCGGGCTTGTTATCTGTTTGTTGTTGTCGGGTTCTTTCGAGCAGTAGGAGTAGGTGAAATTGAAATTACACCAAAGTATTTAAATTTTATATTATATAAAGCGGTTCTCTGAAAGAAAATACTCCGAAAGGTCTCACTCGAGTAAAGACGGTCAGCGTCTTAGTGCTAAGATCAGAATTCCATATTTGTGCTTGCGATTCAGTTCAACAAAAAACATCATCCGGCAGATCATTTCCGTTTGGCTTTCTGGAACTTCCTCAGTATATCGTTTCATACTAAGACAGCACGCGATATTTCCTTATTACGAGGTAGATATATTTATCTCAAAAATCAAAAAGCGTGATCGTTTCAACGTGTTTTGTAGACCAACTGCTAGACAACATATGGGGAAATCTTCACTATCAACGATCAAAGAGATGTGGTTTGGATAAACGTGCATGTAGTGTAAGTTTTATAGCTTGGAATTCTAGATTTTATCCACTTTATATACGTACTCTAAACCGGTAAACAGCAAACATTCTTAACGCCCGAGATTAGCAAATGGTGCGTGAAGGAGTTCACAAGATCATTGGCAGAGTTTCAGATTATACATGCGGGCTGTGATTTGCGTTGATCCGCGGGCTATTTGACAAGATAAAATCAGGCGCAAATAACATTAACTTTGTTTTAAACATTTATTTAGTTCTATTACGAAAAAAAAAGGAAAATGAAAAAAAGTAAGAGGGTTCAGTGTAAGGCCCAACTGACTTCTACAGAAACTAGAACACACAGAGCCGTTTTCTCGCCATTATCATTGTAAGTAATAATAATAATAGTAATAATAATCTATATTTTTATAGCACCATTTCTTTCTAGCCCAATGGCGCTTTACAGAAATATAACTTATTAGTATATACCACACCAGTGAATATCACTTTTCGTGCGCTCTGATTGGCTACTCAAACAGTGAATATGATTTCATATTCACCTCCGAGCAAAGCAGCGATCATCTCGCGCGGATTTTTGTCCATTTGAGAGAAAATAGAATAACTATTTGGTGCTGGCTATTCACCTGGAGTGTGGTATATACTAAAACAATTATTCACCTCCACTTCGGTGAATAATTGTTAAATATACTAAGAAATTTAAAAAAGCCGCAATAACAATAATAATTATTAAAAAGATAATTTACATATAGGCTTGTTAGTAAAGTTTTAATCTGGGTTTTAAAATCCCCTATAGATGAATATTATCTAGTTGTTGTGGGAAAGCATTCCACAGCCGGCTTGGAGCCGCCGCTTGAAATGCTCTGTCCCCGTATGTTTTGAGCTTTGTAGTAGGAACCCTTAGGAGGTTCTTTGAGGGTCTAAATTGGGGGCCCTACATGTTAGCCCTAGTTTATCATTACTAGAGAAATTTTACAATGTTTGACCCACAAAAAACAATTTTTTCGGTTGTCAGTTGTCAGTAAAAATATAAATCTGATTGGATAAAAAGTAAAGACATCAGGAAAGCCATTTCAATGGTGCAGAAACCATGCTACATTACAACAGTTCAGTCTTTCTTTTCCTCTCCGTGTAATTATATTTTTATTTGTGCACTTATATATATTTAATCTGTTTAGTTTTTCCAAATGTATTAATTTTAAAGGTGAAATTCGCTTAAAGTGACATCAGGTCAAACATTTTTATCACTAATATTGATTCTGCATCAAGTGAAAAGTTGAATAGTAGAATATTTCTCGATTTGAGTGTTGCATCCATGAGTTATATAAGTTTATATTTATAATATATTCAAGCCGGTACGTGACGTAAAATCGGTCTTTAATTCATTTATTATAATGCAAAAACATACTGGTAGAGAAAAATGACCTGTTGTAAACATCTATGTGATATTTGAAGGTTATATCAGTGATTTTACCAAATATTTTGTCAAAATCAGAAAACGTTTCACTTTTGATTCATAGGGAAAAAGTAAATTCCCGATATTAATTACGCCATCAAATTTACGTCACACATTAGCTTATTGGAAATAGAATCCTCTATAACTCATAGACGCAACACTCAAACCAAGAAATATTCTACTATTCACTTGATACAGAATCTATATTAATTCTGATATACACTTTAAAATGGGCTCGCTACGTGTACATAGACATGTAAGCCACGAAAGTTAGTCAGTGCTTTAAAAGCGCAATGAAAGAACACTCCAGTATTTATCAGGGTTATATATATATATTTATATATATATAACCCTGATTATATATATATTATATATATAACAAGACGCCCGCTGGGCGTTTACTCGGGCTGTCACTTTTAGGTATGAGGCCCGGCAACTGTTTCTAAAATAAATTCTGCCAAAAAAGGACCACTTCGTGAAAATCATTAAAAATTAAAGGCACTTGTACGAGATTGGTAGTTGAAATACAGTGTACTTTGTTGAAAGTAATCCCAACGAACACTCTCTTCCCCGCCGAACCACAGACAATGATGGACTTCGGCCGCAAAGCTAAACAACACGAAACTCGTCCGCTTTGATTTTGTTCAGTAGAGCCATTTCCTCCGTTTATCAGCTGTAACACAAGCTGCTGGGACGTTTAGGGTTTCGAGTCCTTCATCAGTGCAATTAGGGAAGAGATATAAACTACAATAAATACTTTCCGAGACAAACAGACTTGACTGTATACGCGGCGTGATGGCGATAATTTCACAAGTTCACTTGCGCTCGCGACGAGTTGAGCCATTTGAAAATTCAAGGACCCTGGAACTAACTGAGAAGGCGGCTGTATTTCAGGCTAGTTATCAAACTCAATGCAATGAGGGTTTCTTCAGTTTTCCCCATATTAACAGACATGTAACAGTATATTAATGTCTCTCAATCTAGTAGAAAGACTCTCTAAGCTGTGTAGTTGACCTGACAGTTCAGTTACCCATTGGCAGACGGTGGTATTGCCTAATTTTACGGCCGGGAATAGATTTCTGACAATGACTCATAGAAATCGATATCTCCTTGTCTCGCCTTGTCTGAGAGCTTTGACCTTTGTTATCTGAGCGCGCCTGACGAAATCTACCCTGAGATTATAATTCGATACCTTTTATATCTAAACGTGTTTAGAAACACTTAAGCTGAGATTGTATTTCGCTCCTGTGTATCGTAAAGAAGAGATCGATTGACGCGAACGCATAGCGCAATGTGTCACGTGACCAGTGCAACAATCTGATTGGTTGCCGAGGCAAATCAGCGACACAAAAAATAATAATAACAAGAGGCCCTGAGTGGCCTTAACTCGGGCCACCTTTAATTAATACATGGAGTTCCAGCAATGATATTTTTGTGTCATACATGGTTTGTGCTAAGATAATCGATTCACTACTCATGCTTGTGATAATTTACATTACAATCACATGGTTGTACTAGATAGCAAACAAATCTTAATTCATATATTTAAAGTACTTGTATGAGATCAGTAGTGTTATTAACAAAACCGGTTTGTAAATGCTATTTTCCACCTTCTTCCAATCCTTTAAAACCACCAAAGGTGGTCACAGTCCCTTACGGGAGATTCTAATTACAAAGTTTTACTGATAAATAAATTGGGGTTTCATCAGGGTTGTCGCTTAACCCTTTCACTCCCAAGAGTGCCATATGGCACTATTACTGGTTACTTGCTTTGAGGGTTTAAATCTGACTAAGTTCAAAGAGCAATGCCCTGAGATTCCCACACACCTTAATGTATAGACCAATGATCCTATTGAACTGCATTAGGCATATTAAAAATGAATAATTTCATCTAAATCCTCCTTTCTTTGCATAAGTAATTAACTATAGTTGACATTATTTCATTTCAGAAAAAAAGACTAAAATAGCACTTTCAAAAATAATTATTTCTCCTCAGATTCTACATTTTCTCTCAAAAATGCATATTTCACATAACATTTAGAGTTTCATGTTTGCACTAACCTCACTTTCTGTCTCCCAACACCTAAACTTGCCCAGAACCAAGCCATTCTGTCCACAAGCACTTCACGGCAAGCTAAATTCATCCATAACGACCGCAAAGCATGCTGGGAAATCCTACCAAACAGCGGCATGGCCCTTCCCCATCTTCATTCTTCAAAATATATACTAAGTCTAAAGCCATTTCGACCTAATACCTTCATATTGGGAATCAATGGCAAGTAAATATTGTCCAATATTCCAAAAAAGCTATGATAGGTGGCTCCAGACTCCCATTTATAAAGCCCACGCTAAAGTGACAGAAGACGTCCTGGCCCATTCACGAGTGGGAAATAAGGCTCTTTCTCTGTCACAATAAACTGGCACAGACTCGGTTCTTTGAGAAAGTGCTGATTAAAGCTCTCATCAGACTTAATGATGTCCTCCAGCACTCTATAAATGGTGAAAAAGGCTTTAAAAAGCCTTAAATTCTGTTTTCCCCCAAACAAACTTCCCTCCAGCTCCATAGCAATGCGACGTCAACGTATCCAAAATGGCCGACAAAAAACTTTGAGCCCCCAGTATTGTTGGTCAGATGAAAATTCCATGGTAACAATGACTACAGTTTACTTAGGGGGGGGAGGGTTCTTTGCAGTCTAGAAAGAGCCAAAAATCAGTCAAAACCCTACGGGAGTGAAAGGGTTAAGGGACTGGTCAGACATTAGCAGGGGAGACGGTTGAGATGGAGGGTCATATTTTTTTGAATCCCCAAAAATGGAAGGTCATAAATCATGGGTAACTGAAAAAGGGTTGTTTTTTGGGGTAGAAAGGGTCAAAATATTTCATAGTCATTGTCCAGGGAGGGTTACCGTATATATTGTTTAAACTTTTTGATTTCATTCTCTACCCCACATCCACCCCCCCCCCCCCCCCCCCCCTCCCCCTTGCATTTCCCCTGCAAATTTTTGACTAGTCCCTAATGTTTATTTAAAATATTGGGTGCATTGATTTCATGCATGTACACCACTTGGGAAATAACATTAGAGTAACACTAATTAGTATACACAGAGAAGTGTGTGGCTCTCCTACCCTGCAAGCAGGTTTCTCATCTCTTTGCCTTTCCTCCAAGTAGCATGGAACCTCTCAAGACCTGTATGCTGATTGCACCCATAATACTATACTTGTATGGTTTTTGTACTGGACTTTCTAATGGGTTAGGGTGTTTTCTATTGTTGCGTAGGCCAATACTATCGCTTGTTTCGAGAAGTTCCACCTGGCCCTTTCCTGCTGCCAAGAGGAAACGATTACATGCGCCATGGTATCTCGATGTCCATTGGCCGAGAAAAACGAGACGGTAAACATTGCAGATTCAATGTAGATTTCAGATTATCCATTTCCTATTGTTAACGGCAAGGGAAGGCGAAGTGGAGAAAATCAAATGCATTTTCCTTCTTCGAGGGGATAAATCAAAGCTTTCTTTAGGATAAATTAAGGTAGATTTATTGAACGGTTTTATATTGCAAGGTCTTCTGTGCAGCAGCAAAATGAGAAAACAAAGCCGGAGTTTGCACAGGCCGCCCAAGTTCTGACTGTATAACAAGGTTTGTATGGGAGTTCTTCCGATAACTCAGAATAATAACATAAATCTCCTGTAATACAAGGTAAATAAAGGAAGAAGACTTACTTGAAGTTGTTTTGTCGTCCTATGTGTATTTCAGGTCGCTAGAACGGTGTTTCATGGAATTCTTGAGTCATACGCTTCACCCCTATAACCATCTGGTTATCGGAAGAACTCCCATACAAACCTTGTTATACAGTCAGAACTTGGGCGGCCTGTGGAGTTTGAAGCCCGTTCGTATCAATCGTCGGCAAACAAAAACTGCGTGACGACATAATATAATACTGTGGGCAGAGCCATAATTTATACTTTCCAGTTCTTGTTTTATGACAGTTCGGTTTCTAGTTACGGCTCCTGCTATTCTTTTGACAGATCCAATTCAATTTTAATACGGTATTCTCGGATCCAGTTCTGTTTATGGGTATAATTTGTGGTCTGCAATTCTATCTTCTGAGTTCTGTTATTCTTTTGACGATTTAACTTTTTCTTCTTGGTCCTCTATAAAGTCACATACAGTTCAACTTATGGACGATTTCATTTCCAGTTCGAATTACTGTCACCATTACACTTAATATAATTCTAAAAGTAGGGAACAAGTAAGATTTGTGTGCGTAATTATAAACACAAATATTTCAACCTCACCAGTTCTGATTTCCGTTCGCGTTCAAAGCAAGGGTCAATCACTATTCACTTCCAGGTTTTGTGACTCTTGAGTTGAAGTCTTTGTATTAAAGCTCGGCATTGGTTTAATTGACTGGTTTAGTCAAGACTTCCCAGTTGTATAATCTCAAGAGTATTTCAGGAGAGTATACTTGGCGGGGTAAACAGCCAACATTGCAAACAATCAAAATCCCTCATTAGTCATTGACCTCAGTGTGTGGTCGTAATGAAGAGCATTTCAACAATATCAACACCGCAATCCTATGGCATTTAGATGCAGCAGTTCAGGCATTTTCTTTCCGTTTCCGTGGGTTATTGGACCAAAACCATCGAAACCAAACCATCACTCCTCCTCCGGCCGGCCAGACTACATGTAGCTGACTGTACGATTAGATCGCCACATCCCTTTCGTAAATGTAAGAATTTTCCATTGAAAGCCCCTAAAAGTCCTGTCAGCCCTAGAATAACTGAACATCTTGGTATTTCATTCGAAGAAACCTTTGGTTTCAGCAAAATAATGGTTAAGAATGGCCCCGAATCTTCGCTCCGTTGCATGCTGACTTGGCACACTATAAGTATAAACCAAGACAGACCATAACCAAGATCGGGGCGGGTGTCGAATCTGATTGGTTGATCCTGTCACGTGTTGGGAATCGAACAATGGGCTCCTGTGTAATCTGATTGGTTGCTGGCGCATTTCAGCGACACAAAAAATAATAAACGGCTTGCATTTTCTGACTCGTGCCGGCCAAAGGCCTGGCCCGAGTAATAATAATAAACGGCTTGCATTTTAAGACTCGGGCCTGCCCACAGGCAGCCCGAGCAATAAACGGCTTGCATTTTAAGACTCGGGCCTGCCCACAGGCAGCCCGAGTAATCAGAATATAGTTAAAGAGAAAATATGTGCCCTGAGTGGGATTTGAACCCACGGCCTCGGCATACTAGTCCGCTGTGTTACCACTACACCATCAGTAACAACCACGCTGGCAACGCAGCCAGTTGATGGTTTCATTGTGGAACGTAACCGTGGGTACTCCCGGCATTTTCTCTTTTCTGGATCGAGATGGGAAAGCTTATAACTTTAAACTAGCTTTCAACCTAAGGATCATACTGATTCACAGGCGGACAGACAAAGCTGACCTAGGCCAACTTAGGAATCACTATATAGGTTTAAAGGATCCCGAAGGATTCAGGCTTATTTAATAAACACACATAAACAGTATAAAGAAGAAACCAATCTCTATATATAAATAATCAGAATAAAGGTGAAAGAGAAAATATGTGCCCTGAGTGGGATTTGAACCCACGGCCTCGGCATACTAGTCCGCTTGTTACCAACGCGGCTAGTTAGTGATGGTGTCATTGTGGAACGTAACCGTGGGTACTCCCGTGGGTACTCTGCGTTGCCAGCGTGGTTGGTCCTGATGGTATAGTGGTAATCCTTCGGGATCCTTTAAACCTAGTGATTCCTAAGTTGGCCCAGGTCAGCTTTGTCTGTCCGCCTGTCAATCGGTATGATCCTTAGGTTGAAAGCTAGTTTAAAGTTCTCTTTCGATATGCTCCACATTATGGGATAATTACTGATGCATACTTCCTAATTAACTTACTGGTCAGTGTCACGTGTTTAAAGCTTTCAAATGCAAATGAGTACCATATAAAACCCAAGGCGCAACTGATAAATAATAATCAGTTCTTTCTGGAGTGCAACTATATAATAAGCTGGCTAAGGTCTCATGTGGATGAGAGGTGAGATAATCATGTTAGTATAGGGGGGAGGCTACATTATCCCATAATGCTCCACATATCTTCAGAGAACTACAGTTATACTTCAAGGTAGGTTACCTTTCGTCTAATTTTAATTTATAGGCTTTCCCATCTCGACCCAGAAAGAGAAAATGCCGGGAGTACCCACTGTTACGTTCCACAATGACACCATCAACTGGCTGCGTTGCCAGCGTGGTTGGTCCTGATGGTGTAGTGGTAACCAGGGGTGGATCCAGGGTTTGGACTGAGTAGTTTACTCTGACAGGAATCGGTTAGGAATCGGCAGAAATCAGCATTTTTGTTTGACTTTTCTTTAATAATTAGAGGTTTGAAATCACATAAACTACCCTGGATCTACCCCTGGTAACACAGCGGACTAGTATGCCGAGGTCGTGGGTTCAAATCCCATTCAGGGCACATATTTTCTCTTTCACTTTATTCTGATTATTTATATATAGAAATGGGTTTCTTCTTTATACTGTTGATATAAATAATATATACATATTAAGTATATAGAGAGAAGAAACCCGTCCCTAATATAAATAATCAGAATAAAGGTGAAAGAGAAAAATATGCCCTGAATGGGATTCGAACCCACGGCCTCGGTACACTAGTCCGATGTGTTAACCACTACACCATCAGGACGACCACGCTGGAAACGCAGCCGACTTTGGGTTTTTGTGGTACCGTGAGTTTTCCCAGGCATTTTCTCTTTCGGGTTCGGGACGGGAAAGCCCATAACTTCCGAACTAAGCTTTCAACCTAAGGTCATTAATGATTCACAGGCATATACGTCCAACCTAGGAATCGCTTAGCCAGAAGGATCCGAAAGGATTCGAGCTTATTTTAAATTTACACGTAAGTATATAGAGAGAAGAAACCCGTCCCTAATATAAATAATCAGAATAAGGTTCGGAGGGGATCCTGTTTTTATGGTATATTTTTTTAGTAAAAGCTTTTATGAAAGGTACGTTCGATAATTCTTGGATTCGCATTGTTGCACAGTTTTCTTTCATTCTTAAAATGTATTTTGTATGCTATTTAAATATCATAATTGTGACGAAACTCTTTATTATAGCTTTGTCATTAAACCAAAAACGTTAGCAGCTATGGTCCCATTTAACAACATCACTTTTAAATTATTGTGAATCCTAGTTTCCTAATTTCGTAGATAACGAGCCGCGACAAACTTTTGAATATTTAATTTTCGAAGTTTCATTTTGTAATTATATTGCAGCTCCAAACAGCAGTTTTTTTTATCAGATTGTGAATTTCGTCTCATCGGGATCAGCTAAAAATAAACATTACACAAAAGTCAACAGTTAAAGAAAACGATTCGATGTTCAAACTGTAACAGGTTTCTTTACGTTACACTATAAAGTGTTTATTTTGCTTTGTCGATACGTTTTCCAACTATAAGCCAGGCTCTTGTGCAGTCTGTGCATCCGGTCAGCTCCGGTCAGTTCATATGAATCCTTTCATTCTGCTCTTTGAAACGTTATATCAGTCTAATAACACTGATCAGTTCAGTCTTCACAGAAGTTAGAGTGGCCATCTCTTGAGAGTAGGAGGAGGCTCTCTCGATTGACAATGTTCCACCGTATTGTGCATGGAAGCATTGATATCGAGAAGGACTCGTATTTGACCCCAGTGCCTCGTACCTCAAGAAATGGTAACTCATTATTATTTTTAAGACCTCATTCGAATTGTAACCAACATAGTAACAGCTTTTTCCCATGGTCAACTCGAGAGTGGAATAAGCTTCCCGGTACTGTAACTAATATTAATGACATTAACAAATTTAAGACCGCTGTAAACCAACATTTTATTGAATTAGGGGAATGATTTTAACCTAATTTTTTTATTATATTATTATTATTTTTTAATATAAATTGTAGTATTGTTACTTAATTTATTTATTTTTTATTATTGTAATTTGGATTTTTTTATTTATACTGATGTGATACGGATATACCGTTTTATCAGTCAATAAAGTAGAAGTAGAAGTAGAAGAAGTAGAAGACAGAGAACGGCGCTGATTTTTTTCATCGCTCTCAATTGATATTGGCCCTGAACCCACAGATCAGGTGTAATCATGTCTCCTCTTCATGGGTTATCTCGACATTTTAGGTCATCAGAAAATATCCTAACAGCTTCACAAATAGCTCTGAATTCACGCTTCGAACCTCAAACTTCGGCATGATCATTTCCCGTTCTCTTTCCGCAGACCAGGGATATGTTCTGTTTTGCAAATATTCGATCTAACAGTAAATATATAGAGTGCATTTAAATACTCAGGTTTATTTAAGCTGTCCTGCCTGTTCCGAGTAAAATGTTGTATTCTAGATGAAATCTTGAACTTTAAATCAACTGCATAAGGCTTCGCTATGACGATTTGCAAACGCGCGCGGATATCGGCTGTAGTTGCATTTTAATGACTTTACTCCTACCCATAATGCACCCGATATAATTATATAGTTGAGGTGTGGGGGGTCAAAGTTTTTGCACTTCGCTGTATATATATATATATATATATATAAACAGTGTATATACAACAATACAGCAGTGTATATACAGCAATATAATACAGCCAAGTGCAAAAACTTTGACCCCCCGCACCTCAACTATATAACTATATCGGGTTCATTATGGGTAGGAGTAAGTTCATTAAAATGCAACTACAGCCGATATCCGCGCGCGTGTCCAAATCATCATAGCGAAGACTTGTGTAGTTGATTTGAAGTTCAACAATTCATCTAGAATACAACACTTTTACTCGGAACAGGCAGGGAAGCTTAAAGTAAAATAAATGCACTCACTATTTACTGTTTGGTCAAATATTTTTCCTGATATTATGAATTAATGTTTACGTTAGCAGAACGCAACCTGGACAGAACTATCATGCCGAATCTGCGAAGCAAGAATTCAACGCTATTTTTGAAACTGTTTCGCGGAAAATCGAAGAGATTAAAATAGCTTAAAGGTTTACACAATTTATGAATTTATTGACAACAAATCATAATACATTTAATTATTTTGATTAAGAAACGGTAGAAATCAACGTACCCCATATCATTGCCATATTTTATGTACTAAACGATTCTAAAATTCGATTCGTAAACGACTTTATCTGGGGTAGTGTAACCGCAGCTAATGAAAAGCAGGGGCCAGATTCACGAAACTTTTCCTAAGACATGGTATAAGATATAAAATTTGTGACTGGCCTAAGAGATGTCGTAAATGTGGTTCAGCAACTCTCTCCTAGAGTACTCCTAAGATGTTCTCAGCTAAGACATCTCTTACGTTTCCAACCTCCGTGAAATTATCGATTACGATGAAAACGCCAATCAGAGCTGCCCTTATATATTGTAAGGGCGCGATTTAGCGACCCGTCAGGAACACATCCACAACAAGGAACGTGAATAACAAAATACCATAACGTATATTTCAGCGCGTAAAAGAGGAAACTGCCACCCCGCAAATTATCTCGAACGTGCTCGCACAAGTTAAACATAAAACTTGCTACAACACATGTTTCAAACATCCGTTCTAACACCCTTTGGTTTGTAGATTACTGACCACATTGATTTAGTGGTATACTCGTCAGTTGTTTGGTATTTCTACGATTATCGTCCGGTCGCGAACAGCACGCAGCAATTACCATAAATATAGCATATCTTCTAAAAGAAAGACACAGAGAGTGGCAACTTGTAACAGAGAGTGACAACTTGTAACAGAGAGGGACAACTGGTAACAGAAAGTAGTGAGTGAAGTTGTAACAGTCTAAACCGGTACCTCCCCGCAGACAGATGGATTAAATATAACACTTCGTTACCGAGTCTACGTCTAGTTCGTACAGACTCCGTAACAGACTGGTGGAGAATCTAAGTAGGACAGAAATGTTGTTTAAATTAGGAACTAGGGGAGCCCAGCCAGCTCGTACTTCATATAAATCAAAAGTAGTATAAGCATGTTTTAGTAGAGATTCTGGTATGTATATTTAGTTCGTTAGAATGTTGATGTACTAAAATAGTAGTTTAATGACCAGCTTTAGTTAATTGTGGAACTTAGATGGACTCGCCTCCACAAACTTTGCCAATTTAATCCTAACACTAACACCGCGTTGGCAACTAACATTCACATGGCTGAATAAAAAAATTCGCGGCGCAGGTTATCAAGAAAATAACGAATAACCAAGATATGGAAGCGAAACTAACCGATGAAAAGCTTTAAAAAAATCTCGCGCCGTTAACAAAGCAACATAAATTTTCCAAACTTTAGTGGAGAAGGCGACGAAAATGTGAATGAATTTATAAGAGATTTCATAAGAACAGCATATTTTTTTCAATTACTGGCCAGGAAAGAGAGCCCAGGCGCTTCCCCTTTATTTATCGGAACATGCGAGAGTGTGGTACAACAATGTACCAGAGGGAGACACGAAAAATCTAACCAAGTTAACGGACGCACTAAAAAGCCAGTTTGATTCAAATGCAACTAAATGGCTATTCCGCCAAAAGTTAAACGACCGGAAACAAACAAGGGGAATCCGTAGCAAATTACTTTTCAGATATTCGGAGATTATGTCAGCGCCTAAATTTGCCAGAAGAGGAAAGCGTAAATTATTTCGCTCAAGGGTTGAGGCCAGAACTCAAAAACTATGTTGTCCTTGAACAACCAAAATCGCTGAACGCAGCGGAACATTTTGGAAAAATGAAAGAGGCTCTGCCAGACCTTCAACTCCAGATTAGCGAGGAAATAATAAATGTGCTTAAACTCATCACAGATAAGGATCGACAACCATCGGTTGCTGCTTTACATCAAAATAGCTCATTACGATCCAACAGACATGATAGCGATAGACACGCAACTTCTTCAATAGCACGCGAAGAAATGTATGATTTGTTTAGGAACCTGAAAACAGATATAATGAGAGAAGTCCGTAGGGTGATAAGGCCAGATCAAGGAAATTTCAATTCGACTAATAGGGGACACATGGGTAGAAATAGGCGGACTTTTGAGGGAAGTCCAATATGTAATTTTTGCAATCGGCGAGGTCACACGATCGATGGTTGTTTTAGGAGAATGGATCAGGAAGCTTATAATTATAGAACCCTAGGATTCCTATTAACCCTACCGGCAGGAATACTGCGCCACCACAAGAACAACAAAGACCGCTCCGAAATGGAGATAAGTTTGGCCAGAATCCGAGCAGAGATCAGTCAAACTAAGGGGGGTCCCTGCTGAAATTCGGAAAACAATGGGGACCCGGCAGCCTTATATTAATACAATTGGTAGGATAAATAGTCCGCAGCAGTATGAGAAGTTTAATAGTGACAACAATGAAATTCAGAAAGTAGATATTACAATCAAGCATGTAGAACGTGTGATTAACGCACGCGAAGTAGAAGTCATTCGTTTTCAAACTGTAGTGCCGAACAGTTTTCAAATCCACATAATTAAGGTGGAACAAATATTTGAGACACCTTTCGAATTTCAAGATAAGGAACCTACCGCCCACGGCCACGAGACAGAAGATAGATCTTGCCACGTAATTCAGAGTAAGATCCCGTTTCTGGCTAGTCATGAAATTCCATGTAATTCACAGGCTAAGAAACTAGGAATTGTTAAGGAACCCTGGGTAGGAAGTAACAAACTAGCAGATCCTTCAGGCAAGGAACAACTATGTCATTCCACGACCGATACCAACGGAGAGCCAAACGCTAAAATACGGTTGAGACGCGAATTAAAGCCATTGATGTCACCACTTTGGAAAATGTATAAGTTACTTGAACTTACGAAATTACAGTTATTGACAAAACCATGCTCAAACACCAGAACGAAAGGAAAATATGTCGCAGATAAAGAATCTACAACAAATGTAGGACAGAGTAGAAGTCCTTTAGTTTCGCCAATAATGGCCGTATACAAAATGATTGACCTTATTAAGTCGAATACATGTTCAGTGGATAACGGAAGCAAGTCCAAGGAAATATTTTCAGAAAAGGCCACAAAGGGAGACCGAAATATCCCGATTTTAAAAGAAAGCGACAAATTAGACAGCGAAGAGCATACCGTCAAAAACAAAGTTGATACCGAGATTCCAAGCGCATTTCAAAACGCTATACAATTTTCGGAAAATACAAGTAACTTATCTGTAGTTGGTACAATTGGCGATGTGGAGTTGACAATTCTCATCGACACCGGAGCCGCCATAAGTGTTATTAATAACCAGGTTTTAAAAGAGGTTGAACCATCCATAAGAGCAACCTTCAAACAGACCACAATATCCTGTGTTAGGTCGGTTAGTGGTCGACCTATTCCAGTTTTAGGTAGTATCGTCATACCTTTTGAAATTGACACCGCGATTTACCCGCATGAGGCACTCATAATTTAAGAATTAGCCTATGACGCAATTTTTGGGCGTGACTTTCTGGAGAAATATCAATCTAAGATAGACCTAGAGCATCACGTCTTAGAGCTCAAACATCCACCTTCCAGAGAGACTTGTCACACTCGTCCGCCGGACGATGCGCCTGTCTGCTTTATAGATGCACAAGAGGATTTCGTATTACCGCCTGATTCAGAAATAATTCTTCCGGCTACGTTAGATCGCGATATATCAGCAGGTACAATAGGGATTGTAGAACCAAGGGCAGAATTAACTGATCGATATCAGGTACTCGGAGCATCTGAACTAGTAAAAATGTCGAAGTTAGGGACTATACCAATTAGGTTACTTAACCCGACTGGGCAGCCGGTCAGAATTTACAGTAGGAAAAAACTTGGTCAATTCACAGAAATGGATCCTTCGATATCAACTTTTGAGCTGAAATACTCAGAGCGGTCAGCGGAAGCGGAAATCGAATTACCAACGATAGTAAACTGCCTAACATTAATAAGTCAGAATTAGATACAGACCAACAGGTCAAACTCTTACAACTACTAAGGAAATATAATGACGTGTTTGCATACACGCCGGAACAATTAGGCCGCACATCAGTAGTCCAACATGTAATTGATACCGGGACTCATCATCCCATCCGTCTACGGGCCTACAGAACATCGCCTAGCGGACGAGAAGAAATCGATAAACAAATTCGGGAAATGATGGATAATAAGATAATTGAACCTTCAACAGTCCATGGGCGTTCCCAGTGGTGCTTGTCAAAAAACATTTCGATCATTCCACACGCTTTTGTATAGATTATAGGAAACTAAATGCGATCACGGTGAAAGATTGCTACCCAATTTCCAGAATAGGCGAATCGCTCGATGCATTAGGAGGCGCTCGTTTTTTCTCTACCCTAGATCTTAGGTCGGGTTATTGGCAAGTCGAAATGCACCCGGATTCAATGGAGAAGACCGCATTCATTACACATAGTGGGCTATATCAGTTTAATGTACTACCATTTGGTCTTTGTAATTCTCCTAGCACATTTCAACGGTTCGTGACCTATATAATTCGAGGTCTTGAATGGAGGACATGTCTAGTGTATATTGATGATCTGATTATCTTTTCAAAGACATTCGACGGACACTTAAAGCATTTGGCAGAAGTCTTCGAACGACTCAGGGAGGCAAATGTAAAACTAAAACCAATTAAGTGCCATTTTGACGCGAAAGAAGTGGAATATTTGGGTCATATAATTTCTGCTGACGGTTTGAAGCCGAACCCAGATGAGATCAAGGCAGTACGAGAAGTTTCTGTACCACGCGACGTAAAGGGTGTCCGGAGTTTCCTAGGGTTAGCGAACTACTATCGTCGTTTCGTAAAGGGTTTTGCCCAACTTGCATCTCCACTAAACAAACTCACTAAGAAAAATAATAAGTTTCGATGGGATGAAAACTGTCAGGAAGCATTTGACAAGTTAAAGCGAGCTCTCACCTCGGCACCTATCTTAGCGTATCCAGATTTTAATTCCCAGTTCCACTTGTTCGTAAATGCTAGTCAAACGGGGATAGGCATAACACTCGGTTACATTATCAATGGGAAAGAAGTAGCTATCGCCTACGCAGGGCGTGACTTTAACTTAGCTGAACAAAATTACAGTGCCACAGAAAGAGAAGCGCTGGCAGTCATCGACGGAATTAAGAAATTTCAGCCGTATCTATACGGAAAGAAGTTTAAGGTACACACAGACCACAGCGCACTTAGGTGGCTAATGAACATCAAAGACCCGACCGGTCGCCTCGCACGATGGTCTCTGCTTATCCAACAATTTGATTTTGAAATAGTTCATCGTTCAGGCCGAGAAAATGGCAATTCAGACGCACTTTCTATGCGTAGTTACGGAACGCACACACTCAATGCACTAGATCGGGCAGGTATACAGAGTAATAGTATTCGCGAATACCAAAGGAGGGACCCCGACCTCAGAGATCTGATCGAATACCTAAACTGGGCCGAATTATCTAACGATTCCGCAAAGGCGCGTAGAATTTTGTTGGCCGAAGATATTTTCTATCTAAACGAAGACAATTTGCTTTATCATGTTAACAGTTCGGAAAAACGAGGGGAAAAGGGACTCACAGCCCAACTAGTGACCCGGCCGCACTAAAACATGAAGTGTTAGTAAACGCACATGATGATATCTCCGGAGGTCATCTTGGACTCTATAAGACCTATGAGAAGCTACGAGATCGCCATTACTGGAGGGGAATGTATGCCGATCAGTGTACGTCACTGGATTAGAACTTGTATAGACTGCGCAACACGTAAGGTACCAAAAAACAAGCACAAAGCCCCGTTACTGCCAATTCCTGTCGAGGGCGCGTTCGATCGATTGGCGGTGGATTGTTTAGGGCCGTTTCCACCGTCATACTCCGGAAATCGATACATAGTTGTGTTTAGTGACTACCTAACCCGCTGGCCAGAAGCCTTTGCGGTGAAAATCATAGAAGCACACGTAATCGCACGATTACTAATAGATGAGATCATTTTCCGGAAAAGTGCTCCTAGAACCTTGTTATCTGACAGAGGGTCTAATTTTATGTCCGCCTTAATAGCAGAGGTGTGTAAAATGTTTCGTATTCGGAAACTTAACACGACAACATACCACCCACAGACCGACGGTCTGGTCGAAAAATTAAATTCGACACTACTTCAATCGTTGTCTATGTATGTTAATAAGAACCAGAAAGACTGGGACAGATTTCTTCCGGGAATTCTATTTGCTTACCGCACTTCTGCCTCAGAAACCACAGGGGATTCACCGTTTTATTTGTTGTATGGGCGCGAACCGCGACTTCCCATGGATACTAGGTTGCTTGCTCAAACAGAGGTATCTACTTCTATTGTGGAACATAGGAGTAGGATCGTGAAACAAATCGAAGTGAGTCAGAAAATTGCAGAGAAAATACTCAGAGAGCGCAGCAGAAAATGAAAGCAAATTACGATAGAACAACGAAGGAACCAAACTTTTCATTAGGACAAAGGGTTTGGGTCTACACCCCAAAAACAAAGAAAGGCTCATCAAAGGAACTGCTTCACAATTGGCACGGCCCGTACAGAATAACGAAATGCCTGGGTACAGTCAATTTTCGGCTTAGAACTTGCGATAACAAGCAGGTTAGCACCGTAGTTCACGCGAATAGAATGAAACCTTTTTACGATCCCGATGACAGACCTCTTGACCCGCCAGAGCAACAAGAGTTGTTAACTCCAGATATCGATATTACTGAGTTGCCTAGCGACAGTCTTAGTGAAAACGCGGAAATTACGGTATCAGCGCAACAAGTAGATCAAAATAATGTACTAACACCGCAGGCCGATAAGCAAATAATTGTCACATCGACTCCTAAGCCACAACAGGTCGATAATCAGACGATCTTTAATGCAGAGGAAATCATTAGGAAAAGGAAAACAGGCGGAAAACCGCAGTACTTAGTAAAGTGGGTCGGTTACTCAATCTCAGAATGCACTTGGGAGCCACGAGAAAACATTCTCGATCAGAGACTCATAGATAATGTTCACAACAAAGCCACGTAACTGAGTTAAACGCTATTAACACATAGGGGCTAATACGCGTTTATCTGTCATTAGGTCACCTATTGCTGAAACCATGTGCTCCGAGTCCAGACCACGCATTTTGATTCTAGGACATTCATTTGTTTGGCGCCTCGAACGTTTCCAGGCACATCCATTGCAACAGATTTTCATTTTTCCAATAAGGCTCAAGTGTCCTGGTACGGAATTGGTGGGCGAACAGTTGACAAATTGTGGCGCTATGATCTTCCAGTCGTAGCATCGCACCATTCGGATATCATTTTATTAGAAATTGGCTCTAACGACCTATGTAATCTGGCTATTCAGCCCGATTGGTTAGCTAATGAAATAGGTCACCTGGCGAGTAATTTACATAGCAACTTTAAAGTAAAACTGATCATACTAAGTCAAGCACTTCCGCGAAACATTGTTCCTACTCGTGTTCCGAATTATAATACCCGAATAAACATTTTAATAGGGTCTTGAGAAACATAGAGCGCTCTATGCCTTTCGTAAGGTTCCAAGAGCACGCTCAACTTAACTTCAGCCGTGAACCAATTTTTCTAGCGGATGGCGTGCATCTTAACAGAAAAGGAAATTCATACCTGTATCACAGTTACAGGAAGGCACTAATCCGCGGCTTATCTCGGCTACGCGACCTATTAAATGCCACGCCGCAAGTATCACAGACGACGCCAACTCTTGTCAAATACTCAGAATCGCAAGATGATTACTCACGAAACCATTCAGATTGCACATTGTCGCTGACAAATTGGATTGTCATGGCTTATGGAAGCGAGTTCAGCTAAGTAGATTCCAGGATTACTAGTTAATAGGATTTTCCATAATTAAATACCGATAATCGTCTTCACACTGATGATAGTAACCATAGTTATCACAAATCGCAAGTTTTACTTTATAGGACATTTAGACCAGCTATAAGCAGTATTATATTTGTAGGGTTTGCACATGTATGTATATCTAAGAGCATTTCGATCACGGAAAATGTACAACATGATTATCAGTCCTTAATTTAAAGTTAGAAGTTCCCTATAAGCAATGTGTTACCAATTAGAATCACCCCAAACCTTTACTTTAGTATTTGCAACTTAATAAATGGCTGGGTTTATCTCTATTTTGTCCCCGAACTCCCAATTTCAAACTAACCTACTGTGCCTAAGATGATCACTGACTGAAAACGACTTTGACTCAACTGAAGGCCGCTATAACAAGAAAGCCCCCAAGTCTTTCAGGCCGTTGCGGTACGATATCACCCACGAAAACAAGCTTCTACAGCAAGTTACACAGAATAATACAACATCCCACAGTATAGCTATCAAGAAACAATTAGATAACTACATAGCAAAGCAGACATCCAAAAACACAACAAGTTGGAAACCCAGCGAATCAACAAATCTTGGATACTGGAATTAGTATCCACTTATCTGCATCCGGTGATTAAACCAACGACCAGCATGAACTAGGATTATGATGACTATGATTACCTTACAAGACCAAGACAGCCAGGATACAACTCACAAGCACAAAAACAAGACTCAAAGAAAAGAACCTTACTAGTTAGTTATTAGTTGACCATTGGACTGAGATATTAAGTCAACTTGACATTTTTTAACACCAAATATTGCTTCTTAGAACTGATTGAACATTGATCTACGGAAATCTCTAGTATAGTACCACCACGAACTGCGTGATAGACAAAAAAAAGGAACAAATTCCACACAAAAATCAAACAAAAATATAATGGCCATATCATGTACGGCAGGTGCCAGGTTTTGGTCATCTTTGAATTTTACGATATTTTCACATTTTATATACTCAATTTGAATGTAACCATTTATATCTCGCTTCGCATGTTATTAGAGCCAGTGAAGATTGACATGTCCCTTACAAGCCACGTCAGTGCTCGCTTGTTTTGTCATTAGGACACTAACTTTTGGTCGTTCTCCGTGCTTTGCTCGATCTTACGACTCAGTCGACGGGAGTCTACTCTTTTCAAAGGGGGGAGTATATGTAAGGGCGCGATTTAGCGACCCGTCAGGAACACACCCACAACTAGGAACGTGAATAACAAAATACCATAACGTATGTTTTAGCGCGTAAAAGAGGAAACTGCCACCCCACAAATTATCTCGAACGTGCTCGCACAAGTTAAACATAAAACTTGCTACAACACATGTTTCAAACATCCGGTCTAACACCCTTTGGTTTGTAGATTACTGACCACATTGATTTAGTGGTATACTCATCAGTTGTTTGGTATTTCTACGATTATCGTCCGGTCGCGAACAGCACGTAGCAATGACCATAAATATAGCACATCTTCTAACAGAAAGACACAGAGAGTGACAACTTGTAACAGAGAGGGACAACTGGTAACAGAAAGTAGTGAGTGAAGTTGTAACAGTCTAAACCGGTACCTCCCCGCAGACAGATGGATTAAAGATAACACTTCGTTACCGAGTCTACGTCTAGTTCGTACAGACTCCGTAACAATATGGCCTAATTAATATTTATGTGTTTAAATTAGTCATTCGCGAAATCAGTTGTTATGGCTGCGGTCACAAAGAGGCGAAGACCCAATTTTACCAAACAAGAAATAGCGGTTTTGGTAGAAGCCGTTTAAAGTAGGAACGAAATTTTATTTAACTCCTTAAATAACAAATGTTCAGAAGAAACGCGCATGGGAGAAGGTATGCGAAGAGGTGAGGTCTGGTAACAATCGGTCGGTGTATGAAGTACGGAAAGATATGGATGACCTTGAAGAGCGAAACAAAAAAGAAAGCGGCTTCAAACCGTAAAGAAGTAAGGAAGACTGGGGGCGGTCCTTCACCGCCACAACTTAAGGAAATAGGGGAGGAAATCATCAATGTTATGGGTGAAGCGATACTGCCTCAACAGGATTTCCTCTTCCAAACCCAAGGGAATTGGCTCGCCGACGTTGGAGCGCCAATAACATGGCCGCCATTGTTGTGTTTAGGACATATCCTAAAAGTTAAGACATCGATTTAGGACACGTCTTAAAACTTAGGAGGTGTTCGTGAATAACACTTTTGTCCTAAATTATATCTTAGGAGTCTCTTGTGTCCTAAGACACCTTCGTGAATCTGGCCCCAGGAGTATATACTCCTGTGAAAAGTTAACACAGTTCATTTGTTTAGATACGCAAAATATTTTCCACACTGCAATTAGGGGGGGGGGAGGAGTGGGGTCTGGAGTGTTGGGGGAACACCCCCTTCTCCCTCGGCCACTAGATATAACCTGATTATGAATGCATGAATCCTTTGAAAGTGAAGGCTGGATATGAGAGACTTATTGTCTGACAACGAACTTTAATGAGATTTTCTTACACCGCGCGGCTGTTCAATTCACTGAGTCATTAGCACATAGATCGATAATACGAGAAGGAAGGAGTAAAAAAGTTGCAGTTAAAAGATAAGCGATCAAAACACACATTAATATTAGGAAAACCGTTTCTATAAATTAGCTGTAGTCAATGAAATTGCTTTCTAAAACTGTATGAAAGGTAACGAAGGTCCCTTACGCTGAATGAAGTCTGCATGTGGTGTTTTCATGTCGTGATGTTTTGCAGACACGGCGACACCTGCCGGAATAATTTCGTTACGATGACACAACGATCCGAGGCAATGGAGGGTTCTGATTGGCTTACCCGTGTAACAAGTTACAGAAGTTAAGATTGACTTTTTGGGCATTAGTCATGCACTCACTTATTGGGTAATCAATCACGATTATTTCTGCATGTGTTCATGGTCATTCAATAACAAACCAGCTAAATCTGCATGAATTACTTCTTAATCCTTAGAAAGGACGTCTGATATCCCGAATCTTCACTGGCAAGAACTTTGTTGACACTACGGATTCATTTACTGGAGGGCTGGCACTACACGCACTATGTAATGAGGTTAGTGATTCGTCCATCTCCTTTTCCTGACGAGATCGGCTGCAAACAACAGTTTCATTTTTTAGTTTCAATGCGCTATGATGTGTATTTCCAGATGTTTATTATAGCAGAATCAGTGTAATTCTAGGTCTCCGTGTGTGTTGTGTTGACAGTTTTTTTTTCTACACACAGACTCCATTGAAGATAATGATACGAAATGGTTTTTTGATCTCCTGTCCATGCAGTAGTACTGCTACTAGTCCATATAGTCAATATTACAAATGGTAACCAAACTGGCGCACTTTATAACTTGGTAGCACTGTTTTATGGTTTTTTAAGCTGTTAGACTTCTAACTCCAGAAACACCGGCTTCGATCCATTTTACACTTCGAATTGAAAACCTGCACGAAGCTGATATTCATGGGCAATACTGAAATTTCGAATTTATTCGAATTTATTGGTTTTAATTCCTAGCAGTTTGTTTCTCATCTTTCTTACTGAAAAGCCTGGTCGCGGTTAATTAATTCTGACATTTTGAAAAGGGTGCAAACATGGCGCGAAATAAAGTGTTTTTATGGGAATCCGATGCCAAATAATTTCCGTAAACTCGAATTTCTGAAATATTCACTGTCTGCAACTTAAGCCTGATACCAGGTAAAAGATTAACTGGGAAGTCTGCAACCGTGTTTTCAGTTTTTCATACCGATTTGCCTGTAAATTTTCCCGCGAATTTGGACTCGTTGTTACAGACAAATATATGGAACTGAAAACACGGTTGCACGCTTCCCAACGCAGCTACATCTGTCATATTTTGATAAGTTAATTTTAAGTTTGCAGACAGTGAATACTTCAGAAACACGGTTTTTACGGAAATTATTTGGCATCGCATTTTCATACTCAATACAATAGAATAGAATAGAATACAAAACAAAAACCTTTATTTAAACACGTCGATTTGTTTAAACGCAGCACAATTGCTGATGTGGTCGTGCATGTATATTGCTGATGTGGTCGTGTATAAATACTATATTTCGCGCCATTTTTGAACTTCTTTCAAAATGTCGGAATTAACTGCGAACTGGTCTATTGAGGCCCTGTTAGGGAGGGTCTGAATAATCCGTAATCCTGGGTACATTTTGGAAATAATCCGTATCCTTATTTTGTAAACGCAAATATCCGTAAGTCATCGATGTGATAATCAACAAACTCAATTCACATCGTGACACCATATTTACACATGACGAGGTGAGAGCCAAAATAAATAAGACCGTGTGATTCCCTTGGAGTTTAAGTTTAAGTTCAAGTTCAAATTTATTTTTTGCACTATTTACATTATTGGATGAAATTATATGTAAAAGAAATTGAAGGACATACTTTTAAAATAATATCAGAGGTCATTTACTACATTTTTTATTACATATTTAGAGTCGATCTCAGTATCACTGATAATTAAAGCCGTGAATAAAATCCGTATCAACAGTGAAGTGATATGATATCACTTCACGGGTTGTATTGCCCAATCAAATTTGCCGTAATAAATTTCTTGGACCAATCAAATTACTCGTATTATTTTTTGCTGAATGCTGACGCCAGTTTCCCGCCACGACAGACTTGACGTGCGCGTTCGCGCTCGCTTTGCTGTTTTCTGAAAAAATGGCGACTTCAACTAGTTCGAGGTTTGTAGTCGTTTCTGAAAAAGAAATTACATGGTTTCTTCAACAAAATGAAAAGAAAAACACCGCCAGAAAGATTAACCAAGACTTGGCGTCATTCAAGACGTTTTAAATCTAAACAAGGACCGCTCGAAGACTCGCTCGTTCGCAACAAATAGCATTAACAACTCGTGAATAAAAACGATATCAAGCTCTTAACATGTAATAATCTCTATGTATCTGTGCACAGTAGCCAACTGAAAGTAGCATAAGCTTTCGAGTTGGCTACTGTAAGCCATGAATTCTCTTTATCTTCCCTCATTAATTCGTTGCTGAATTACTAGACTGTTCACGTTCGCTGTTGTTTCATTGTCTGATCATCAGAAGGAGCAATTTGAATAGGAGATGTTCAAAATATCGCAACCAATGCATAATACAGATAATGGATTTTTTTATACGCGTCCAAAACAATTCTTCGTACTGTACATGTACCAAACCCGAAATGAGCACTGAAACTGTTCAAGCCGCACCTGAAATGATCCCCGACCCGAAATAACTCCTAATCAGTACCCGGAACGATTCTGCAATAAAACAGGGAATGGACTAAACTGAGGATTTGGACAACATTTTCGCTAAACTTCTTGCTAAAAGAAATAGAGCTCAAAAGTAAGAAGGTTTACCGCTATAGTGTTTTCTAATACGCCAAACCAACACTATCAGATAACAAACAACCCTTTCATGTGACGATAGCGGAAATCGTTCATATCTCGCTGGGGATAAATTACACTGAAACAGCCAGAACAAGTCAAGAAACGTCGAACCGTCTGAGTTTTTATAGTGAAATTTGCTAAATGTGTGGTGGCATATATATAGAAAGCCATAACTAAGTGGGTCATTAGTTAATGAATTGACACTGAGCAGCTGTCAATAAAACCGGCGTACAACGTCATTAGTGAGTACGCATCACATTTTGATTAAATGTTTTATTTATATGATGTCATCAAAATTTAAATATAACAAGAACAGGAACAAGTAAAACGAAAGAGTCAGCCATGGAATCTACATATATGGCCGCCTCATCACGTCCAAGTCGAATCAAATCACTTTATACATAATCGTGCTGAACGTGGATATTATAATGTACAATCCCAAAAATATTTAGTGGCATTAAAACTACTTTAAACGATTGTATGGGCCTTTTTCAGGAATGCAATCACGTGGTTGTACTGGACAGCAAAAAATCTGACTTCATTTATTTAAATGTATACTTGTACAAGTTCGGTAGTGTTATTAGCTAAATCTGTTTGTAAATGCTATTTTCCACTGCCAATCGATTGTTTATCTTTCTAAAACAGCGTTGTATTTTTTTTCGGTCGTTTCTTTTCGGATTGGGTCACCTGTGGCACGCGGTCAAAATGGGGCGAGGACAAAAATGAACCTCGCCCCATTTTGACCGCGTGCCACAGGTGACCCAATCCGAAAAGAAACGACCGAAAAATATTACAGGAAAAAAAATTACAGGAGAGCCGGCAAGCAGGCTAGGCAGTACGTTGTGCTGTTTAACCCCACGCAGCGAGATATTATTGAAATAATAAACAGAGACCTTCACCAAGGGTGTCCCATACGTACCTCACTACAGTAGTTGAAGTGGGGTTGCACGATGGCGTTATATATGGAGACCAGCGTTTCTCTGTCCACGAAATCTCTTATTCTCCTGATGGCTCCTTTATGCCTCCAATATGCTTGTTCCAAGACAAAAACTCGACAATTTCGACACCAAGAACCTTACTGGCTATGGTAAGCTTATTTTAAGGAGTTTTGACCAATATTTATGTTGGGCTGAGCCTCGAGAGATCTAGTTAGGTTATAGCTGGACCCGATCAGAAGAAATTCTGTTTTTACCACATTAAGGCTCAATTTGCATGTTTGCTAATAACGATTCCTTTACATACTCAATGTCCCCAATTCCTTCTACTAACAGATGATAATTTAAGAGCAGAGTTTCCTAGACGTAATCGAGTATGTAACACTGAATAGTATCGGCCAAGTGAATAACTTAAAGCAGTATATATAATTGTAATTCTGAGATATGCCAAAGTGAATTTTACTTAAGAGAACTAAGAAGATAGCTCTAGATAGAGATGAGTTATTTCTTATGTCATATGTTAGATAATTCCATAGTTTTGTAGTACAGGGAAAATGAATTTTCAAAACGTTTTGTCCTCGTAAATTAAGAAATATTTTGCGCATATCTTAAAGAAATATGCGTCTACGGCCGACTCTCAAAGGGAGCAAGTCTATTAGGTAGCTGTAGTCATACCATTTACTATTTTGTAGTATAATACCAGTCTATGCATAGCATGTCTAATTTCATATCTTCCCATGAAAGTTCTTCCATTATTTTGTTTGCGACTAGCTGCTTCATAATAGAAAGATTCAAGGAATTGACTTTCAGTTTCTGTACCGAGCCGTCCCAGTACATGTCCATTATAGGTCTAATAAGTGATTTGTAAAGGCGTATCAACGTTTCACGGCTAACTTTGTATTTTATTCCTTTTAAGAGGTTTAAACGTTTACTTGCTTTTTGATGAATTTCTAAAATGTGAACTTTCCAAGACATATTTGATGATAGAGTAACTTCTAAATGGGTGTGGCTGCAAACCTCATCAACTCTTATATTATTTAAAAATATAGGGGGTTCTGAGGTAGTAAGCCATTGGTTAGACCAACTTTCAATTGAATGTTTTGCAGGTCATTGTTCATCTTAGTAGCCGTTTCATTGGGAGTATCTACAATGTCAAATAAAGAAGTATCATCGGCGTACAGAAAGCATTTAGATTGAATAGTACTTGTTATATCATTAATGAATAGATCCTTGTGGAATTCCTGCTTCAACTTTTAACGAATCAGAGTTCTGCCCATCAAGTACTACTCGTTGAGATCTCATTATCAGACAGATAACTCTTAAACCAACTCAACAATGGATCAAGTGCATGATATGCCATACTTTATCAAATGCTTTGCTTATAATCCAGGCCGCTGAATACCATCCTGACCTCTTTTCCATTTTCTAAAGCTTCAGAAATATGATGTACTATGAAAATTCGTCGATTGACAGTACAATCACTAGGTCGAAATCCAGATTGAAGTGGGTTTAGAAAGCCAATATTCAAAAGAAAATTATAAAGTCTAATGAAATCGACTATTTCAGGTATCTTTGAAAGGGATGGCAGTAGTGAAACCGGACGGTACTTGGTTTTTAATTGACGGTCATCTTTCTTAAACAATGGGGTCACGTTTGCGTATTTCCATTGTGATGGGAAACACCAGTAGCAAACGATGTATTTATAACGCGTACGAAAGATAATGTAATACTCTCGGCACAATTTAATTATCCCGTTACCTATAACATCTGGGCCGCATGCTTTAGAAACATTCACACTTTTCAACAAGTCATTCATTTCCCGTTCCGTTGTTTGAATATGAGACTGTTTTGACCCGTTGAAAATACTTCATTAATGGTGAAAGTGCGCTTCAGTTATCAACTTTACTCTGCCTACAAAAATATTTATTTAATACGTCTGCATTTTCTTTAGAATCCGAGATTAAATCCCGTTCCTCTAACAAAGACGGCAGTGAAAGTTGAACCGTTTGCCATATAAAGCCTTAACCAAACCCCACCACGTTTTTGAACGTGACCAGTATCCTCCATTTTTTTTTTTTTAATAAGAATAGAATACTACTTTCGCTTTTCGAATAAGAGAAGTTGTACTGAAAATTTCTCTGTCGTCGGTAATTTGTTCAAGTTATGGGGGTTTTTCGATAACAATGTACTTTCAGTAGTCGATGTCGATAGCTCGTCGTATTTCATTATTCATCCAGCCAGGGCTCGTCACGTGGTCGTATTGTCACTGTTCTGTTTGGTATTTCAGTTTCAATTAATTGACGATTCCATATAATTCATTCACATCTCAGGACTGTGTATAACGCGCGGTCAGAACACGATAAAGAGGCCGGAAGGTCCTCTGGAATGTTGAATTTGAAATACTAGCAGGAGGTGTGAAACGTGTTGAACATGATTGTTTAGTTGAAAAATGTTGCTAATCTGTCCTCATTTATCCTTTATTTTTCTTTATAGTACAATCAGCCAGGCGCATAGCAAATTAACGGCATTGTTTCACTGAACATTCGTTCATTCCTATACTACGCAACACGCCCAACGCGTATACAAAATCATAATAACACTACAACTAGTGGAGTGTGACAGTGCCGGATGCCTGATGGACAGCAGCAAACGGTTTCTTTAATAAACTACGGTATTATAAATCATTACATAGTACTAATATTACAAAATCATAATATTTAACAGGACATGATTTAACAGGACATGAAGGAATAGAGAAAACATTCCATAACCACACATCCTAAACGGATGGTTGCACAATCAAATGACGTAATCACATGATAATAAATAGCTTTTCACATGCTTAAATCAAATAATAATACCGAAAAATCGATATCTAAAGAAAATAATGTACGTTGCCCGGTACGAAAAACCATCGTAAAAAACCACGTCTTGCTACGTGGAAAAACTTCTGGAAACGTACTCCTCGACCGAATGCAATCGTACAAGGCTCCGAGGGCTAAAGCCAAAATGGTTATATCTTGATGAATCATAATTTAAAACATTAAAACTAAAGTTTGGCTGACTTGTGGCTGTCCAGCAAGCGAGAGAAAGAATTCTAAAGTGATTGATCTTTATATACCTCAAATATGAATATTAAACATATGTACAAGAAAAGAACTAATGAACTATCACTTAAGTGATAAAGAAATAGCTACGTGCCGTAATGAAGACGCTTTCCAACTCACTTTGTTACGTTGGAAAGCCTCTATTCAGTGCATTTCACAATCTCCCCAGGCGCTTCAATTTCAACATTCCAGAGGATCTACCGGCCTCGTTGACATGCTAGTTAACAGGACTTATGCATATGCATAGGGTCTATGTCGATGCGTTACCTCTTTCATTTTTATATGTTACCGTATACTTTCTCTCGCAAATAAAATCGCACGCGCATCATTTTAAAGGAAAGTATAGAAACCTATATATCACTGGAAAGATTATATAATGTAGAATGCGCTGAATTTTTTTTTTTTTTGCACAAATATTACATTTTCAGTAAATGCTAAGGCAACAAACGCAAAAAAGACGAGTCTCACAGAAGTGAATTTATGTACCTCCGCGTTCGCGCCTACGGACGATTCGGTTGCATAATGTCAATCAGCACATGATGGCCTGTCAAAATATGTGAGCGTTTTTTAATATTTTACTTTGTTCAAATGCAATTCATCTTCAAAGTTTCAATCGAAATAGTTTCTGTGTTTCATCACGGCAAGTACTCTTATAAGAAACGCTCACATTCTTTGGTTCATATGTAGCTCCTCTAACACTAGGCCAAGTTTCATCAAGATCTGACAAGTCTTCATACCCTATCAATTCATCCAAAGACAGTGAATACGCATAAAAATCTATCGGTGTTTTTGGCTTCTGAAGGTTAGGAAACACATCACACCTCATCAAAGCAAACGTCAACACTTAAACCAACCAGCCAATTATATGTAAGGATCCTCGTAGCTTATGAATCAAGTCCAAAAATTCGCGGGAAATTAGTACGTGGCTCAAAATATTCAAAAGAGCGTTGTGTTATGGCCAAAACTAGAGATAATGCGCAAAAGGAGAAAAAGAAAGGTAAATCAACGGGTTGTACCAAGATGGGAGAGGGCCGGATATCGAAAACTAAACCGCGTCGAAAGGCAACGCCGCAAACAAGAGCGAAGGGAAAAGCGAGTGGCAGGCAACCTCGTGCTCCGAACATTGATGTTGATCCTAAACCTGCTATGTTAGCTGCGATGATTCCTTCAGTTCCGCAAAATCGACAGGCTTAACTTCGCTCAAGTTCACGATTTAGAACTCCTGGATTGACCACGGCCCAGGTTGGAAACTGCGAGTCACCCAAGACATTAGAATCGGAGTCGGATGCGGACTCGCTGCTACTCTCTGAATCTTCCGTCTCTTTTCTTGTACCTGGCAATAGTTTAAGCCTACTAGCTGATCAGCTTTCCGTCGGAGTTGTAGCAGTACTAATAGAACTCGAAGTGGGAGTCGTCGAACATGAAGGCTGTACGTTCCAACCTCGAGCCCTTTGTCGCTTTCCGCGAGCATCACTTTCTTCTCCGTATTGAAACTTTGCTCCTTCTCGAGCTCATTCTCTTGAATCTTCTTGGGGCCTGTCTTATTTTTTTTACCTTTTATCCAAGGATAATTCTTTTCTCTTCTGGACGTATCCACGATCGGGCCGGTAAATTAAACGCTATAAAATCACTCAACTCACGAGTCACGGCTCACTGTGAGTCTGAAGCTCCGGATGTAGTTTCCCGCAAAAAATCAGCGGGGTGCCTGTGGCACGTAATGGGATCAGAGGGATTTATCACGCCTAAGCGATTTATTTACTTTCCTTCAAATTATGTTTTTTTCTAATATCTCGCAAACTTTTGCATGTTTAAAATTTTTTTTTCGGAAAGATGAAGATCAATCCATGAATTTAAAAAGAATTAAAAATATTTTGCTTAAAGAAAACATGCCGCGAAGGTATACGGTAATCTTAACGCGTGCAGCTATTGTATTCCGTATTAGCGCTATTGTTTTTAGCCTTATCTTTATGGCATTGCCCTGATCCTGGCGCTTACATTTTCTAATATGGCGAGTACTAAGCTTATCAAAAGAGGCTCAAAAACAATTCGGATTAAAACACTCACCTTAATTGTCGTTTGATTCCTAGGATGAATAGAAAATCTCTCCACACAACCATTTCCCCCCAAAACGTTCGAGGCTTAAATCAAAGCCAGTTGAAAATTCTCTATATATGACATATACGACCTCCTCAGATAAGGAATTAGGCCGCCATATGTACATGTAGAGGGTCACTAAAGTAAGTGAGGTCGGTCACTGATGCGGTACATACAGGAGACTCGTTCCAGCTTTCGATTGATCGTGAGTTTCCAAAATGACGGAGGAAGGCGATTTTGGCGCTATCGTTTGCGTCACGGGCATGCGCAGCTTGCACAGAAACAAGTTCCACATTGGAGAGACGATCTGTATAGACCTGTAGACATCACTGTGAAATTCATTAATAATTTATAAGGGTACTAGCCAATCCCATGTGCTGAATGACACCACATGATCGCCTCTGTATACCCCCGTACAAACCTGATTAATAAAGACCCCATGGTCCGTTATAGCTCTAGCAGTATTCTGTATCAGGTACAGAATACTAGCTAAGCTAGTGAGGGAAGTCTCACTACCGATCACTGACCACCCCTATCCCGGGATGGGTGAAATGACAAAGTACATCTGCTCTCTTATTATGTACACACCATCTATTCCATGTGGGACCTGTTTTTCTGCACGCTACGCTCTGCTCTCTTATTGCATACACATTGTCTCTTCGATGTGGAATATGTTTTTGTGAGAAACTAATTCATCCCACATCGATACCAAGGTGGGTGAAATCAAAGGTTAAATTTTTTTTGTCGTGCATATCAATGGTTTTAGTGATCTATTCATTTCACAAGTAAGATAAAATATTCGTGTCCGATCTGTTTGGGCTCGCCATTGTAATTAACGTAAATGCCCATACAGATCTTTCGCTCATATTTTATAGCCTGAATTTCAGCCGTCTCCTCTGGGTTCGTTCCTCCCGAGAGAGACGTCTGAATTCAATAGACGCTAATGCCGTCCAGTGACGTCACTACCAGAAAACCTGGTAGTGATTTTTGATTGGTTCATATTCTATAATTTCGCATAATTATCATAATTATCAGCCGAGAAGACGGCAGGATTCGCTTTGGACTCGCGATTGTTGCTCGTCGAGTTTCAGTGGAGTGATTGTCTTTGGCAAAGACCTTGAATTCGTAAGGAAAACATCTGGAAATGGATTAAAAGTGTCCTGCACAATAACCGGCCGACTAACCTGTAAACATGTACATTTTATCGCGTCGCGTCCGCGGGGTTGTTGACAATCGATTATTTGTTCACACTCGCAGTGGTAAAGAATGTCGCTACTCTCTTCAAGGAACTGTTCTTTCCCGTAAAAGAGTCTTCGTATTTCTTCGAAAATTCTCCATTATTCTTTCATGTTTTTCTACTTTTCTGTTGCATCATTTACATAGGTAATATCTCGTAGCTGTGTCGATTCGAACGGCAGATCGCGAGACCGTGTACAAAGATCAACGGAAAGACAAAGATCAACTGTACTTTGCCTCCAAATATAATATAACGATTTGTTGCTTCGGAAAGGCTTTCACAACATAAGAGGAGCAAATGGGATGGAGATATATAAGAAGCAAATGGATGGAGATATATAATATAGGTAAGGCTTTTATTTTGGTCGGCATAATCTCAAATAAATATTTCTCACGAACTCTTACTACCGCCGTGACAGTTCTATTTGCATAAATTCAATTGTTAATCCGCCTTGACGTCACTGGACGGCATTAGCGTCTATTGAATTCAGACGTCTCTCTCGGGAGGAACGAACCCAGAGGAGACGGCTGAAATTCAGGCTACATATTTTACTCTACTACTTATCCAACTCATTAATAATTCATGAAGGAAAAACAAAGGAAATTACTGAGCGATCTGTAAATCTGATACAGATTTCGTCCTGATTTACATAAACTTTTGCTTCGATTTTCTCTGCCACTGATAAGTCGTATTGCCAAAATTACTGAAAACATGTCTTGACTTAATCTACATCTAGACGTTTGATAAGTCAGATACAGAATTCGTGTGCGTGCTTTATCGTAATTTTGTAAATCCGATAAAACACAGCCACTCATTCTGTATCTATTACATACAGGACTTTTACATTGACATTTCACCCGACCGGGATACGGGATCCCTCATACAGACATTAACATAGTGTTTGTTGGATACAGTACTGATTAATAAAACATCAATGTCTGTATATTTTATTAATTAGTGTTATATCAGATTAGCCTCCTCCGCAGGCATCTCTAATTTTCGAAGAAATCAGATTATGGGCTCCCTGTGGCAGGTGAAGAAAAGAGAGGGAGATTGGAGCCCAGTCCTCCTCTTCTCTCCCGGAGTCACAGGTAACCCAATTCACGATTTTCCCGCGGTTTTTCCGATACTAAGAGATGCCTGCGGAGGAGGTTAATATCAGATATAAAGGCACTGATGTTGTATTGATCAGTTCTGTATCCAACAAATACTAGACTGGTTTCTGTCTAAGTATTGTCTAATAAACTCGCAGTAGTGTTTTACTAGGTTTAAAAGCACGAGGGCGTCAAAGAAGGCATCACTTTAGTATACGAAAACATGTAGCTGGTAGAGATAAATGACCTTTCATAAACATCGATGTTATATTTGGAGCTCATTATCAGTGATCTTATCAAATATTTTGACTAAATCAGAAATAGGTTAAATTCACAAGGATAAAGAAAAGACAGTAAATGTCTCCTTTGATCACGTCACGTTATTACCATAGTCGGAACATAAACCTGTATAACACTCAAACTACTCACTTAGTTATGTAGAATTGATATAATATAACTGATATGAAATTTGACCTTATAGGAAGTTTAACGACACCAGCGTCCTTTGTTGAACGTCACTCTTCTTCGGCGATCGCCGACCTTATTAATCAAGTAGCCAATGTAAGATAAGCGCGGTCAAACTTTTGCTCTCGAGTAGGCCTGTTTCACTCAAACAAATCAGTATATTAAATAGCTACGCCTGGAAAAAACTAAATGTACCAGGTGGTTGGTCGGCTAAACATCTAGCTAGCTCTTTTGTACCGTACATTTTAGAACGAAGCCAGTCTGTCAGAAAAAGACATACAGCATTTAAAGTATATTAGCTCCCTGCACGGAAGTCAATCAAGGTAAATATGAAGAGGCATTGTTTCGGTTTTAAATGCAAAAGACGCTGTCAGGAAAAGGTTAAATTTGTTAGTTGTATCTCATTAGTTGAAAGAAATGTCCTGAACTAACTAAGTTTTCAAAAATCTGTTCTGCTGCTTCAAGTACCACTAAAGATTCTTTTCGCGTCCATAGAACGTTTTAATACAAAGCCTCAACATTTCCCATTATGAAAGATTGTTCTATGGTTATTTACTATACACACTGATTAGATTCCACAAGCGAATATGGCCGGGGAATATGGCCGCCGGCAAAGTTAGTCTCAAAGGTGTCTAATATGATTTATTGCAACATTTCATTGATGATTTTATATTATCTCGATCTATATGTTTTTAGCTAGTATCTTATATATGTTTTAGTCCTAAACATTATGACATTTTATAGCAATGTATAAAACAGAAGGAATCGATTCAAATTGAATATTCATGTCTAATGTGGTCATATAAAATTTTCTTTTAATTTCAAGCGTATTTTCAGGATTGTTTATGCCGGAAAATTAACGTAGTTTACATTCATATTCTCTGCCCGAGAAGACATCTTATCACGAGCTCCAGTTTAATTAGTTTTCGAGGAAAGATTGTCAGTTCCATGTTTCATCAGTAATGTTTCAGATACGCGAGTCAGGTAGTGCTTTCATCGAGCCGGTTTTCAAAATCCGAGATAAATTTTAAAACTTCTAATAATGAGTTTATTATTCGGACGACAGCAAAAGCTCGAGGGAATGTAAGTCTTTAGGCTCTCTAGCTCTTTTCTTTTCTAAAGTTTTGGACAAGCCAACCTATACTGATTTATCAGTATGGTTTATGACAAAGGATCATGATCTAACGTGAAGGTTTAATTATGTTGCATTCGTAATTATGCAACTGGTTGACGTCATAACTGTTATGTTTTGAAATTCCTAACGCTACGCACAACATACCTACATTACGTTTCTTAATGTATATTAATCAATTATTTTGAGCTAGTGTTACCGATTTTAAGTGACTGAAAAATATGAAATTTTATTGAAAAGTTAAGTTGAACTGCACCTAGTTTGTGGTAGTCGTTTCATAGATATCAGGATATTTACAACCATTATATATATACAGCAATTTTTATAAATACTCCTCACCATATATATAGAGGATATTACATGGCCGCGCGGAGATACCGATTTTCTCTTCGAGTGTTGATGAAATATCTTACGAGTGAGCGCAGTGAACGAGTAAGATACTCGTCAACACGAGAAGATAAAATCCGTATCTCCAAGCGGCCATGTAATGTTCTGTTCAATATATAATTATTGATGAAATACTAGTTTCAATCTCTTACTAAAAAAGGCTAGAAATCGTTGAAATCGAGTCATATTTTCAAAAGTGATATGATATCTTCACGTGTGAAGATATCACTTATTAGAAAGAAATATACACTGGTATTTCATCGAAAATTATATATTAAAAATATTTATTACACATTTGGGGTTGATATCCGTGTGATAAAGCCGTGAATAAAAACCATATCAGTGAAGTGATACGATATCACTTCACTGTACTATTGCTTTTAGAAATAAGTTTTGTTATGCTTAATTTTGTGTTATTGTATTCACTTTAAATTCGCGATATGATACGAAAACCTCGTGAATAAAAACGATATCAAGCTCTTAACATGTAATAATCTCTATATATCAAACATTATGGGATACCACTACCTATTTTTTTTTCGGAAGGCCTTGATGATAGGCAACTTGGAAAAATATCAGCAATGACATCCCATAATGTTAGATATATGTTTGATCATCAGTATATTTATATTTGGTGAGGGGGGTCCGATTTATGAAAATTGCTGTATATCTATATATACAGGGTGTCCCAAAAGTTCGTTCCTCTACTTTACAGGCCTGTATTTTATTATTTCTTGACTCACGGAAAAGCTTTTCCATAAAAACATTTATAAAAACCATCTAGTTTAATGTTTTTATTACTTACGGGCTTAAAAATAACGCGAGTTTTTTGCTTTTTACATCTTCCCGCCAAAACATTTCCCACTGAGTTGCTCAAACGTTTTTGTCGTTTTTAGCAGCTTCTTATTAAAGATGAATCCTCTCAAAGCAAAAAAGTTAACCTATTTACGAGCACAAGCACCTATACTTAGATCTTCTGGTCTAGCTGTTCAAGAAATCGCAAAATATACTATAAAAAAAACGAACGTTGGGTAGTAAAATGGTCGTCCAGAGGCGAAGATTTTGAAGACAAGAAACGAAGTGGAAGACCTAGGGTCTTAAAAGAAGCAGCTAAGAAAGTCTTTGAGAAGGCAAAGTACGTACAAACGAGGAAAATCAGCTATCACATCATTTAGCAAGTAAAGGCTTCAGTGTCAGGCAAAAAAAACTCTGTCTGGAGATTCATGAAAAGCAAAAGAAGCCACTGTTGACTGCAAAACAACGCGTAGCTCGGCTAAAATCCGCTAAAAATACAGAAAACTGACTGCAGAGGAATGGGATGATTTTCTCTTTTATGACGAATGTCCGAAGTATCTGTTTCAGTTGCCTAACCCCAAAAATGACATCGTCTGGGGATCGCAAGAGAGCCAAGTACATGTACCTTTTGCCTACCAAGTCAAGCAAAGCTCGAAATGGATGATCTGGCATGATCTGGCATGATCTGGCATGATCTGGCATGGGGCGGAATGACAGGCCGCGGTCTGACCGATCTTCACTTTATTCCACAAAGATAGACTGTAACTGCTGATTATTATATAAACAACAAACTAGAGAAAGAAGTTCAGCCTCTTCTTCGCCGTAAATCTACAAATGAAACAGCAGTTAAAAGAAAACTGTTCAGCTCTAGCCGTAACATGACATTCGTTCAAGACTGGGCACCACCTCACAACTAAGGCCACGCATTGCCAAACATGGTGCGAAAAGAACTTGCCCAATTTTATTGAAAAAGCAGAATGGCCAGCTAACTCACCAGGCATCAACCCAATCGAGAATCTTTGGGGTACAATAGATGAATTCGCATACAAAGATCCTGTCCCGAAGACAATGAAAGAACTGAAAAGACGGCTCAAGCAAGCATGGAAAAACGTCCTGTTTTCAACGCTACGATATTTATCTCACTCGATGCCGCGGCGGCTACGAAAAGTGATAAAAACAAAGGAGGCCATGCAGGCTACTGAAATTACGTATACAAATAGTGTACATAGCAGGAAAGAACTCCTAGTACTTTAAGTTATATAGCGCTTGTTAATCAAAAGTTATTTTAGTTGAAATCAGAGGAACGAACTTTTGGGACACCCTGTATAGGCGTCAATATAGGTGTTAATAAAGTTGGATGTCTACCCTGATCCCCCTTCTTCTTGTACACTGATTTATATATATATATAGATATATACAGCAAATTGCAAAAATTGTGAGGTGTCCAACTTTTCAACATATCAACATATCGGGTGCATTGTGGGAACGATTTCCCGTTACTGTCCCGCACTGAAACCGATGCGACAATGGCTACGTATACGTACTGTTAATGTCCATCTAAGGGTTTTGGATGTTGTAACTAAACGAAATTTTCCCAGTACTAAACAGCTTTTAAATGTCGTATTTATTTTTAAAAGCAATAATCAGCAATAATCTCCGCAGTTATGAGCGCGTAGATTATTGTCGCGGTTCGTGACTAGCGCGCTAGCTGTTTGGAACGTCTAGCCCAGATAGCAGAGTACTAGATGAAGTAAATAAAAATATATATTTCTATTATTAGCCTCATTATCTAAGGTGCAGACAATTTCAAGCCCTTCTTATGAAAAGCCTTCCAACCTTCACCAACAATATCGGGCCGTGTTCAACAAACATTCAAGTCCTCATTAATTATTCACGAGGTATTCAGCCAATCCAATGGTCTGATTTTAATCCCTTGAGGACACTGGATACCTGGTCTAGTCCTCCTAGCAGTAACTGGAAAAGTTTCTAGTTACTGGAACATGTTATCTTTATGCAATGAAAAAATAGCTTCTATAATATGAGTAATACCTCTAATAGAACATGCATATAATATACTATGTATACAGCATACCTTTCATTTGATTTATTCATCATATTTACATCCGACCGGCCTCTCGACTCCAAATATCTTTTTAGGGAAGCAACAATCTGATACAGAGTTTTTGCCGGGTATCTCTCTCCTTTCTTGTTGCACACCTCTTGGAGAAATTTGGAAATCCAAAAATTAAGTGACGGCACACTCATTTTTTCCCATGGCTTAATATCCAAGTTTTCAACTTCCTCGTGAGGTACAAATGTTGACTGACTTTTGGGTTCAAAAGTGGCCATCTTGTTTTCTCTATTATCACGCCATTCAGTAAAGATGTTCACTGCCCAGTTATTCTTGTATAATGTTGCTTTTGGGATAGCATTTTTCAATTTTAAATCTTGTTCCTTCGGCGCTAGAGGTTTTCTGAACCGCTTTAGTGGAGGCTCAAACTCGTCAGAGGAATCGGTTGCTCTTGACGCCATGCTGGATTTGCACTGAACTGAACCGGAAAACTGTAACTCGCAACGCAGGCTTGATTTAGCATATCCCGAGAGACTATGCCTTTAGAAAACATCATTACTTGAAAGCAATATGTACGAATGGCATGAATAGCACTGATTATTATTATGATTGCTCAATAAAGTTTTGTTCAATTAACACTGAACTAGCTTAATTGAAACCAGTAACTGTAACAGGTAATGCAGCTAACATATCCCGAGAGACTATGCTTTAAAAAATATTTGATTGCATTATGAACAAAAGGCAATTGAATAGCACTGATTGTTCAATTAACTTTGCTCTTCATAATAACAGTGATTAAAAGAATTTGTAGCCCTATTTTCTCGATATTTTTTAGTTTTCCTTGCAAAATACTAAACTACCAGCAACTTTTATTTGTCTTTGATTCCTCCCGAATAATTAATGAGGAGTTGAAGTCGTTCAAAGTCCTCCAATTTCGGACTGGACGGGATTTCAAGTCCTTGCAATTAGTTCCAGTCCTCGGCTGCGCCTCGGACTGGAACAAATTGCGCGGACTTGAAATCCCCGTCCAGTCCTCATTGTCGGACTTTAAACATTACATAACATACAAAGGATATACTGAAATGTAAATCCAAGGTACGCACGAATTTCTAGACTTAGGAAGCAATTATTTCTAAATCATTTTGTTTTAATCCAATGGCAATATTTGTCCAAAAATAGTAGTAAGCAATGCGAAAAATTAAATCATTTGTGAATTTTAAAAATCATGATTCATTGGAAGGTTTGATATTTGATCGTTTATATAACATGCTTTGTAATTATCATATTTTCGCTAATATGCTAATGTTTTCGTTTGCAGTGGGAACAAACTTTTACTTCTGAAATAACCTTTGAACCTTCTCGGATTATAAAGTAGGAAAGCACGGCTTTATTTACATGTATTTCCGTCTAGTACTCTCAGCTTTAGCCAGCGCGCTAGTCACGAACCGCGACAATAATAATAAATATCTCATCTACGCGCTCATAACTGCAGAGATTATTGCCGGATGATGCTTTTAAAAATAAATACGACATTTAAAAGCTGTTTAGTACTGGGAAAATTTCGTTTAGTTACTACATCCAAAACGCTTAGATGGACATTGACAGTACGTATACGTAGCCATTGTCGCGTCGGTCTCTGTGCAGGACAGTAACGGGAAATCGTTCCCACAATGCACCCGATATATTGATATGTTTATATGTTGGACACCTCATAATTTTTGCAATTCGCTCAAAAAAAGATGACACTCCAGAATATATATATCCCCATATGTGTCTTTGTTGTTACCTGGGAAAGCAATACCTCGGTCGGTACGGTACGATACGGTACGATCGCTTCGTTTAGTGCCTATAAATGCATAACAATATTTCCTTGCGCCAGTGGGTTTGAAGTTTACAAACATTAGTAATAAAGGAAAGTTAAAGTTCTAATAGCGCAGCATTTTTCACATTGTTTGATATTCTCTTGGGCTTTAAACAAATTTAATTAAGTACCAGTTCGCTTAGAACACCTTTGCCTTAAGAATGGTTTTAGAAAAGAATTGCGATGTCAAATCATTAGGGATTTAGTCACCTGCTCGGAACGCTTGAAAAGCATAAAAAACACATAGTACACAGCCATTTTCATTAGCTTCAAAAGCACAATTCGACCTAAACAAGCTCGTCAAGTGCATAAATTACCGTGCGGAAGAAAAAATAAAAACATTGCTCATCTTATGGGTCCAAAAATATGAGCAGACTTCGAAACAATACTGTTAGATAATCAAAATAAATTTCTACAGTAGTGTATTCAGCAGAACACGCGGTTGTGAAGGGTTTTTTATGAGTTAAGCATTTTGTAACGAAATTTATACCAATTTTGAAATTATTTCCTTCGTTTCAGTAACACCAGCGTTACGTGACGATCCTTTGAACGGCTACGGAGAAGGCAGGAGTGGAATTAAAAAATTGAAATCCTTCATCCAATTAGAACAAAATACTAAACCTAAAGCCATGAAATAGTAAAGGATTTTTTTTGTATCACATTTTATCAGTAGTCTGTGGTGCCTCGTCTGCTGCTGCGCCACTGTGGTGATGCAGAAAAATGATCAGCTAGAAGGGAAATATAGGGGATTTCGACAAAACAAAAACAAATTTAAAAACTTAGATCACAATTAAATCAGTGATCTTCTCCTTACTTCGCTGAAAACTTTCCTTTTTAAAGTAACGAAATCGGTTGTGTAGAACGTGGTCGAGATATTACTTTTTGAACATCCAAATAATTGCATTGTTTTCTCGAAAAATGTATTCTGATGTATGTCTTATATCCGAGAGTTTCCGGCAGTGAGGCCAATCAGCCGAAAGAAGTGGTGAATTGCCGTATATGAAAAACCGGGATAAAAACCTATCTTAGTAGGAAAAACTCGGAAACGTATTCTCCACACCTGTGCAAGATCACCTACACCCGTGGAGTTTAAAGGTTGTTGTTTTATAATTTGTTATGAGCTATCATTCTATAGCTACAGTAACCTGTAAATAACGAATTATTACTCCAAGCAAGAACAACGAAACTAGACCAAGGAAAATAAATATGTTCAATTCAAAATTAATGTTAATAGTGCAGCAAAATGCAACTTGCCTAGATTGTCAATTCTAAGTAAGCATCATTTAAATACTGAACTTGAACCAATCAACACTTATTACGCAACGCGTATTGTACAAGAGCCAATGAAATGGCTCTACATAAAATCACCTTGTAAACATAATTCAAATAGCAGCAAAATATCCATTTTGGCCGATAATACGCGCGAATTTTTCATTCTTTCGGACACGATTATTTCTATTATTTATATCGCGGCAGCTTTTTGTTTACGTTTGATCATGCATGCTATAAAGCAAAGACAAGATTTTGTTTTTAAAGATTGAAGTACATTTTCAGGTAAGCAACATATTTTGTTTCACAGGCCTATCAATATTAATTAATATTTATCTCCGATTCTGAGCAGATTTTTTTTGTGATTTCTTAATATAACGAATATAAGAGGCAATATTGTTTGTAATTAATACGGAGTATTTAGAGTTTTCAAGCGTCCTGATTAAGTGACTAAACCCCTGGCCCTAATTCAATATATTAAAGAAACGAAACTACGTTCTAACCTAGTGATTAATATTTTCAAAAATTTATATCATGCAGAATATACTACAATAGGAAACAACACTTGTTTTATTTTTATTTTTATTTTGAAAGCCAAAATCATAACTTAAACTTTTATATTGTATCGATTCGGCCGCAACAAGACAAATAGCATGGGATCTAACATTTCGCAACCACGGCAGTTACGCGCGTGGTTCAACTGTATTATCTGATTTTTGCATGTATATGTTTAAACCCCAAGAGAAAACCAAACAACCAAAATTAATGTTGCACTATAAAAACTTAAACTTTTCTTTATTTCTAACATCTGTTGATTTCAAGTCCCACTGGCGCAAAGAAAAACTGTTAGGCATTTAGGCACTAAACAAAGCGATTGTTTGCGCATTGTACTCTTACCGCTCTCTATGGAATTGCCTTCCCAGGCAAAACAAACACACACATGGGGATATATATATATATATTCTGGAGTGTCATCTTTTTTTTGATCGGGTATATATATATATATCCTTGAGCTTCACTATCAGAAACTTCTCGCAACAGATATCATTGATGGTGTAGTGGTTAACGCATCGGACTAGTGTACCGAGGCCGTGGGTTAGAATCCCACTCAGGGCTTATATATTTTCTCTTTCACCTTTATTCTGATTATTAATATTAGGGACGGGTTTCTCTTCTCTCTATATACTTAATGTATAAATTTAAAATAAGCTCGAATCCTTTCGGATCCTTCTGGCTAAGCGATTGCTAGGTTGGACGTATGTGCCTGTGAATCAATAATGATCCTTATAGGTTGAAAGCTTAGTTCGGAAGTTATGGGCTTTTCCGTCCCGAACCCGAAAGAGAAAATGCCTGGGAAAACTCACGGTACCACAAAAACCCAAAGTCGGCTGCGTTTCCAGCGTGGTCGTCCTGATGGTGTAGCCGGGTTAACGGATCGGACTAGTGTACCGAGGCCGTGGGTTCGAATCCCACTCAGGGCTTATATATTTTCCCTTTCACCTTTATTCTGATTATTAATATTAGGGCCGGGTTTCTCTTCTCTCTATATTCTTAATGTATATGCAGTCGATGCCAAAAAGGTTGTCCAGCAGAACATAATATAATACTATAATATCCATTGTTTTGGCCTATTGTCTAGGCCAAAACAATAGGCCAAAACAATGGATATTAAAGTATTATGTTATGTTCTGCTGGACAACCTTTTTGGCATCGACTGTATATATATATATATATATATATACACACATTGCACTGCAAATATATATACGTTTTGTATTCTTGTCAAATTTGACAGCTAAAACAATGGAGAATAAAAGGTATATATATATATATAAATCAAAAGCAATGTTTTTGAAAACGAGCTATAATTGTGTCTCTCAATAGCCTATTGTACCTTGTCTTTTGAAAAGATCAGGGATTTCACATCGTTGGACTACTACCTTCATTTTATTCACATAAAATATATATATATATAATACATATCGTTGATTGTATTTCCCTCCCAAGGTTATTAAGACACAATTAGCCATGTCACCAAACTCTGTCAGTAGAAGTCTTATGAAACGACATATTTTCCGGTCTCGATGTAATTTCCTTCCACTTTGTGCGTAAGCATTTCATTTCCTTTCACAACAGCCTCAACTTTAGTCGAAAAGTTTGTTTTCGGTAAGATAAATGAGTTGACTAAGTTCAACTGTTGTTTTTCCGGTTTCCCAGGATTAATCTGTTAATTGGTCTGAACTTCTTCCGTTTGAGCAGAGTAGAATACTCACGTCAATTTGTCAACACGGTTATCAGATTTTCATGTTAAAAAAAAGCGAAATAATGTTTTTGACATTCTCGTCTAAATATGTCTTAATGAATTTAAGATTTATTCTCTTTTAAGTTTTTTTGATAATAACACAAGCGTGTTTTCCTTTCCTTAGATCGGTTAGTACATGTTTTGGTTATAATTTTTTCTTGAGTGCTCTAATGTTTTTCCTTGAATACAAATGTTACCAAATTAATCAAGTTTTCAAATACGAAATAAATAAATATAGCGAAATACTTTAATTTGTTGAGATTTTAAACGCGATGTTTTGTGGTCTTCTTTGGTAGTAATTTTTCTGATGGTTTGTGTTCACATGGAAATGTGTCGATCTCTCTCGGTTTGGATGGTTTACATTCGTAAGTGGCATTAAATGAGGGATCAAGGAATACGATTATTCATTTACGGAAACATTTGATATAATCAAAAAGTGACATTTTCCATAGTTAAATTGTTTGGCAGCGAAGCTTATTGGTCCGTATACAACAGTGACATTTTGGCTCCAATGGCACAAATTAAGACCGACGCTTTGTTCTAAGTCTCGTTAATATATTTGGGAAGTAGACCTGTATCTCTCAAAGTGAATGTTGGGTTTGATACCACAAAAGTACTAGGAAAAGTACAGTGTTCAAAGGAAAAACGGGTTCGGGAAAGGCAAGTATATGTCTCGACTTGACAGTCATAATGGAAATGTTTCAAAATGTATCTTAACATACGCTAAAAAGGCCGGTTTCCATAATTCAATCATTTGATCATACGTGCTTTCATTTCATACGGTTTTAATTCAGACAGTTGCTTCTTGTTGAGATCTGTTCTGACTTGTCTTTCTGTCTTTTTAAACTCACGCTAAAGCTGAGCCAAAAGGTAAAATGTATCTGTTTTAAACTTTCCCTAATTGATCAAGTGCTCTAGCTCTACACATAATTATATTTGCCAGGACAGTGCCTTAATCAAAATGATAAAAAAACGCTTTAAAATCTCAGTGTAATTTCGTGATTATCAACAGAAAAGTGTCTATTGAGCCACATTATGAATACTGAAAATTCTCGGTTGCTCGACCTAGCATTTAGAGTTGTTTATACATTTAGTTCCGTAATGGCGAGGAACTCGATCGACACATGCTTGTATATCAAGAGTGGAAAACATAAAGCAAAACGAGAGAGAGTAAATGGAATTTTCCTTTCATTTTCCGGTTTAAAATGAATCAGATGTAAACAGGTCTTTCAAGAAAGTGCTACTAACCTATGATTATTCGGTTATAATGAATCACATGCGGAAAGCGGAAAGCGATACCACAAATGGTTTTCTTTTTACATTTGCTCACGAGAAATCTCCCAGGGCCTTGGCTATTGAGAAGTTTTATTCAGTAAAGCATTTAAAACTTTTTCGCTGGTAATATTAATGTTAAAGATAAGTTATTACTTGCAGCACAATACTTGAAGGTCTTTAGTATGTTGAGTGGAAGATATAAAGGGAGACTTTCAATTTGGTGTTAAGTAGTAATTCAATTCAACCGGTTCTTTGTACCAAAACAATGCAAACGATTTGTAACAAATAGACCGTCGGTTACTGATTCCAACATTTTGAAAGGATGGCATTGGTATGGGAATCCGATGCCAAACTAACTTCCGCAAAAATCAAATTTCTGGAAATATTCACTGTCTGCAAAACAAAGATACTAGGTAAAAAGTTTAACTGATGAAAATTTGAGGGATGTAGCTGTGCTGGGAAACGTGCAATCGTGTTTTCAGTTTTCCATACATTTGTCTGTCAGTGCAATTTACAGACAAATGTATGGAAAACTGAAAACACGATTGCACGCTTCCCAGTACAGCTACATCCCCCATGCAGCTCAAAATTTGACTGATCAGTTAATCTTTTACCTGGTATCTTGACAGTGAATATTTCAGAAATTCGATATTACGGAAATTATTTGGCGTTGGATCCCATATAAACACTGTATTTCGCGCCATGTTTAATTAATTAATTACGCGAACTGGTCTAGCTATTTACCACACGAAACTCTTCAGACTCTCTTCACTAACTTGAAACAAAAGTTCATTTGTTATGTCTTTCTCTTAGACTGAGTATTTCAAGCGTATATCCGCCCCTTTTATAGGAAGTCAAGCAAGATAATGATCTGCTGCTTATAAATCGAATTCAAATAAGTTGTACTTGATTTTATAAATATTGTAAGCTATAAATAAAGTATTTGAAATAGATGTGGCCTTCGTAAAACATGAAATTTGTATGAATAACAGTTTATAAATACCTAGTTAGAAATCCCTCACTTTTTTGTCAAACCATTGCTGATTTTTTTTATAAACACGATGAAAGCATAGCATACGTGTTATAGTATTATTTAACAATTAGACTTTATATGACTGACAATTGACGAGGAACAAGGCAACTCGCGTGTCAAGCCGATGGCCACCAAGAACGAGTAGTCCAAGGTTCTTTCTAATTAATCGAAAACAGTCGAGGAAACCTTTTAAAACAGTAAAGATAAGCAGTTTTTGAAACGTATTATTGTATTTGCGAGCAACCTGCGGCTTTTGATTAGTTGGGTCGGTGTTTACGAAGCAAAATCAGATTGCGTGTTTACCTGATACTGTCCGTGTCTTGTTTATGTTAATTATATATTATCGGCCATCCTTAATTCATCACATGATTAATGTCTGTCTTCTGCCGAAATCCCCCACACGTTGGTCTCTACGGGGGTCTCTACGCGCCTAAACTACGAATAGCTCTTCGTTTGCACTAACATCACAAAAAGATTAGGCCATCCCTATTTTAATTTCCGTTTCCGCCATCGTCCGACCGACCCATTTTTGTGGCTTTTTGTAAAAATAAAAACAAAATTGGGGGAGGGGTGGGGGTAAAGAAACCCTAGAGCAGCTCCTGGAAGCTCATGTTCGAGGGTAGGTTACACAATAGTTTCGGCGGTGCATTTGTAATTCCATGTTGGTAGCGTATACGGACGACGACATCGATGGTTTCGTCGTCCATGTTGGTTTGTAACCTCGCCTGTGCAACCGCGCCTTATTAGTTCCAGTCTCTCCGCGCATTTTTTATTATATATTTTTTTTCTCACCCGGACCGACCGACCCAATTTTTGAAAACCCCACCGATGAGAAACGGGGAAAAAATAGGGATGGTCTTACCTCAAGAAAAAAAAACTGACATTAGTAAAATATTTGAAATGTCGTGCATAGAGCAGTTAAAAATATTGAAATGACCGAAATTTTGGAGCAATAGAGTACTTTGTAACCGAGCTGTCGGACAAATAATATTCGAACAATTTAGTGTAATTAGTATGCGGCGGCCATGTTGGTGTACAGTTTTGGTACACCAAGATGGCGGCCGAAAACTAAGGTGGCTCGTAAGGGCCATCAGAATTGCAAACCACTTTTTTCGCTAACTCGTCAAAAATGACGAGTTAATTTTGCAAACCACTTTTTTCGCTAACTCGTCAAAAATGACGAGTTAATTTTGCAAACCACTTTTTTTCGCTAACTCGTCGAAAATGACGAGTTAATTTTGCAAACCACTTTTTCGCTAACTCGTCAAAAATGACGAGTTATTTTTTTCGCTAACTCGTCAAAAATGACGAGTTAATTTTGCAAACCACTTTTTTCGCTATGGAAATTATTTGGCATCGGATTCCCATACAAAATGGGAATGTCGGAATTAACCGCGAACTGGTCTATTACTGAATCATTAATAATAACTGCAACATTTTCGCATAAACTTAACTGAAGTCAATTGTGGACTAACTTTCGTGTGGTGATCTCATAAATAATTTTGTTTCAAGTTATAGTGAAAGAATAAAAATGAAAATACATTTTTTTTGTTCTTATATTTTCCATATGAAAATGCTATTATATTTAATATTATTAGTATCTACGAAAGTCTAGTTCTAGGCAATAGTAGCCTGCATTTCATATAAACTAAACGTTAAAAACGTTTGGATGCCATGCAACACAATAGCTATCATCTACATATATACCTTCTTATCCTATCCTAGCACGTCCCCTTAGCGTATATCCCCCTTCCCTATGCACCCCTTGCACTAACGATATCCACATATCGTCACTGTAGACCCTACCCTCTTGCTTAACTGCTTACTCCAGTAAATCTTAGTCATGTGACATACTGACATATCTGACAAAATGATGCCTATTATGCATGGACTTACAGCAAAAGGACAAATTGTTTTAGCGATGAAAACGTGTACTAGTTTTTACAATGCTATATATCAGCCTGCAATACTAGGCCCTTTGTAGCTGGAGGTCACATAACCTTGTTACTCAAATATCATGAATCTAGCACAATTTCAATGCCAGAAATGGAAAGAGCAATTAAGTCAAAATAAGTAACTCAAGTGCAAGTCCAGGTTTATATTTTTAATATTGAGCCATTGGTCAATTTTTGAAATCTCAAAATTTAACGAGTTTGTACGACTGTGCCATGCTCTCTCCTGTATGTTTTTTTTATATATTACAACAATGACAACAATGGTCGTGAGGCTTCTGCATGTAACGTATTACTAGTAAATATTTCAACAACCATTGCTTCCTGTATACACCTCTTCCACTTTCCTCAACACCGAATGGTCTCCTATGATCGCATTGAGGTCCTAATTGTTTTGACGAGTTAGAGAAAAATGTGGTTTGCAAATTTTGACGAGTTAGCGAAAAATGTGCTTTGCAAAATTAACTCGTCATTTTTGACGAGTTAGCGAAAAATGTGGTTTGCAAAATTAACTCGTCATATTTGACGAGTTAGCGAGCGAAAAATGTGGTTTGCAAAATTAACTCGTCATTTTTGACGAGTTAGAGAAAAATGTGGTTTGCAATTCTGATGTCCCTTACGAGCCACCGTAGAAAACGTACTCTACAAATAAAGCTGTTTTTCTCATCAATATGATCACTTCAAAACACTTTAGATATCGCTTTTAAAAGTTTATCAAGTCTAACATTGGCCGAAATATATGGATTTACATGACATTTAGGAAACTCGCTGAGCTGGGCCGGTCACAAAATTCAAAATACTGTAACTCAAAAAAGAATCACCGTATCGACGTGAAATCTTCGAAGAATATCTAAATCATATTTAAAGAACAGCTTTATAGATCTTTTAGTTTAGAGTTTAGAATTTTGATGACGTCACGTGCAAACGATCATGATAATACTGACAATACTGACAATACCTTGTATGTGGGGTGTGTATAGGTGAAACGATCAGCCCACTGTCCTGAGACGCGCATGCGTCAGGACCCGGCTAATCCATGCACAGATCGCATTGAAATGCTCGAGGCAATTGTTTTTATGGCACACTGATACTGAGTTGATACGACATTTCTTGGAAATTAGTTGTAACCTTGATAATCTAAAATCAATTGAATGTTTGGTTGATTTCAAAAGCACGGAATATTTAGCGGTATAAATACTGACACTAGCCTTTATAGCTTTGTAATGTTCTCGGCGTGCTGTTCCATATTCTTGTCCTTTTCCAAACTTCTTCAGTTTTTCAGCAAAATGCCTGCATCCCTGCTTTGTCTTTTCCATTTCAGTCGTGGCCCTCAATGACTTCTAGTTGAGCACAAGTGAGCTTCTGTCGCTCTTTTCCCGAAGTTACCAAATTCACCGGCGCGGCTTACTGTAAACCAGTTTTTTTTAAACTGAAACGCCGATTTGCATTTATGAATAATAGATTCTACTTTAGAGTATACGGATTGTTCTCCTAACTGTGGAACATGATTATGCTCGGCTCAAAAATTGCTCAAAAGTTGCCAAAAAATCGAAAAGATGCTCCTAAAATGGTAAAGGTTGTTCTACAAAATATGCTTCGATGTAAATGAAGCACTAGTTATTCAAACCACGTATCTAAATTAGTCGTGCTTGTTTAAGAGGGTGATGGCGCTACCCAAGATGATGGTTTCAATAGTGTTTCATTATGTCGAAATGAGGCATTTGGGTCCTGATACCGCTGAAACTGCTATTCGTAGACGCAACTGTAATATCAGCCGATGAAATGAGAATGAAGGAAAGTAAATCATTTACGAATACCTAATATATTTATTAACACTAGAAGTAATCATAGATTATCAAAGTGCGTTCGACCTATTTTTTTGTATGAGAACTAACGCCTCGGGTTTCAATTGTTTTCTCAACATTTGTAATACCACTCCGATTAGTTAAGTAGTACATAGGAGTTAGTATAGAACACAATCAACCTTATTCAGATGTGTATAAACTGTATCCCAGTTTTCATGACCAAGGCTGTCTCCATAATACTGACTAAGTGTGAGTGATTACACTCCAGTGTACAACATAAAATATATGTGCATGTGTGTAAACTACACCTTCAGACTGATTCAAATTATTCTTCAAGTGAGACCAAGGCTCAGGCTGCAGAATATTGAGTGTCCATTGTTATTGCAGAATAATTTCTGATCATATTAAGGCTCACCTTGTTTTGATATTTAAGTTCCTTGACATATCCAAGTGTGGTTATACCCTGAATGCAGTGTTAATTTGTATAACCACGATGAAACCATCACGATGCACATGTGTAGTATTTAAGAAGCTTCTTCACAACTCACACTGAAATATTCATATCCATGTATTTCTCTTCAGCCTTCAGGCATGATTTATAACATCTTGACCATTTGCAGTTTTGGTATCGGCAAAGCGAACGGCACAATTCAATGCAGCGAACAAGCCAACAGCATATTTTTCGATCGCAGATTCACTCGGGTTCATCACAAATAACTAATTATGGCCGAGTTGAATGTTCAAGGTACAAAACAGACCATATTGGACTTTGTCAGTCCTCCAGATGTACTACACACTTTCCTCAGGCTTTGCTCAATTGTACTTGTGAACCTTTGAAACATCATTGCATTGGATTGTCGGAAAATAGGGCAAGTAACTTACCGATCACGAACAAAACAGAAACCATGCGAGTGGCCATTTTTGGTGCCAGCATGTATCGTGTGGTTACCAGTTCCCCGGCCGAGATAATTTATTAAAAAAAGTACAAACACGAATCTCGATTTCTTTCGCCTGGGGAAGCACAGGGTACGGTGGCCCAGAGGTACAAAACACAACACAGATGTATAAAACACATTTGACAATCGCAAAACACAATTGAAGGATTCAGTGCACAACACTAAGAATTGAAAACGCAAAGAAGCTTGTGTAAAACACATTCAAAACTATCGAAACACATTTAACAACACCAAAACACATTTAGAAATGCCAAAACACAATTGCAAAACTCGAAACATATTTGGAAACCAAAGAGGGGGAGTGGGTACTACTGTGGTGGGCTGCTGACCAGCAATATCTGTTGGCTTGTTGTTATGAAAAATGGCGGACATGCTCGGTTTATTATAAGTTATTCCACACTACTAAGGTAGAGCGGTTTTAGTTACTTTACAAGATGAAATGCGAAACTTGCAATGCAGATGTTTTAGAGTCAATTCGATTTTGCCACAAATGTGGAAAATCGCTAAAGAAAACTGAAACGGCGGCCGAACAACAACCATCTGTGTCGAAAGCACCGGGCAAAGCTTTGACTTTGTCTACTTTCGAAGATTTTCGTAAGAGATTATCTTCACAGAGGCAAGAAAGTATCAAGAACGAAGGGAAAAAGAAGAAAACAGTGGTGTTATAAGTGTGACATGTTGCGGCTGTTTTTATGGTGTTTGAGAATATAGAAGGAACTGTATCTTTTTTATTTATAATTTTAAGGTCAAAGTCGCTATTTTCGACTTAAAAACGTTGTCGAGCTTGAGGATTCGTAGTAGATTAAAATAGGGAGTGGCGTCTTCTCTTTTATAAGCAAAAAATATATTTCTGATACATTAGCCTTTGGCAGGTACGAAGTTTTGCAAGATGGGTAGTGTATGTGTTACCCCAACTCATTATACCATAGTTGATGTAAGGGTAGATTAGAGTATAGTAGAGTTGCTTCAGCATATTTAAATCAACGTGATATCTCAATTTGTTCAAAATACCTGTATTCTTTGCGATTTTGCAATTAACATGTTTAATCTGTTGTTCCCAACTGATATGTCTGTCAATATATATTCCTAAATATTTGATATGGTCTTTTTGTTCGATATTCTCAATTTGGATATTTGAAGTTTTTTTCCTTTGAGAGCTAATAAGCATATAGTTGGTCTTTTTCATGTTAATAGAGAGTCTATTTGTAGCACAGTATCGAAATATATCTTCCAGCCCTTCATTCGTTACATTTTCAATCTCGTTCATATTTTTACTTGAGTAGAAAACATTAGTATCGTCTGCAAAAATTCGAAAAGAGAGTTTCTTAGAGCAGTTTGGCATGTCGTTTATGTAAAGTAAGAATAAGAGTGGTCCAAGCGCTGATCCTTGTGGCACCCCACAAGTCATCCTAAGTGTATGCGAGTCGGTGTTTCCTATTCTGACATATTGTTCAAAAAATCAGTAAACCAAGATAAGGGCGTGCCACGTATTCCATATTTATGTAATTTTGCGAGGAGAATTTTATGATTAACCGTGTCAAAAGCTTTGGAAAAATCTAAAAATAGACCACTGCGTGTCTATGGCGGGGAGGTCGTGTCTTTCCCGTTCTCGGTTATTTTTAGTTTGGCTTTCTGTTACTATTATTCTGGGTTCCCTAAAACCTGTTGGGAAGCTAAATAATAAGGCGAACGATGTTTATGTATCAAGTGGTCTCGACGTTAAACATTTTCCATCGCGTAATTCTGGTTCGTCGCGGAAATACCTACGGGAATCGTGTGTGCCGCCATCTTGGAAATGTGTGGCCGGTTTGAAGCTTGGAAATATCACTGTTTGTGCCGCATACGTGGTCCTGTTGGCAGGCGATGTTATGACAAATCCTGGGCCCGTGAAAGATCCTTGTATAGTGTGTCATAAAGGTTGTAGGCAAAACCAGAAGGCTATTCAATGTGATTCGTGTGATGAATGGTTTCACGCCAAATGCATTAATATGAAGGCTACAGCGTACAGTGAACTTTGTGATGCATCTATATATGGCTTGGGAATGTATGGGTTGTTTATTTCCTGGGTTTGATACACCTGTTCGGAGAACTCGTAAGTCGACTAGTTTTGCAGACAGAGAGGGAAATGGCGTAAATTTTCGTACGGAAATGAATCCTGGTATGAACAAAAGAGGAATGAAATTTGCTCATGTCAACATTGTTACTCTTCCCGGTCATTTTGCTGATGTGGACGTTTTACTCGAAAAAACGGCGCTTGATGTGTTTGCAGTCACTGAATCTCGATTGGACTCTTCTATCCTTGATAGTCAAGTGTGTCCTTCGGGCTATGTTTGTTATAGAAAGGATAGAAATCGGAATGGAGGGGGCTGTGCGGTGTTTGTTAAGAGTAAATGGCCCAGTAAGCGGCGAAAGGATCTGGAATCTGATTCATTGGAAATGGTGTGTGTGGAAATCTGCCCTGATAAGGCAAAGAATACTATTTTTGGGGTTATATACAAGCCACCAATTATGGACAATAATAAATTTCTGACAAGCCTTAACCAACAAGTTCTTGCGAAGTTGAGCGACGAAGCAAGCAAGGATATTATCATAATGGCAGATTTTAATGCTGATGTCATTGCTCCAAAACTTTGTAAATATGCAAGGAGCCTAATGCACTCAACTCGACTTCATGGCCTAAAGCAGCTCATTAGCGAACCTACTCGAGTGACGGAACACACGAGGACAGCTATTGACCTTGTCTTTGTAAATAATTCACATCATATTGTTTCGCACGGAGTACAAGAATTTTCAGTAAGCGATCACTCTATTGTTTTCGCTGTCAAGAAAGCTGGAATTTGCAAGGCTCCTGCAGAAATTCGTGAAATAAGATCATTCAAGCGCTACAATAATAAACAGTTCTGCAAAGATGTGGCTGACATTCCCTGGAGCATTGTAGAGTCTTTTGATGATATAAATGATGCTGTTTCTGCTTGGAATAGTCTTTTTGTTGATGTTGCTAATCGACACGCCCCTATAAAAAAGTTGAGAATAAAGGGTGCACTCAAGCCTTGGATTACAAACGATCTTAAAGAGTTAATGGCCAAAAGGGATTATTTGTTTAAAGTTGCGAAAAGATCAGGTGCTCAACAGGAACAATGGGACAATTATCGTAAGTTGAAAACCTTTACCAACAGGAAGATAAAAGCGGCTGAGGCTTTGTATTATAAAAACCTAATTGAATCAGCTGTGGGCCCCAAAGATATGTGGCAGTCGTTGAACTCAGTGCTTGGAGCAAAGAAAGACGGAGGATCTGTGTTTCAAGTGCAGGATGGCAAGCGTCTTTTGTTAGAACCTAAGGTCGTAGCCTCAAAGTTTAACAAGTTCTTTGCAACCATTGGAAGTAAAGTTGCAAGCAAGTTGCACGCAGTAGCAAGGAACGCCTGGAAAAATCACGAGCCCAATTTACAAACGGATATTGAAAACCCCTGGGATTTACAGCAAGTTGGTTTTAAGGCTGTTCGTGAAATATTACATTCACTGAAAGTTAACAAGGCAGCAGGACTTGATAAAATACCGGCAAGATTGGTAAGAGATGCTGAGGTAGAGCTTGCTCCCTCAATAACCTATCTCATCAATAAATCAATCACGGATGGAACTGTCCCTGCCTTGTGGAAAGTTGCGCGTGTAACTCCTTTGTATAAGGCTGAGGACAAGCTGTTTGTGGAAAACTATCGGCCCATTTCTGTGTTGCCGGTGTTGAGTAAAGTCATGGAGAGAGTGGTACACACACAAATGAATGCGTATTTGGATCGGTTGGATTTTTTGTCTAGGCACCAGTACGGGTTTAGGCGAGGACGCAGTACCGCCCAAGCTATAGGGCAACTAAATAACTGGGTACTTGAGGCCATGGATGGGGGCAAACTTACTGGTTTGTTATTTGTTGATATATCAAAAGCATTTGACTCTATAAACCATAGAGTGCTCCTAGGAAAGCTCGAACACATAGGACTACAAGGAAAAACTCTGAGATGGTTTAAATCTTATCTCACTGGTAGACGACAAAGTGTGTGGATAAATGGGGAGATGTCGGAGACCCACCCAATTACCCTCGGTGTACCTCAGGGGAGTATTCTAGGTCCACTGCTATTTAATGTTTACATTAATAGTCTACCAACAGTTGTGGAGAAGAGTCGAATGGTTTTGTACGCAGATGATGCCGTTTTGGTTTTCGCTGCGTCAACACCCTTTGAACTTCAAGAGGCTTTTGGACGTGATTACAGCCTAATCTCGGACTGGTATACGGACAATAGATTGACCCTGAATGTTAAGAAGACCAAGATAATGCTGGCAGGTAGCAAAACAATGTTGTCAACTTTTGAGGATTTTGAGTTCGCTTCGGATGGTGGGCAAATAAATCGCGTTCATAATTTTAAATACCTTGGAGTAACATTGGATGAAAAGTGGAACTGGAAGAAACACATTAGTAACTTATTACGGAAACTAGGCCATCGGTTATCGGTATTTAACCGTATTTCGCACATGCTCGATAAGAGAACTCGCATGGCGTATTTTAATGGCCTTGTGCTCCCCCACTTAGATTATGCGGACGCTGTCTGGGGAGATCAGCCTGGTGTGAAATCAGAAATGGAACAGCTACAGGCATTCCAAAATCGGTTTTCTAAAAAGATTGAAGGAGGCAAGCTGTCGTCAGATGAGGCCCTGGCATCGCTTAAATGGATCCCATTGGTCGGAAGGCGCTTTGGACATCGATGTGTTGCCGTTCAGAATGCAATCAAAGGGGATATTCCAGAACACTTTAATATTTTCAAAACTATTTTAAGTCAGTCGCATGGTCATAATACTAGGAACGGGTATCTGCCGAGACTCCCCAAGCCGAGGACAGAATGGGGAAGGCGTGCTACGTACTTTAGGGCAACAAACGATTGGGCTTCACTGCCAAATGAATTAAAAAAGCCCATGCCTAAGTTCATTTTTAAAAGAAATATAAATAAGTTTTTAATTAATCAGTATTTATGCTAGTTTTATCTTTTTATGATCGTTCTTTCTTATTAATATTTTTATCTATTATGTCCATTTTGTCTTTTTAATTTAATTTTTATGTTATAGAGGACCCTCCTGAAAACCACTTTTGCATAAGTGACGGAGGTCTCCTCTCAAAAGATTTATTATTTATTTTATTTTATTTTATTTTACATGTGGTCTCCTTGTTGTCAATTGCAGTTTTCAAATTGTCGGTAATTTCAAGGATTGCCTGTTCTGTTGAATGCCCTTTTCTAAAGCCAAATTGGTAGTTAAAGATTATGCTATTTTTTTTCAAGAAACGACTCCAATTGATTATAAACTAGTTTTCGAGAACTTTTGCAAAGGGTGACAATACGGATATTGGTCGATAATTAAAAGGGTCAGTGACAGTGCCGCTTTTATAAATAGGTGTGATTCTCGAGACTTTTAGAATATCCGGAACAATGCCTGTTCTAATAGATTCATTGTAGATGTAAGTGAATATTGGCGAGATTATCGGGGCTGCTGATTTGATCAAATTGTTAGGGATATTAATAGATGCTTTGTTGCCGTCTAAGCCTAAAAAGAGCTCAAGGACTTGTGAGTTATGGATATAATCAGTAGGGTTTAGATTCGTTGGGTTAATTGAATTAGCTAAATTAAACTAGGGCCTACGTTAACGAAATGTTGGTTGCACACTTGTGCAAATATTTTAAGAATCCCTGTTGCAAACATGTCTGACTATTCACAGTTTTCTGATGAATTCACCTTCTGTATGATGAATTTTCCTGGTTTTGGTGTCATATAACCCATAACAATGAATTTTAGAAAACAAGAGAGCAAACATGCTAACATGGCTTGTGCAATGTATGTGTGCATAGCCATGCATTGTATCATTAGTATATCATGATGTTTTTGCATAGTTAAAGTTACAGTTATACAGCAGTTCATTATTTTCTGAATTTATCAATAAGTTCCCATAAAATTGTTTGGGCACTGTAATATAATAATCATGTTTTTCTTATATTCCAGAAATTAGCATGTTACCAGATAAGACTATTTTACTATTATTCAACCAATCAATTTCAGTTTCGACAGTCCGGTCGATGTTCAACTGCGTCTCAGTGTCGCGAGTTACCTAAATTCACACTTTTGACATGCTTTCGTCAAATCAGTGAGCCAGCTGACATCAGGAATGCAATTTAGTACAGGAGTGTAACAACGTATCTCAGTATAATTAAATATAACATAACCCATGGCCCATCCCCCAATGTGTTGCATGATTTCACTTGACCCACCCTATTTTCTGTGCTTGAAAATGATGCCCCCCCTCCCTTTTTTTACTGGCCCACCCCCACCTGTACTTTATGACCAGTCCCTAAACTACTACTAAATGTAAGACTTTATTTAGCCAGGGTAGCCCATTCAGCAACGAAGCTGATATCCAGAGGGGCCCTGCATATAAAACTATAAATACAATTGTAATGTATAATTAAACTATTTCTGCTATGACTATAATACAATTTGTTTCTACATATATAATAGCTAGTATACGGCGATTTGCAAAAATTCTGCAAAAAATTATAATAATAATAATAATTTATTCACTTATACTTATTTTTGCACAGATGTACTTCATAGACAAAGAGGGTTTAGATTCTATCTAAATAAGAGCAAAAATCAAAGAATTAGGATTATGCAAATTACTATGTATTGATATAGTTGAATTTTACAGAATTTTTGCAAATCGCTGTATGATAAAAATGATATATATAATGCGATACATTCTAATATAATTTACAAGTAACTACATACAATATATTATTTATACGCCAAAAAATGCTTCTTTATACGGTTTTTAAAAATACTCAAGGAGGATCGAAGCCTCCTTGATTTCAACAGGGAGAGAATTAAACTGATAAATTTTACCCCAAATATCTAAACGTTCTCTTCCCTAGACTTAATTTAGGTTTTGGTAAGTGCAGGTCGTTTTTGCGTCTGGTGTTATATGAGTGAATTTGATTAAAAGATAGGCTGGGACTAAATTGTGTAAACATTTAAAAACTAGAATACAGAAAAACTATCTCAGTACTACTACTACTACAATACAATACTATTCTGCCACAACAACAAGTTGACGAAATGTTGTCAGTCCCTCTTTCCAGGTGGTAGGTTCACTTAGTCCAAGCATAGGAAGTATCTCAGAAAAATACTTCTGATAATCATTAGAATCATCTGTTGTGGAAGAAGTTGCTTCATTTTCAGCTTCTGTTAGGTCAGGAAGGTCAAAAGCATGCTTGTGATCCACCCGGCCAAGACTCTCTGGCAAAAAGTAAAGTTGGTCAGGGATACCTGGTACAGTATGATGTACAGATTTTTGGATGTAGTGATTATTCCACCTTTCCTTCACTTCATCCAACTCATTCTGGATAATTTTAGAAAAACAAAACCAAAGACATAATTCCATGTGGAGTTTGTTGCTGGTATCTAAATGTCCTTGGCCTACTGTATCCTTGAAGAAATCAATCCACCATGAAGACCATGATCGCTTTAGGTAGGCCCACCAGGCTTCGATACGCTGATTAGTATGCGATGAACCGTAACGGTGCGCACTTATTCCAGAGAGTGAGTCCTGGCCATTTCGTCTCAGAAAGCATTGAATCGTCGCCATAATGCCATTTTCGGTCCCCCTGTCACTCCGAACAAGTGTTGGGCACCCTTCCACTTCGCGCAGACTTTCAAGAAAAAAAGAACCTATAACATAAGGATCATTGTTTGTTCTGGTAACCTTAAGCCAGATGATATGTCGGCTAAACCTATCAATGCACCCGTGTATGGGAAAGCCAAAAGGCTTGAGTTTGTCGTAACCATCTGAATGCCAACAGTAGTTCGGCCCTGGGTTCAAGTATTTTCTTCTTTTGAGACGATGCTTTTTCCTTAGCTCTGAGCCTACAGGATCCAGTTCACGTAGAATAACCTGAACAGTAGACCTGGGTACTCTTATTCCATACGTAGAGTGCAACTTCTTCCACATGGCTCTATAACCAAGTAAGCGCCCAGGTCCATCCATTTCCTGTAGAATACATTGACGAACTTGGTTTTCATCAACTTCATGGCCGCGGCGATGCAAACCGTACGCTTTCAGTCGATTAAGCAAGGTTCCGGAGCGATTGCAGAATACAACGTCAATTTTCAAGGTCTCCCAAAAAAAAAACAGCTCCGCGGTTCCGCAGACCATAGCAAGCTAAAACGACACTGAGTAGTTAAACCAGCTTTAACTGTAACACTAACACGAGACTTAGCCTATTATATTATTATAAAAGTCGTTATAGATTCCAAAAACGATGCCTGTCTATACCCTACCAATGCAAGGTTATATTTGAAGTGGCTCCGCGACTCCGTGGCTCCGTAGTGATACAATTATAGATTCCAAACACGATACCTGTCTATACCCTACCAATGCAAGGTTATATTTGAAGTGGCTTCGCGGCTCCGTGGCTCCGTAGTGATAAATTATAGATTCCAAACACGATACCTGTCTATACCGTACCAATGCAAGGTTATATTTGAAGTGGCTCCGCGGCTCCGTGGCTCCGTAGTGAGACATTAATTATAGATTCCAAACACGATACCAGTCTATACCCTACTGTAGTAGAACGAAGCAACATGTATTATGTCAACACTATATCATGGGATTCCTGTGTGTTTTGTTCATCCACGGAGCCGCGGAGCCATGATCTTTGCTTTCCTACTTTGTGATGATAATAAATTCAAAATGGAGGTTGTAAGATTTAGCTAATCCTAACCCCTTTGCCTAAGATTAGCTACTTTCAATCGCTAATACAGTTAAGTACTATTTCAGTTCCTTAAAACGACTGCGCGGGCAACTACGGAGCCACGGAGCCAGATATTTCTAAAGAGCTTCAAGAGTGCCACTGTCGGTATTCTGCAATTTAGCCAAGGTCCCTTTTGACATTCTTATATCATGATACTTCTCTAGAAAACTTAGAATAATTTTATATTCATAGTTTTTGTTGAAATAATACCTGATAATTTCTTCTTCGTTCGCCATTTTTCATAACAACAAGCCAACAGATATTGCTGGTCAGCAGCCCACCACAGTAGTACCCACTCCCCCTCTTTGGTTTCCAAATGTGTTTCGAGTTTTGCAATTGTGTTTTGGCATTTCTAAATGTGTTTTGGTGTTGTTAAATGTGTTTCAATAGTTTTGAATGTGTTTTACACAAGCTTCTTTGTGTTTTCAATTCTTAGTGTTGTGCACTGAATCCTTCAATTGTGTTTTGCGATTGTCAAATGTGTTTTATACATCTGTGTTGTGTTTTGTACCTCTGGGCCACCGTAACAGGTAGCCCACACATGACCACAGGGAGTCCACTGCAAGATTAGTATGCGTTCTCCTTCGTCAAACGCAATAAGAAATTCTATCAATTGCAAGTAAATTAATGTTAACTTATGCGTGTTTAATATCTCCGATAATCTCAGTTGTTGTTCAAAAGTTGCTCCGGAAGGCAAAAGTTGCTCAAGGTTGCTCGTACCATAAAAAATTGCTCGAACCTCCAAATGTCTCTCAAAAGTTGCCGAGCGGCACAATCCGGGTACAGGCCTAGCTTCTATGTCTGCGGTTTCATCTGTCTGGTTGGCTCAGTGACTGATATGTTCTGACATAGTATAGTTCGGAATTTGAGGTGAAAATATTACTTACGGGGAGGGGGGTATAGAGCAGATTGCAGACATATCTTTATTTTGACACGGAGTTCCTTCATGTTAAAAGTGTATAAACTACTAATAATTACAAATAGCAAAATATTGATAACTAATTAAGTGAACTTACAATAATATTAAATCTACGTTTAAAATATTAAGAATAATTTTTATTAAGGATAATTTTAAAATGGACTCAATTAAGCGCAATGTACCATTCTGTTTAGTAAGTGGTGCTTTGTTCCATTGTATTGCCCCCCCCCCCCCCCCCCCCCCCCCCCTATACGAAAAGCTCTTTTTCAGGGCTTCACTTTTAGGTCTAAGAATATAGAGCCTATTTTCTGATCGTCGTCAACTATGTTGATGTATGGATCTAGTGGAAATAAATAATTATGTAAGATAATTAGGTACCTGGTTGTGAAAAGTTTTAAACATTATACTCCTGAACTGGAGATTTCGACGCTGTTCAAGATTTTGCCATCCGAGAGAAGATAGAATGTCACATGATCGAATTTCATAATTTGAGCCGGTGATAATTCTAGCTGCTCTGTTTTGAAGTTGTTGGAGAGAAAGAAGGATCTGAGAGCGCTAGCTCTTTGCTTAGACTACCCCATACCTCACTATAGTAATCAAAGTGAGAAGCGATGAGAGAATGGTAAACAGAGATCAATATATTTTGTGGTAGGAATTGTTTTAGCCTTCCAAGGGCACCTAGGCCTTTGACAATTTTCATGGATACATTATCAAGACAGAAGCGAGTCATCGATTTCGATACCAAGACATTTATATGAGCTGGCTCTGGCTATTTGTTTACCATTCGTGCTTACTTTTACCTGGTCTGGGAGTAAATCAAGTTTGTACCGTGTACCAGTAAACATATATTTTGTCTTAGTGGTATTAAGTGTTAATTTGTTTGCAGTAAGCCACTCGTTAACTTTGGCGAGGCCGTGATTAAGTCCATCTACTAATACTTTTGGATTATCTGATGCATACGTAAGATTGGTGTCATCAGCGTACATTCTTACGTTAGATAAGAGATCGCAATTTGGTAGATAAGAAATAACAATGGGCCTAGTATGGATCCCTGGGAATTCCACATTTGACTGTGCAAGCCTCTGAAAGGGATCCATTTACTGAAGTAAGTTGGGTTCTATTGTTAAGATAATCGGCAAACCACGCACTTGTTTTTGTTTGATCTCCATATAGCTTCAATTTTTGTATTAGAAATGGTCTATCGTGTCAAAGGCTTTTTTTAGATCGATAATTCTACAGGATTACATTCGTAAGCCCATTATCAATATTTAGAAACCATTGGTTGGTTGCGTCAAGAAGGGCAGTGACAGTGGAACGGAGCAGTCTAAAACCAGACTTCAAAACTTATTTAATAACTCATCATCTACTAAGTATGTGTCAAATTTATCAAAACGGATTTTTCCATAATTTTAACCACAGCAGGTAAAACCGATATGGACCTATAGTTGTTTAAGTCTATTTTGACCCCATCTTTATAAATGCGTGAAACGTTGGCTTTTTTCCACTTTTGTGGTATCTGTTATCTAATTAATCAAATTTACAGTTTTGATAGAATATTATATACACTTTAGCATTGTTTTTGTAATTAAATTGATTGCAAAATACCAAATTGCTGTGACACTATAAAATCCAGGCTCCATACAAGCGTGATCGGTTATTTAAATCTGAAAAAAATGTCTTCCCTCTTGTTAGCAGGGTCGTAACGGGGTATATTTTTTCTCTAGTGATCCCGAAGCGTCTTGAGAGACTGCAAACGAATATATATTAATAGTGCAAAATAACTTAATCTGCCTAATCGAGCCCGGTGTTTATTTTATGAGGGTACGTTTTCAATGCTTTATATGATGTACAAGCAAAATCCATTGACTTCACACGGACTATGACTTCCGCTGACTTTATTGCGAGCGCGAGCAAAATATTTTCTGGCTTTGTGGTAAAAAGAGGGATCATTACTAGAAATTTGAGCTAACCCCGAACCAATGCCCTTTTTTTGCAAGGTCCGAGCACAGCCAAAAATAACGGCAATTGAGGTTTTCGGCGAAAGGGATAATTCGATATTATTTTGAGGAACGATGCAGCGTTCATTCACATGCGAGAAATGACGCCGGGCCGCTAACAGGCCCTTTTTGGGGGGCGGGGGCGGGGGTTAGGGAGAGAAGGGAAAGAAGGGAAAGAAAAAAACTGAGAGGGCCTGACACACACAAATCCATTCACTGGCTCGTGTTCAACATCCAGAATCTGCATGCTGCGCTGATTGGATAAAAAACAAAAGACTCAAAACCGAATGTGAACGCGAGCTTCACCGCCGTGAACACTGCACTAGCGAACTGAAATCTCTCTTTGACTGACGATTTAAATGGATTTCATAAAAGCATTGGAACTCCGCTTAACAATTCTTACCAAATATTATTCTCAAGCCTGCACAAAAACTGTCTCGAAGGCATGTTTCTCGAAAGAAACTGGACGTCCTGTGGAGTGTTGCCGGCGGGAATTTTATTCCGATCTTCTCACAGTTCTGGAAACCGAACAACAGGAGAAACAAAGATCGTCACCGTACGTCATTGTAGCCGTCAGCAGGTCAGTCCACTGAAGCTGATAAAAACACAGCAAGTTGAAGAAGGTTCGGCTTGCAGCGAGGGAACTTTTTCACATTCAAAAGAAAACAAAACAATTACCACGGCAACATAAATTTAATAAACCTGAGTGCCAATCAGTCATCATCAGTAATACCTCAAACGTGAACAAAATATATCCAACCAGAACCCATGAATTGGATTGACTGAGAGGCGGCGATCTTTCCAAACTTTTGCAAGAACAGTAGAACAATTATATATATATAAAAAAAAAAAAGTGTTGACAAAAAGAGAGATTTCCACATTTGCAGCCGGGAGAAGTTGAAAAACTAAAGCAAAATCATTTGAATAACATCACGACAAAAAGCACAAATACGCGGATGAATATTATGAACAAGTCATCATGTGGCTTTCTCGTGCAATTCTGGATTAATCTGAACTCGAGATTTTTCAAAGAGCTCAAATTGCAGTCGTTCTACGGCATGCGGTATAGTAACCGATGCCAAATTCATTTCAAGTTGGGGCGGCCTTCACCTCCTCGGAACCTGAAATAGCACTGGCTGTCCAAACAATGCCTAACTCTGAAACAATACAAACCCTAACTTACCCTAAAACAATGGAAATCTTTGCCAGTGCAGTCCAAATGGGATCCAATAAAATGCAACTTTTTGAGAGGTGAAGGCCATCTGTTAATTTTCATATCATACGAAGTTCGCTTGAGTCGCGCAAAGTTCTTTAAGATTACATCAATGAAAGTGCTGATGAGCCGCACACAAATCAACGATCAGTCAGTGGCTGCTAGAGTAAGATGACGTCATGCATGCCAAATTATGCTAATGAGTTGAACATGAATTGAATCATAACATCGATTTTAGTTGTTTTTCAGGCGTCAGACATTCGACCTTGCAATCTTATTGAAATATCTTTTAATAAGTGGAGTTGAGATAAAAATCGAGCAAAATAAACTATAGAAAATACATAAGCAAATACCGTGAACAAAAATCCTGCAAAAATACGTTGGATCCGAAGTAAGGACCCGTATGCAGCCAAAAGATAAACAATTAAGAATGAAACGTCCGAAGACTATACAGCAAAGCTGATATACAACGTAAAATTCTAACACAAAGCACTACGGTTAGCTAGGCCTGACACGAAAAGTGCTCGAACTAGATTGCAGCCATAGACAGCTGTTTCGTTCTTATTAGAACTCGTCAGTATGACATAGCAAACAGTACGCGGGCTTCGGTGCCAATAATGCACTACCGACCCGGACTGCGCTAAAAAGTATCTAGTAGTATATAGTAAGAGCTTACAGAAAGGCTTGGTTATCGGGTCACACGTCATTACGTGTGGCGAAAAGCCAAAAACCAAGCAAATCTGAACTAAACGTGTCAGTGCTTTGCAAGAAATATAGTGATGCTGGCCAGACCAGCTTTATAAAAATGATGACAAATAACAGGAATAATCGGATCTATAGAAGAGAATACCTACGGTACAAAAATCCACAATAGAAAATACATAATTAATTCTTAATTGTTTATCTTTTGGCTGCATAGGTCCTTACTTCGGATCCAACGTATTTTTGCAGGATTTTGGTTCACGGTATTTGCTTATGTATTTTCTATTGTGGATTTTTGTACCGTAGGTCTTCTCTAGATCCGATTATTCCTGTCATTTTTATAAAGCTGGTCTGGCCAGCATCACTATATTTCTTGCAAAGCACTGACACTGTTTAGTTCAGATTTGCTTGGTTTTTGGCTTTTCTCCACACGTAATGACGTGTGACCCGATAACCAAGCCTTTCTGTAAGCTCTTACTACTAGATACTTTTTAGCGCAGTCCGGGTCGGTAGTGCATTATTGGCACCGAAGCCCGCGTACTGTTTGCTATGCCATACTGACGAGTTCTAATAAGAACGAAACAGCTGTCTATGGCTGCAATCTAGTTCGAGCACTTTTCGTGTCAGGCCTAGCTAACCGTAGTGCTTTGTTTTAGAATTTTACGTTGTACATCAGCTTTGCTGTATAGTCTTCGGACGTTTCATTCTTAAAAATAAACTAGGATTCGCTTTTGACTTAAATGACGTCATTGGAATTTGATTCCGGAACGGAAATGGCAGACGTTAATATATTATTTTTCCTATATCAGTCATTTCGTTTTCCACTCATATGCAGGACAAAAAGTCAACGGTAAATAATTCCCTAAATAAAGAAAAGAACTTACTGATTTACCAGCACAAGAATACTCAATGTTATTTGTAAGAATTGTATTAAAATACTTAATTATACTATTTGTAGATTGTACTTTTTTAAACTAAACCATAATATCGCATTTCAAATCAAATTCTTTTTGCGTACCACATCATATTGTGTAAAATTGAGATTATATTTATTTCTCATACCTTCAAAAATAAATCTTTGGAGAGTAGCACACATCATTAAGAGTTTTACTCCGTAAAAGTAGAAATTGGAATTGCCGGAATCTCTTCAGCTTTAGTTTGTTTTATGTGTTTATAGCTATGTATTGTATAGCTAGTAGCTTTTACTCTCATGAACGAAATGTTTTCATATCTGAAGGTAAGAAAAAAGCAAGACAGTTCATTACATTTCTATCAATCAGGTTTTAGTTTACCATATTTTCCATACGTTTCTGCGTTTCAGAATTCATTAGGTTGCGTAAATAAGGCCAGCTGCAAAGAATCCTCTTGTGTTCTGTTTGGGCGGTTTTCTTTACTCTTTATTTGAAAGACTATATTAGAGAAAAGTCTGTCTCTGTATAGAATCAAATCAGATTTGGTCTAGCTTCTCGGTCTTCAGGTTGCATTACCGCTGGATCTGCACAAAATTGAGTGGTATAAGTTCTCTCTTCTTTCTGCTAGAGGTAAACTTAACTGATGTTTTATTAAGTTAGTTCAAATTCAGAGAAGAATGCTTAAAAATATTGTTGAAAACTATATTTTCTAAATGCCCTTTTCCAGAGATAGTATTTAATAATTATGGTAAAAACTAGCTTATCAGTTCAACAACAACACGACTGAACATGCAGTATTCATGTCGCTCTGTTCTGGCGATGATCTGCGATAAAATGATCTAAATCATATTTAGCCGATGAGATTGTTTTGATTTTCAGCTTGATAACTAAGAATTTTGACCAGTTTCTCGAGGTTGTGAGTTGAGCACTGAGATCAGGAACGCGTTTTTAGTTATTTATTGTATGTATTATAGTTTTTGTGTTACCTGTTTTGAATTTACTATTGTAATTTGGATGTTTATATCACTGAAGAAACTGCAGTTGTATAATTATTGCTGGAAAACAACTAAAAAACAGAAGTCTGTAAGTCATTAAGTCGGTAGGAAGATCCGTCAGTTGCGTCAAATAATCAACCCGAACATCTGTCGTAGTAGGGATTTGCAAGTTGAAATAATGATTCTAAAAATTAGTTTCAATTTTCAATACCTCTCCGGGAAGTATTGCGAATTGAATCAAAGGTAATGCGGAACATAGCTACGATCACTGATCCTTTTAAACGTGTGTAACTGAGGACGGTGCTTCCAAATGCTCTTATAGTGATCATTTACAGATAAATCAAATGCTCAATAGCTTCAAGTATATCGCAAACTTTTAAATCCAAGAACTCTTTTAACCGGCGGCTGGAAGAAAGTATTTTTTTCCCCGAATATCCGTTCTTTGATTTTTAACTGAAGAACTCGTTAACTATCTTTGCGATTGTTTGTGTTTAGCAAACTGCTTCACGGCCACATCACTATTAATAAACGCGTTCTTCCTACCTGGATGAATTTAATTTCCAAGTTTTGCACATGTTTGATGTTTTCGCCAGATAACAAGTGCTTAATATCTAATCCGAATAATACCTTATTCTGAGGCTTGGGCTGGCTTGTGCTACCATCAATAACTATTGAAAGTAAGGAGACCGCACGTTTCTATACACAAAGTTTAAGCGCCATAAGTCACGGGATACATTTTGGCTTTTTAATCAGTGGCGTAAGCAACACTTTCCCTTCGACAAAATATTCAGTGCACGCAGTTAACTACGAGAGAAGAGAAATAAGAAAATAAAGTGTCTGAGGGCGTTTTCAATGATTCTCGAAAGATGCATATCTTATAAATTAAATAATATAGGGACTTCGTAAGCCGGAAAAACAAAAAGTTCGAGAGCTCTACATTATTTTCCAAAACAACTTCATTTTGAAGGATCTAGCTTGATAATTGTTAATCAATTTTGGCAAGACCGATAGTATGTCTATACAATGTTATTTAGCTGCCTTGCATATTATGAGACTTTTCTTATTAAAGACTGAATTTTTGTTTCGTTATTTTGAATTCGCTTCACAGTAATAGGACCAAAGATTAACATATACAGAATTGAATAAATGGCGGGCACATTGACAATGAACACGTAATTAATATGGCCAATGTAATTTAGATTTATTTGATGAAACTGAAAACATAAAACAGGCCCTGGTCAACCATGAAAAATTGTTCGATTGCACGATCCAACTTCTTGGATGAAAATGTTTGAATGGCGGCAAAACGCTGTCAAATATTTGATCGAAGAAAAGGAAACTTCATCCAACATTTGTTGATTAAGTAAAACATTTTGGTCCAACATCGTCCAACATCGTCCTGGGTTGACAAACTATCGAACAAAAACGTTAGCCGCTCGTGTAATCCAACATTGTCCGATAGTTTGGCGGAGCTCAAAACTGAAATACATATAAATACACATAAATTAAGACTACTAGTATTTCAGCATCGAATGTTACCGCGGTTTTTACAGTCTCTTGCGCGTTCCAGAGACAGAACGGCAACCGGACTAATGTCCTCGCTATACGAGGTCGTAGGAGGGTCGATTACTGACTTTAATCAAACCTCTTTGACTTTGGGAAGGACTAATTACAGTATAAATTTGCGTGGCTATAGTCATGCAAAATACAAATGAGGAGTATCACAGAAAATTCAAGCACTTATACAGCTGTGGCTTTAGAAATTTATAACGATGTTTATTGTATTGAGGCAATTTCATGATAATAATATATTCCCGTGATTCGACTAGATTCTCTGTGGGCAGGGGAAGTAATTTGAATCGAGTAACTCGTTCACCAACAATTTAACCATCATTTTGCCTAAAGCTATTTAATTTTAATATTTAAGTTTGGACCGACTCTCTTTGAACAATATATATTCCAATGTTTTGTACGTATTAACCAATTAGAATACGCTCACGCCATCTGACGGAGGGTAAGAGGGAAGCCAATTGAGTGTCTCTCTCCAATCATATTTAGTCATTACTATCTGTGAGTGACGACTGAAACCGAAACTGCGATTTGTTTATTCATGAACATAATTATGTGACAAGACGCTAGCAGGGAATTGACTCTGTTTCCGTTTTGTTTGTAAAAGAGAGTAAAACAATCTATCGATTTAATTTTACATTCATAAGCTTTACAAGATTCGTACTTCCATATTTGAATGCAATTTTCTGGAAGTCAAGGCTTTTCTGATTCAAGCCTGCGGCTTAAAAATATCCCTGATTAATTTGCCTTTGCACTCATTTTCTGTTTTACCTTACGGCTGCTTCAATAAACTGAGAGCGCATTCTTTTGGGACTATTCCTATTCCGGTATAGGAATAATAGAATAATAGAATGGCTGTAAAAGTAAATGCGGAATACCACAAGATCTATCCTTGGACCGCTACTTTTTATAATCTATATAAATGATCTTCCATCTTGTGATCTTTACTCTAAAGTGAGGATGTATGAGATGATACTAGTATACCAGGAGCCCATTACCAGGAGCATTCCTCTGTTATGGGTTGGGTCCCCAGCACAGGAGTAGATGAGGCTATTTTTAGATTCGAAATTCCCGCGAAAAGAGGTTGCCGCCATGTTGGTGTCCTTAAACAATAGATTCCTCGTTAGCTTCTTTTGTTGGGGCACCAACATGGCCGCCATGCCCTTTGTCATTTGAATCTCTGGGGATTGAGTGAAAACCAGCAATTCGAATTCCCGCGTTGAAAGTGAGAAGAATGATAATGAATAATAATGAGAAGTGACGTTAGCTATCTGATTGGCTAAGAATAGCCTACCTTTGTTCTTTTTCGCGCGAAACGCAATGCTAAAAATAGCCTCATCTACCTCTGTGCTGGGGTACAGACACAGTGGGGAAGATGGACGCTCCTGATAATGGGCTCCTGAGTATACTGAGCTATTGCAAATACTGATGAGAAAATCTTAGAATGACCTTTGTGAAATACTGCATGGTTAAAAGCTAATAAATTCAGTCTAAATGTGGTCAAAACAAAATACATATAAAGTTTTCAGCTAGTCAACATAAAATGAAACTTCTTGAGTATCCGTTTCAAAGTGATATAGATCACAAACCCTTGAAAAGAGAAGAGACATACAAATATCTTGGAGTTAAGATCGATCAATCTTTAACATGGCAAGATTAAGTAGATACAATTTATTATAAAGCTTCAGGGGGAACAAGGGCGCTGAGACGAGTGAGGCATCTTGTACCTCATGAAACGCTAAATACAATGTATAATTCCCTTGTACTACCGTATTTCAATTACTGTATTGCAGTATGGGGAAACTGCGGAAAAGAGATATCTGACCCCCGGTGGGGTTCTTCCTATATTCGGCTGGTAGGGGTGATCGTCGTATTTTTTAGGGTTTGAAATCGGCGATCCGGTATTTTTTAGGGCAATTTTTCACGGTTTGGTATTTTTCGAGGTTTTCCGACGGTCATCCTTACCCTTTTTACCTCGAAGAACCCCCCCCGGGATCTGACCAGGCGCGGATCCAGGAAAAAAAATGACCGTTTTCTGAGATAAACGAAGGTATACGAGCCAAACGAGCGCTGAAGGCGCGAGCTCCAAGGGGGTTTGAAATTTACAAGCTCTGAAACGCTTTTTCCAGCGTTTTGGATGCAATATTACCTCGACAATCAACCTAAATCAAGAGCAAAAATTACGGTAGTTTATGCGTGATTTCTATATTTCTATATCTCTTTATATTTATTGTTTTTTAAGAGGCTACCAAGAACAAATGGACAACATCTGACCGTTTTCTGTAAAACGGTGCATGGAAACGGTCTGGACCGCGCCTGCTGACATACTCCAAAGTCTCCAAAATAGAGCTGCTAGGTGGTCACCTTTTCCAATTATGATAGGCTCAGTTGTTGAACGAACTTAAATGGGATAATCTTGAGACAAGAAGATCAAAACAACTAGCTATATTAATGTACAAAACTATGAATAGGAGCACTCCAAATTATTTTGAAGGAAATCTTTAAAAGCCCAACTTTTGTACATTCCTATAGTTAAGAAACTCAAGCTATAATGTATCTGTACCAAGACCGCACACTGAAGCTGGAAAGGGCATCTTTCATTTTAGAGGGGCTGTTCTCTGGAATAGTTTATCTAATGATAAAAGAAGACAGACAAAACGTAACATCATTCAAAAATACGCTATAATTTAGGTTAAATAAGTAATTTGAACAAATAATTGTACAATTTATATTAGGATAATATATTTTAGGGATTTATACTTTTTGGAAATTCATATTAGAACAACACCTTTTAACGAGGGATCCATTTCTGTAATTTTATTACTAGTTCATGTATATGCACAGCTCTCTGGAAGAGCATATGTATGATGAGACACCGTGTTAAAATAAAGATTATGCATGTATGTATGTAGAATCATAACGGGAATACGAATCCCCAAAAGAACAGATGTATTCCAAAAACGGAATGATTTTAGCGAGAAAAAGTACTTGTCACACATGAAGCCACCCTAAAACCTTTTTTCGACGCCTGCGACGCGACATTAGTCAATAACTAAATACTAAATCGAGGCAGTAACATGAATTAATTGATCGTATCCAGTATTCAATACGTCGCGTGGCCTTCTTGCCAACATTTGTCGTCAAAGTTTGCTGCCCGTGAAGCCACCACCGCTTGCTCGGGCACGACAGTTCTTCGCATCGCCTGTGCAAAGCAAAAACCTCTCGCGTGAACGTGGCTTAAAGGTGCGCGTCACTTGTTCGTAAGTTCATTCTCTTGATTTCGACTATTCTTATTCGGGAATAGTCCCGCGCCCTGATTGTTACGGCCTAGCGCGCGACCAGTATTAGTAATAGACCAATCACAGTACTTTTTATGACCATGTACATTTTATGACATGACGTTTTTGACAGACGAAGGGTTACCGCCGCTGTCGACGTGGTCTTTTTGCCCCTAGCCACGATTTACATTGATTCTTATTCAGCCGAATCTCATAACTCCATTATCTTCATAACTCCCATACATTTTATGACCAACCAACCGAGTGCTGCTCTTTTTATTTCAGTCATGAATTCCTCTCATCAAATCAACACAACAACCAATCCAAGCGGACGAGTGATAAACAACACAGTCATATCTACGTTTCCCATCCTGGCGTGGAGTGCCGCCTATGGCACTATCGCCGTCATGGCAGTGTTTGGTAACTCAATGGTTATCGTAGCGTTCGCACGAAATCTGAAACTACACACTCGCACGAATTATTTCGTCATCGGTCTGGCTGCGGCGGACTTACTAGTGGGCGTTCTTGCAGTTCCCTTATTCATAAGCACTTTCTGGTACTATACAAGGACTCTAACCATTCCTTCGGCTCTGAGCAGGATTTACGATGCAGTAGACATATTTGCTGGGTTTGCGTCAATATTTCAACTCATGTTAATCAGCTTAGAGCGCTGCTACGCCATTATTTACCCCGTAAGTCACAGGAACTCGTCCAAGCGGGCCTGCCTTCTTGTTTTAGGGTTCTTCTGGGCTTTCTCGGGCGCTCTCTCAGCAACTCAAGCCATTGGAAAGGCAAAGCCTAACAAACGTGAGGTGAAGAAGGCGTTTTTCACATTGATGTGGATCTGCTATGGCGTACCGTTTCTCGTAATATGCGCAGCGTATTTAGGAATATGGAGAAAAGCGAAAAAGAGAGGAAACTATGGACTGCAGCGAAAGAAGAAACGGCAAGATAGGGAAGTAATGATCGCAGTTACTGTGTTAATTGTTATCGTGGTGTTTATTGTTACCTGGGTGCCGTTTTTTAGTATTAACGTTTTATTTTTCTACGATCCGGAAAAGGGTAAAGGAGTACCATATGAGGTGGTTCAGTTTACGAAACTTCTTCACTACTCTAACTCGGCAATTAATCCTATTATTTATTCACTGAAGATCCCCGGATTCAAGAAAACCTTTACGAGTTTACTTCGAAGGGAGTCGCTCATAAGGTCAAGGACAATTAGTTTTACCCGTAGAGACTCCAATCGAAATTCCATTATGATACGCAAGCCAACGACTCCGGTGTAGAAGACAGAGGGACATGGTTTCTTACATACATACATACATATCTTTATTTAGACACAGAGTCCCTTCATTTAATTACAAATGCTCTTCCAGAGAGCTGTGTAATATTAAAAAAATAATTCCAAATTATAATATCTACTCTATACAATCTAATTAAATATTCTTATATGAATAATTACGGCCTAATGTTATATAAAAAAATGATTGATGTTGGAAGCGATTTGAGCATCATGCAAAGTATAGTCCCCTGTATGAGAAGCTTTTGTTAAGAGTTTCGCTATTTGGTCTAGGAATGAATCGAAACAGCTATTAGCTGAAAATACAATACCTTAAGGCTACTATTTATTGCGGCAACTAATATTTGCGATTTTTCGCAAATCGCAAAGATTAGTTGCCGCAGTAATTTCTACTCGCAAAATTTACCCTGTTTTGCAGTTTAAGCAATAAAGAAACGATTATTGTTTTGTTGTAAATGTGTCACGTTTTGTTGTTTAATACTACCATTTGCAAGCTACCGTTAAGCGTGAACCTTTTTCCGCGTTCGTTTATATGATTTAGCGCGTAGCGCGAAGGAAAATCTAGCTGAAAAGTAGTACTCCTTTGGCTTAACTTGTCTTTACTCAGGACTGATATTTATTTGCCATTTTTTCCTTTGCAAAATCGCAAAATTAAAACACTCGCGAAATATACGCAGTTTCCTAAATCGCAAAATTTAAGTGTCGCAATAAATAGTAGCCTTAAGGTAACCTATTTGTGACGTCGAAATGTGCCTTGATACTTCGTCCGCAGGCATTATCTGATCTGAAGCGAAGCTCGAGGGAAACTGTGAGCTGCGAGGATCAGATAATATCCAAGGACAAATATCAGGGCATATTTCGACGCCACAATGTAGGTTATTGTTGTTATCATCCTTAAAATATTTTCTTTGATGCGCGCTTATACGCTCACTGGGGGTGTATTCGCTAATATTTCCCGCTCGCGGAGAGAACGCATCGGGTCACGTGACGCATTCAACCAACCACGCGCGCGAGAAAATAATTTATGGGTTATGATAATCGTCCGTTATTTATATTGATGGAAGTTCATTGTAGGGGTAAATAAATCAGTAAAGTGTTTTGGTACCTTATTATGCATGGTTTTATACATCGAGTATCCCAGCTGCCAAGAGAAGATAAAATATATCTTGATCGTATATCATAACTTGATCCTGTGAAAATTCTAGTCGCTCTGTTTTGGTGCTTTTGAAGATTATCAGATAACCCTTTACTGTGCCCAACTTGAAGCTCAAACCGCACTGCAGTAGTCAAAGTGAAAGGCTATAATAGAGTTATAAGCAGTTACCAGTAACGACTGTGGAACAAGAGGGCTTAGTCCAGTCTGAGGATTCCAAAACTCTTCAAAACTTTCTTTCTTTTTGTGCCACTACGACGAAAAGGTACCATTTCAATTTGCCACTTTTTTTAGTGTCAATAGCCAGGTCAATCAGTGTTATAAATATCCAAATTAGTAAAACTATTCCTAAATGAGCAAGTTAAACCACAAAATTTAGGAGAGTTTACCGGTAAAATCCAGTCCGCCATTACTGGAGGCCGTTCCTTTATTCAGCGGGAGTGATATGATGTCATACGCACAACACGACAACTAGCGTGGCTACCCTTTCATGCACACTATTTCGCGCAAACCTCTCAAGGATAATTATAACTTTATTCTTGTGCACGAGACGTTTTTAGTAGAAATATGCTTCCAAAACTTGCTTCCACTGAATAAAGCTGAACAAAGGGAACGACCTCCAGTATATGGCGGACGTTTAGATTCAATCACTCGAAGTTAAAAAAATTGGACTTCCCGTCGTCGTATCGAAAAACGATTTGGACTGGTAATAATATAGCAATTGTACTTTATGAATATGCACAAAATATTGAAATGTCAAAATTTAATCTTACACTCAAATTAAATCGCTTTAAAGGAATGAAATATTGATACACTTGAACCTCTCGTAAGCGAACAGTGTTGTTGCTTACGAAGGTTTCGAACACCAAGGGCTCTAAGACAAGTTTCCACATTTTTATTCGATCCCATTAAAGAATCAGTCAAGGGCACCCAACGAAGTTTTCGGTTAAAAAGCTGTTCGGGAGAGTAAGTTAGCCTAAAACTTTCGGATTTGAAAAAATTGTCCCTAGCAAATTGTTTTCTGAAATACTGGCTAGAAAATTTGTTTTCAATCCCTAGAAAATTATAGAAGAAAAGGGAGACTAAAAGGTTTCCCCTAAAATATTCGTACGTTTTCGTCTGATAAATAGAGTCAGAAAGATCCGGAAAAAAACATTGGTTGGAATGAAAAAAAAAATACATATCACAAATCATTTAGTGAAGCGGCCACTTAAAGTTTTCGAGAACACATTTTCATTCTCTAAGAAATTCTGACATCTAAAATCCGAAAGAATAAACCTTTAGCAAATGGAGGTCACCTAAAAGAAATGCCTAAAGGAAAAAGGAACCCCTAAAAAATTCGTACCTCCACAAAACTTTGCAACATGAAGTTACTTGGGCTAGAAAATTATTGTTTATGTTCTAGACTACTAACAAATTCGTAGGCCGAGAATATTTGCCATAGTATATTCGGTTGACGCGATTTCCACCTAGAAAATCCGAACAGCTAATAGCTTTCTAGAATACGCCAAAAGACATAGTAGGCGCCTTAAAATGGCTAGAGGGGCTGCATACAACTGGTTTCAAACGAATTTCAAAAAGTACTCGTTGGGTGCCCTTGATCAGTTGTCAATGAATGAACATTGATGAGTCAATGAGCGACGGCGGGTTAACGCCGGATTAACTGACGCCCGTTAATGTTAAAGTGATTTGAGTCGGAATGGACCTTATTCACACGGCGGCCATGCGTAATCCCAGGAGTATAAAAACCTTTGTTTTGCACGCGTGAACTCGTTCTGAAACTGCTCAGTACGAGGCTACACTTGAGAAATCTATTGTTTCAAGCCAATATGGCCGCCGTGTGAAAAAAGCCCATAGGATGCGTTCGGGAGAATTCATCAGAATTATGAAGGAGTCAGAAACAAGTAATTTACGACAAAAGATAAGTACATATCTCATTGACAATAACTGTTATGCATGGGAAAACGGTAGTCTAAGCTAATGATCAACGTTCACATTGACAACTGACTCTTGGAATTGGATTGAATAAGAACGTGATAATTTCGTCTTAGTGCCCTTGGCTTTAGACGTAGTAATACAGTCATTAGTAATGTGACCGAGAAACAAACTCTCAAACAGAGTTTTAGAAATTAAATGTGGTCGCCTTTTGCTATACCTGTTCAGTGTTGTGCCCATCTCAAATCCTTTGGGGGGAAATATCTTTCTTCAAGAGATTTCCATATCAATGCATGCATCTTCTTGTGCGTTAACAAGAAATAAAAGAAAATAATAATAGACAGGGATACACGTGATTTGAAATGGAGCAATGAAAAAGGGTATTGCGGTTAATTCCGATATTTTGCAGTTGAAAGAGGTGCAATCATGGCGCGAAATACAGTATTTGTATGGGAATCCGATGCCAAATAATTTCCGTAAAATCGAATTTCTGAAATATTCACTTAAAGTGCAAGTATCATGTCAATTTTTTTTTTGTACTATTGTGTTTGTTTCTCACAAAAGTTATTCATATTGCAAGTTTTGTAACATTTCTGGCATTTAGTCCCTAATTTTGGTTACTTTTCATGGATCCTGTGACGTCATAAGATGAATTAATGTCATCAGGGTTTTTGACCATCTTACGCCAAAGGCCCAATTTCTACTATTCGAAGCAGAGAAATTTCGGTCAAGACATGATTTTTCTTATTGCTGGGCCAAGAATAACTCCGTATATCTTCGCCAAGGCGATGACACACGCATTTACAGGGTTTGTGTGCCTGAGGACCTAAATAAACTAACTGAAATCTTCAAGGATGCAGGCAATGGCTAGAGATAAGTGACTCTATTTGTTAACGACATTTACACCTATCTCCTGTATGTTGGAATTATTTTATCTTTCGCAATTACGCGGCGTTAAGTGAATGGCTTTATTAAGCTATAAACAGCAATGTAAAGAAAAACGGAAACATCTCTCTATTCTGCCTTATAATCATCAAAATATTATACTGGCCCATGGAAATTTCAACAACAGCTTATCTAGTACATTACCTTCCAAAAACACCTTAAACTCGCTTCCTAGTTTATTTGATCTTGATGTTTTTAAGCTAAACGCTACTTTTGATAATGATTTCAATCCTGATCATAATTTACATAATGTCGTTCGGCACGACTGCCGCTATTTTTCACCACATAGTTTTGAAGTGACTAAAATTAGACAAAATGATAAAAACCATTCGTTATCCCTGTTACATAATAATGTAAGAAGCCTTAAAAGAAATATTGAGGCGTTTCAAGATCACCTATTATGTGAACTAAACTTTCCTTTTAGTGTTATTGGTGTTTCTGAAACGAGGATATGCGGTGATCAGCCTCTAGATTTTAATCCTGATTTGCCGGATTATAAGTTTGATTATGTTCCCACTCCACTCTCGGCAGGGGGAGTGGGTATGTATATAGCAGAAAATATAAGTTATAACATTCTAGAAAAGACTTCTAATATTTATTTTCAGGCTCTGTGGATTGAACTCGTAATGGAGGATAATCAAAATATTGTTTGTGGCATTATTTATCGGCAGCATAACGATCCAACTAAAATCCTGGATTATTTGAGTGAAACCTTATACAATTTCAACAAGTCATGTAAGACAGTCTGCATAATGGGCGATTTCAACATTGATCTTCTTAAATACGACTCAAGTACTTATAGCAAAGATTTTCTAAACGATCTTTATAGCTCTACATTTTCCCCGACAATTTCTAGACCCACAAGAATTTATGGTGATTCTCCCACCCTTATTGATAACATATTCTTAAATAATAATACATATAATTTAGTTTGTGGAAATATTGTATCTAACATTAGTGATCATTTTTCGCAAGTATGTCTTCTTTATAATTGTAATGTTCCTTATAGTTCTAGACCGAAGAAAATCAGAGATTACTCGAAGTTCAACAAGCAAAAAATTTTGTCAGACCTCAAAGGTGCTAATTTCGGAAACTCCCTTGAGCATTCAAATGATGTTGACACTGCTTTTAGTACTTTCTACAACAAACTTAACAAATTAGTAAACAAACACGCACCACTTAAGCCCTTATCAAAGCGTAAGACAAAGCAATTATCCAAGCCTTGGATAACCAAGGGAATTCGAACATCAATTAAGCTAAAGAATATATATTATCATAATGGAGACCGTGATAAATATAGATATTATAGAAATATGATTTCCCGGCTTTCAAGACATAGTAAATCCTTATACTATCACTCTTTCTTTGAGTCTAATCTTCACAACATGAAGCAGACTTGGAAAGGAATAAATAGTCTTATCTCTAGCAAAAAGAAAACAGATAAACGCATCAATTCTATCATGAAACCAAATTCTGGGGTTACAACAAAAAATCAATCCGAAATCAGTAATATTCTAAATAATCATTTTGCAACCATTGGGCACAGACTAGCCAATAATTTTTCTTCGTCTCGGCACTCCTTTTCTTCTTACCTAGGAAATTCTGTTAATGATTCCTTTTATTTTGATACTGTTTTAACCTACGAAATTGAAGATCAAATTAGTCTTATTCCCGAGAATAAGTCTTATGGTCTTTATTCTTGTCCAACATATATTTTAAAACTTGCAAAACATATTCTGAGTCCATTTTTGGCGACCATTATTAATATGTCCATTGAACATGGGTCATTCCCGAATAGATTGAAATTTGCAAAAATTGTACCAATATTTAAATCTGGTGATCAATCTGATCCAGACAACTATAGGCCTATTTCCCTGTTATCAGTCTTTAATCGTATCTTTGAAAAAATCATGTATGCCAGACTAATTAAGTTCATTGATAAACACAACATATTATATTCTGCGCAGTATGGATTTAGAAAGCACTTTTCCACCCAGCATGCCATTATTGATATCGTTGATAAGATTCATAAAAATATGGACAACAAAGAATTTACCTGTGGTATTTTTATTGACTTGAAGAAAGCGTTTGACACGGTTGATCATTCTATTTTACTTAAAAAACTTTATCACTATGGCATACGAGGTATTGTTTTAGATTGGTTCACATCCTACTTAAGAAACCGATCTCAGACGACTGCTATTGGCATCAATGTCTCCAAGAAAGAAACTTGTTCTTTTGGAGTCCCACACTTCTGTTCTTGGTCCCTTACTTTTTCTTTTATACGTCAATGATATATGTATGTCCTCCGATAAACTCAATTTTTATTTATTTGCAGATGATACCAGTATTCTTTATTCACACACAAATATCCATGTCTTAGAGCAAATTGTGAACAACGAACTAAAAAAATTATGCCGCTGGCTAGAGGCTAACAAGCTAACGTTAAATGTTCGTAAATCTAATTTTGTCATTTTTCATCCTCATCAAAAAACTCTTGACTATATCCCACAGTTAAACGTTTTTGATCCAGCGTCAAAACGAATGATGCCTCTAGAAAGGAAAAGCACTGTAAAGTATTTAGGCATGTTCATTGATTCCAACTTATCTTGGAAATCACATATTGAATATGTTTCGCTTAAGTTAAGCAGAATTGTTGGAATTATAGCTAGACTTAGACACTTTGTTCCCAAGCACACCCTGCAAAGAATTTACTACGCACTGATGCACCCCTAGCTATCTGCATTATGGTATATCGGTATGGGGTCAAGCTAGTAAGACTCATCTTAATCATCTCCTTATTCTTCAGAAACGTGCTGTGCGTTTGATGAATTTTGCTAAATATAGAGACCATGCAATCCCTCTTTTTGTTGAATCAGGCATACTTCCAATTAATTTCCTTTACTTTCATAATATTGCTTGCACTATGCACGATGCTATAAATGGTAAATCACCTATTAATATTTCTTCATTGTTTACCAGAATAAGTGATGTTCATAATTATAATACTAGATCAAGAACACGCGGCAATCTTTATCAGTCTCGTTCAAGGTTAAATATTCACGCAAAGTCATTCTGTTCAATTGGAGTGAAGGTCTGGAATTGTATTCCATCCTCAATACGCTCTGTAAAAAAAACGGTCTTTATAAAAAAATGCAAAGGTTTACTTATTGATGTTCTTTCGTCTAGTGATGATTATGTTGATATGGCCCAGATTATGCAGCATGTAGCAAATCCATAACTTTTTCAATCTTTGGCTCTCCTCCTTAAATTCAACTTCCTGTCTTATTTACGACTAGGAAATTGCCTGAGTCTATAAATCTTGTAAATTATAGTAGATTTATATTGTTGGCTTTTTCAAGTAGTACTTATTTAGCAGTCAGTTCTGCTTGTAAGTTCCTTATGTAATCTGAGATCTGTTTCCGTTCTTCTTTTGCTTGAAAATTGTTAATACGATCGTCTCTTGTACATTTGCTAACCCCCCACCTCGAATAGCATTTGCTAAATGTGGGTGGGTTAGATTCTTTGTAATATAATTGGTAAATTTAAATAAAAGTGAAAGTGAAGTGAAAGTGAATTAACTCCCTCCCTAGAACAAATACTACAATAAAATCCTATAGGTTTCCATTGAGACATTACAAGATGAATCAATCCCGCAATTCGGGTAGCGTTTATTTTAGTTTAATTTCTGCTCCTGCCTCTCAAAGAAACTGCTAACTGAAGTACATGTATATCAGAAATACAATTTGGGGAAAAAGAGTTCATGTTGTTTTATGGCGCTACTTGCACTTTAAGATACCAGGTAAAAGATTAACTAATCAAAATGTGAGGGATGTAGCTGTGCTGGGAAGCGTGCAATCGTGTTTTCAGTTTTTCATACATTTGTCTGTAACAACGAGTCAAAGTCTGCGGGAAAATTTACAGTCAAATGTATGGAAATAATAGCTCCAAAATCCGGATTTCCAAGTTATTGTGAAAACGAAGCAACTTTTCTTCCTGTTTGATTAGTCTGAATCGCCTAAATAAACCTGGAATTCTACTGACATAATTATCTTTCCGAAAAATTATATCCGGACCCGGAAATCGAAGTAGTATTTCAAAAATAGGAAAATTGGAGCCGACTACAGACGAAATGATAAAACACCGGATCTCCTAGCATGTAGGGATATGATCAGCAATATATATATATCAATAGACAAGAAAGGAAAGGCTGATTCAACGGTCGAGAGTTTATTTCGATCGGCACGGCCGATCTTCTTCGGGGAAAGAGGCTTATAATGTATCCAATAAACTAGAATCATTACGAAATAATACATGAATTATGAATTGCACAATCTTCTTCGGGGAAAGAGGCTTACAATGTATCCAATAAACTAGAATCATTACGAAATAATACATGAAACATGAATTCACAATCCAGTATGATAAAACACATATAAACCAATGAAAAGAAGGTGGAGAGTGACATATAATAGGAAACGAAAATAATAATAAAGTGACGTGATGATGATTATGAAATACAAGTTAAGTCTCATCACGTTTATTCATACCTTATTCATACGCTTAGCGCCACCCCTTCAGCTAAGCGCCCCCCTCAAATACATTTTCAAAACTCCGTTGGCATGTGTTTAATGTCCTCTGTAATAAGTAAGGCTTTTCATGCTTTGCCAAAGATCGAAAAAAGGGAACCTCAAAATGTAGTAGATAGGTTCGACAGTATCAAAACTGAATTGCTATTATATGTGGACATTATTTCCTGGCGGAACATTTTTAAGATTGTACTGTATTTCGTGAGAAATAAGGAAAATGTTTTTAAGTTTTCACGACCCATGTCGATCACACAGTAATGTTTCGAATTTCTGGCGATGTCTATTCAATCGCTGATAAATTCTTACATCCACCGTGTTGGATTTTAATAACCTCGTTGCCAGGTAGCCTCGTTTCCGTTCAGGAGGAATCTATTGTGGCTTCTGATTGGTCTAAATTGGAAAATTGCAGACTATAACAAGAATTGCCATTGGATATTTGCTATTAGTATATACCACACCAGTGAATATCACTTTTCGCGCGCTATGAATGGCTACTCAAACAGTAAATATGATTTCATATTCACCTCGGAGCGAAACAGCGATCACCTTGCGCGAGTTTTTGTCAATTTGACAGAAAATAAAATAATTATTTGGTGCTGGGTATTCACTAATGTCAGGAGTGAGTTGAAAGTGAGAGGAATGATAATGATTATTGATGAAAAGTGATGTATAGCTATCTGATTGGCTAAGACAACATGGCCTTTGTTTAATTCGCGCGAAAGTACAATTCTAAATATAGCCACATAATGGTAATGGCTCCTGCTAATGTGTGGTATATACTAAAACATTTATTCACCTCAGTGTTGGTGAATAGTGGTGGATATTTACCTCGCCGAAGCGGCTCGGTAAATATCGGAGTGAAATTCAAATCCTAATTACTCTGTAGTAATGAAAGCTATGACACTCAAATTTCACAGGATTACTTAATATTTAAATGCCGTTTTATCTGACAAGGTTCTGATTCTCTCGTGTGGTTATTGATGACCTTGAGTGTGATAAAACAGCATTATTGCATAGTTTTTACTAGGGTCTATACAGTAGTAGATGCCCTTTTTGAGTTACGAGCATGGCCGTTTGTCATATCCCCTCGAAAGCTTCTCCTTTTGATGTCTTCCGTTTCCATGGCCGGGAACTGGCTCGTGGTCCATTTTGTTTTACGTAACCGTAATATCTTCATTAAAAATGTCCGATACTGCGGTATCCGAAGTCCGTATACTATGGGATTAATCCCGGAGTTACTAAAGTGCAGAAACTTAGTAAAATAAAAAAACCGCCAGGAAACACAGAAGTGTTGGCATCCCTTCAAGATGAACCTCACAACAAAGAACGGTAACCAAGTAACCACGAATAAGCCAATCACGATGAAGAGTGTGAGGGTTAGCCTGATGGAGGTTTCCCCTGCATGCCCCGGGCGTAGATGAGTGCGTTTCTGAAATCCAAACCCGATCGCTGCATACGTAATACAAATAACGACAAGCGGGAGAAAGAAAAACGTATTCATCAAATGAAATCGCACATTATCGATTACTCCATGATCGGGAATAGCGAATAGCGAAGAAATAACAGCTGACAGAACCCATATTATAACCAAGGCGCCGAAATAAACCATCTTTGAGTATGACCGATGGCTCCAAGAGTAAGGCCGTACAGTGGCGTAAAGTCTCTCAGTGCTAATAGCCATCAGGTGTAGTATGGAGTTGACGCCAGCGAACACATCCAGTGCCTCGTACGTTCGTATGACTGCCTCCGACAATACATTACCCTCCCAAGTTAAGTACAATATGTAGTTCCACATGGGAATTGATATTATGCCAACCATTATATCAGCAGCGGCGAGTCCGACCATAAAGTAATGAAGACGACTTTGGAGGTTTATTGCTCGAACGAAGGCGGCAATAACAAGAGAGTTACCTATGATGGCCATCATGGCTACTATGCTACAGGGTGTAATCCAGGCTAGCAGTTCGCCAAGTGTCATCTCGATGCGCCATGGATTAGGGCTCGCCAGCTGGGATGATGTGTTGTTCATAATGTACTGATGAAAAATAAAGTGAAAATAAACTTTTACTAGTTAAACTAGTTTACGTTATTTAACAAAGGCGATTGAGAACTGATCCTAGACTAGTACTCCTGTAGCTATGGAGCGTCATTAGTGCCAAAATTCACTTGTGGTATTATGATGTGAGTATTTAATTTCCTGAGGAAAAAATGGTGTTATGATGATAATTGTAGAGTAAAAATGGCGTTATGAACTGAAATTCGAATTTGTGAAGTAAGTTTGGAATTATGAAGTAAGTTTGGAATTATGAAGTAAGTTTGGAATCATGAAGTAAGTTTGGTATTATGAAGTAAGTTTGGAATTATGAAGTAAGTTTGGAATTATGAAGTAAGTTTGGAATTATGAAGTAAGTTTGGAATTATGAAGTAAGTTTGGTATTATGAAGTAAGTTTGGTATTATGAAGGTATGAGCACTTGCGAGCGTACTCAACGCGAAAGGGTTCACGGGAAGACAAACACGTGTTCGTTCATGACCTACAAACATGGCGGACATCGCGGAAGCACACACACAGAGCTTTTAAAGTTATCTACCGAGCTGTCTTCCATTGATCTTGGATATAGTGGAGTAAGCAAGTCTCTGTATGATTAGGCAGAACATTTAGGCCAAAGAGCTGACCGCATTTCTGGCACCTTTCCTTTTCGCCATTCTCTGTCACACTATGAATGAATGGTACATGTATTTTGTACAACAATAAATTAGTCACGGTTACTGAAGTTTCTTATGATGTTGACTTTTTAAAATTTAATTGGCAATAATCCAACTGTGTCGTTTCGCCTTCCTCCCCCAGGCCAATGCATGCGAGTCATTTTCATGTTGAGCACATCCCAGGGGTGGGGCATTTGCTACCAGCAATAAACCCAGGGTGTTTTTCCTCTCTGTTTTCACAAAATATATGGGAATTAAGTAAGTGAAAACACAGTCTTGGATTGGAGCTTTAGTTATCCTGAATTGTCTCCACCCTGCATTTTCACTTTCCTTGGGTAAAAACATGTCAAGTTCCTAGAATGGAGAGTTGATGGCATGCTTGACAATGGTGTACTTTGGGTACTTATGTTATGGTTTCCATACGAAAATGTATTTTTTTGTAGAAAAAATATTGTGGTAAGCCATGTGAGATACTTGGTTGAATGTCATTCTGTATGAAAATATAGGTGTCACAGGGACGGTGCAGGTCAGTTTCATGACAATTTTTAGCCCCTTCAATTTTTTTAGCGCGCCCACTTGAAATTTTGCTCCACCGTCCTGTATCAATCTAATAAGTGTGCAAAGCATTTTAAAATGTGATCTCTCTCAATTCCAGACCTGCCATTCCCATACGTGGGGCATTTTACAACTCAGTCTCTATCCCGTGAGGGTAGGGCATTTGCCAGCAAAGAAAATTTGGTGGGGAGGGGTGTGGCAATTATTCAACGAGTCAAAATACCGAATTTTACATCAATGTTTATAAGAGATTTGCACTTGTTCCAAAGCCCCATAGTGGTCATAGTGGGGAGCTGACCCCGCCCAATTATGTCTTCCCGTGAGCCCTTTCGCGTTGAGTACGCTCGCATTCATAATACCAATGACCAAACTTACTTCATAATATCCAGAAATGCGGTCAGCTCTTTGGCCTAAATGTTCTGCCTAATCATACAGAGACTTGCTTACTCCACTATATCCAAGATCAATGGAAGACAGCTCGGTAGATAACTTTAAAAGCTCTGTGTGTGTGCTTCCGCGATGTCCGCCATGTTTGTAGGTCATGAACGAACACGTGTTTGTCTTCCCGTGAACCCCTTCGCGTTGAGTACGCTCGCAAGTGGTCATACCTTCATAATACCAAACTTACTTCATAATACCAAACTTACTTCATAATACCAAGCTTACTTCATAATTCCAAACTTACTTCATAATTCCAAACTTACTTCATAATTCCAAACTTACTTCATAATTCCAAACTTACTTCATAATACCAAATTTACTTCATAATTCTAAACTTACTTCATAATTCCAAACTTACTTCGCAAATTTGAATTTCACTTCATAATATCATTTTTACTCGATACAATTATCATCATAACACCATTTTTTCCTCAGGAAATTAAATACTTACATCATAATACCACAAGTGAATTTTGGCACTAATGACGCTCCATATGTAGCAGCTGCTGTATAGCGCTTCCGTGTCACTTCATTCATTCATTCATTCATTCATTCATAATAATAATAATACGTATTATTACCTATTATTTCATTCGTTCGTTCGTTCATTTATTCTTTCATTCACAATGGCTGCCACTGGACACGGTTGTTCGAAGCCAGGGCAAGCACTACCCAGGGGTAAATTGCTAACCCGAGGGTAAACTTTACACATCATAATTACATACTTAGCGCTCTCCTAGGGACAAAGTAACCCTTGCTTCGAACAACCGTACCCAGGAGGTTAGAGAGATCCTAGACTCTGAGAATCCGGAGTTTTGAATTCCAGAATGTTAGAAATCAATTTATAGCAGTTCGCCTTAAAAAAGAATTTGTATGGTTGTCGATTTATAGGTGGGTACCAAGAGAGCATAACTAAGAGACGGAATCTCGAAGTGTGTGGCGGGGCGATGATAATATCGAATAAAATCTATGTTTAGTAACCGGAAGCAGTTGAAGTAAAGTGGGCGCGCGCGACAACTAAACAATGGCGCGAAAATATTGGTCATCAAAAAAGTTTGCGCCATTTTTTTAGTTGTCGCTCGCGCGTGCCCGCTTCAACTGCTTCCGGTTAATAAAACTATATTTTATTCGACGTTATGCATCAGTCAATTCCAGCAATACCCATCCCCCTCCCGGGATATGGTGGGGCATTTGCATACTTTGAGATCCCGGGAGTGGGGCATTTGTAACCTTATATCGGCCCGGGGGTCGGGCATTATTCTACCACGGGGCATATGGTGGGGCATTTGACACTGCCAAAAATTATTCTGGGAAAGAGACTGCAGGTCTCGTGGTAACGACGTCATACTGTATCAAGTAAAATAAACCAATAAATCTGAGTTGTTGTAATTATTCCAGCTGCCTGTGGATTCTATCTATTTCTCTAAACCTAGAAACCTGCAGTTTATACCGTCTTGTCCACGTTATTTGTATACGTTAGGACACGAAAAAGCCGGGAAACCTATGGATGTTTAATTTTTACAATATAGCTAGAAAATAGCAGTTCTCGTACGTTCACCGCCCATCTAACACTGATCTGCAATCCTGTATTCTTAACTCTACGCTACGCTAAAATGTTAATTCAGAAGGCACTCGGGGCCCAAGCTCTGCTGGTCCGAGTTGGAAACGATATCAAGTAGTTTGTTTACAAATATACACTGTTTGCTGCTGTCCACCGGACGAACAGAAGTCACACTATTATTATAAAAGTCTGTCATGTGGTTTTAATAAGCGCTTATTGTATAACGTTAACCGCGGTGCGAATGATTATTTATAGGAATGAAATATAAACTATGTAAATTAATACCATTTTGTTCCAGGCAGTTCAATAGCATAATCACTGATACAGCAGTGAGTATAAATACAAATACAAAACAAGATGGCGGATCTACAAAACCGTAACGGAAACTATCAATGAATAGATAGAGAAGTAGCACTTCTCTGCGCCTTGTGCATTTGCATGGAATTAAACTTGGGCAGTATATCGTTATGGATGTGCCCGGGGGTGGGGCATTTTCCTTACTTCTTTGGCTCCACTGTGGGGCATTTGAACACCTTGCTTGTCCCCACCGTGGGGAATTTGGGAAAAAATTACGAAAATGACTAATGCCCGGGGGTTGTCCCGAGGAGGGGATGGGCATTGCTGGAATTAACTGATGCATTATCATCGCACTAGCGTACGTATTGGAGATTTCCTCTCTTAGTTATGCTCTCTTGGTGGGTACTTAATATATTGAACAATTAGACTGCGAGCTCGAGGTCTCTATGGCTGACGAGAGGCGCATGTAGCTCCAAGTGAACTATCAAAGTCGATAGAAACCAAGAGCGAGCCAGTCTAATTGTTTTTAGCATAACCAAGCCACCATTCTATAGAGAAAACTGAGAAAAACTAGCAAAAAAGCATATATTTTTCTAGGGACTATCGATCTATAGACCGGTAGGTACTCTTTATTTTATCACGGAGTCTTATCATCAGTAAGTCTAAAACATACAGATGCTCTTCCGGAGAGCCGTGAATGTAGTAATACTAAATGTTACAGCTGCATAAAAATATAATAAAACTCCACTACTAATATAACCTAAGCAATCGCTTTCCTAATTAAACGTTAGCTAGAGCCTGTCATGTAAAAGTTAAACAAAAACATGCAAGGCTACTAGCTAAAAAGCAGGAATGCTCTTGTCGGGATACCAATTAACAAAAGCCTGCCAGTCGTACTGGAAAACTCACACACTATAGTTCGACTAAACTGTTTAAAATCCGGCATAATGCGTTAGAACTCGGCGCCCATATTCCTTTGACCTGAATTCAAAACCTTGCAGTGAATACCTGTTGCAATCCTCACAAATTACTAATAGCAGCAACGGGTTATATCAAGAGAGCACAAGTAAGAGAGCACAAGTAAGAGAGGGGAATCTCCAATACGCGCGCTTGTGCCATGATAATGCAATTAAATGTCTCATAAAATCTATTTTTAGTAACCGGAAGCAGCTGCGAAGTGCGCGAGCGCGCGTCAATCTATATTTTCGCGCCCTTTCACGCAATGTTGTCACGCACTTACGCACTTTGCTTAGCTGCTTCCGGTTAGTAAAAATTGATTTCATCGCACACCGCGCTACAGTATTCCCATTCTTATTTATGCTCTCTTGGTTAAATCTGATAATGATTTGTTTCCTCGACTCAGTTACTACCCGCCCTTTATAATCGATTGCATGTGATGTCATCAAAATTCTAAAATCCAGGGCCGGGTTGTTCAAAGCCCGATTAGTGCTAATCCAGGGTTAATTTCCATGACAACCAATAGGTTCTGTGCAGAGTTAATCCAGGATTAACACTAATCGGGCTTTGAACAACCCGGCCCTGTTCTTTTAAAATGATTTAGATATCGGTATTCTCAGTATTCTTCGAAAATTTTACGTCGATATGGTGATTCGTTTTTGAGTTACAGTATTTTGAATTTTGTGATAGCCCAGCTCAGCGTGTTTCCTAAATGTCATGGAAATCCATATATTTCTGCCAATTTAAAATGTTAGACTTGAAACACGTTTAAAAGCGGTATCTAAAGTGTTGAAGTGGACGCTAATCATAGTAATAAAAAAAAACAGCTTTATTATATAACCTACAGTCAGTTTTACAAGGATTTCCAGCACTAAGAAAAATCGTATCTGCATGAACACGTAAAAATACGATAATTTTACGTGGTGGATTTCACCTTTGAGCCAATCAGCGATGTCCACGTCACGCGCTTACCCTTGCTTCGAACAACCGGGCCCAGGTACAAGTATTGTTTATAAAATAAACAAAATAATACATGGACGCTTGGAAATATGAAATTTATCTTCTCGTGTTCAACTCGATATCTCTCTCGTTCGCGACGGTCACTCGTGAGATATCGAGTTGAACACAATATCTCCGCGCGTACGTGTTCGGCCGCCATCTTGGTGTACCAAAGCTGTATAACATGGCCGCCTCGTACTAATTACATGCACTAAATTGTTTGAATATTATTTGTCCTACAGCTCAGTTACGAAGTATTCTATTGCTCCAAAATATCTGTCATTTCTATATTTTACCTGTTCTATACACAACATTTCAAATATTTTACTAATATCAGTTTTTCTTGAGGCCAATTTTTTTCAAACCCGAACTGCGAAAGCTGACAGACAGTACTTAACGATTAATGAGAACGCTTACAAATTAGTAAATTAGTAAATTAGTAAATTAGTAAATTAGTAAATTAGTAAATTAATAAATTAGCAATTAGCAAATTAGTAAATTACTAATTTTGTATTTTTATGCAAACTGATTGTAAACTATAATGTTAACATATTTGAGGAACACGCCTTAAATTACTCTCTTGGGTAAGCGTGATATCCTCACTAAATAAAGTTTACTACTATGACTACTACTTAACGGTGTTAGCCAATGCAACTTTTATACGATTTTTTCTTATAAAATTAATGCGAGGTAGGGATGTTATTCAGTATTGCGACAAGATCAATGACTCCTACAAACAATGAGACACAGAAATATACGATTACATTTAAGAAGAACCTGAAGAAGGCTGGTACTGGCCAGCCGAAATATCGTATAAACCTCGACAAGCGTTGTATTTGATCAGCATTGCAGTAGTCTTCGGACACTTTATCATTATATTTTCTTCTTCTTGCTGATCAAGATCTGTTTTTTGATCCAACGTCTGGCAGGTTGATTGTACACGGTTTTTGCTGTGGTTTTCTAACCTTGACTATATACATTTAAGAAGGCATTAAATAACGATAATGCCAGTTAGGGCACAAGAGTCGAGCTATAAAGTTAAGTGCTATATACTTAACGATGAAATTTCGAGAAAGCGATTTTTCTGCATACTTGTAAAGTAAACGTTCTATAGTTTTATCTGTCCCAACGGCTTTTCGAGGCGACGACGGTAAGTCTTCTGTTTTGGACTCAGAATCTTGAATTCTTATGTCCGCCGAGTTAATTTTAAGCCGAAGTGACGTCATATACTCAACACAACAACACATATACGCTAGCTACATATATAGCAAATAATTGTACTATTTTTCGACAAAAGACAAGGACGAAGTCTTGGATAGAAATATGCCTTTAAGAGAGTGATGTGTTAAGTATATGATGTACAATAGCAAACCGCTGGTTGAAAATCGCAGGCCAGTGAGAACGCACTTGAGTTACTGGCGGACGTGAATTTGACGGGAAACTCTCCGCAAAATTCGTAGTCTAAATTGGTCCTTTGGTAACCCTTTTCACTAATTTTATTTGGATATTTCTGTCATTGTTTGTCTTTTTGTGGAAGAAAACTGTGCCAAAGAATATTTCGTCGTAGTGGCACTTTAAAAGGATGGTCTAGACATGGAAAGCCATTTTAATGTTTCTGGAGGGCTAGGAAGCCATTTAATTGCCAGTATCGAGACTGGCGAAATCACTGGAGTTATGACAAAGAGCTAAGGGTGTCTGGCTAAGAGGTTTTGACAATACCATTTATAAATGTCATTGTAAATGTCAATACCAGAAATAGTGATAAGTTGAACATTCCGCTGTTTAGATCAGCTTCCGGTCAGCGGACCTTCCTTACAGAGCCGTCACATTATGGAACGATATGACAGACGATATGAAGGACTGTAATGAAATTACAAACTTTAAGCACAAACTTAAGTGTTTGCTTTGGGAGGAGTATTAATCAAATTGAATTGACTGTACATATATACTTAAATTTTAAATTATTAGTAATATTTTTAAATGGTCTTATATATATAATTATTATTAGTACAGTATTATTTTTAGTACAGGGTTGATTGATGATTGTGATTAGACACTGAAAAGCCCCGAGGGGAGTATGTAATAACATTTATTATTATATCATTTTATATTGAGTCCCGAGCCGGGAGCAACAGTATTCACCTATTTACTTTAAAATATTTTTATGATAATAAGAATTTAATTACTCAGAAATATTTTTATGATAATAATAATTTATTCGTGAGCTTCCATATTTCGAAACATTAAATATTTGACAACTGTTCAGTAAATAATTTACATACTTGTGATCCCTTGTTGTAGTCACTTGGCAGTACATTAGATGCACTGACTCGTTTAGAGAGAAAAACAAGACGAAACGGAATGTTTGTTATATTCATTAACAGTATGTTATCTTAGTGAGCTTCTTAATTCATTTACAGGGGCAGTCTTTAATCAGGGGTGGATCCAGGGTTTGGACTGAGTAGTTTACTCTGACAGAGTAGACTACTCATACCCCACCCACCCCACCCCTCCTTGTAATAAACTACCTAAAATTTAGAGGTTTGAAAAAAGTTGAGTAGTTTACGGAAATCACATAAACTACCCTGGATCCACCCCTGTTAATGTTGTATTTAGGCGAACAGAACGAGTTACGGCATGTAATGCCGGGTTTGTCAGTTATTACATAAAGTTGTACATGCAGAGAAGTACAGTAAAAGTATAGTACCTGAATCACCATCCGAATGTATAGTGCCATAGTTGGATACCAACACTGAAACTGATTACCTTATGTTACTTTGAGTGGCAAAATAACTAATTACGTACTCACTGCTTAAATATACTTCAAAAACTCATGAATAATTAATGAGCATTTTGTCCAATCAGATGAAGCAAATCAGTCACGTGCATGCTCCTTTATACCTGATAAAATCTCATCATTCTAAAAGGCCCGCTGAGGGATTTGAATTCTGTCCCAGGGGGAAACGGGGTTAATGATTGAGACAATCGCATCATTGCCAGAAATACGAGACAAGATGGCGGCGCACATGCGCATCAGTGTCTAAAATGGCTGTCGATTCGTATAAGAAAATGTATGAAAAACATAAAACTTTTCAAATTTGAAGACCTTCTAAGTTTAATTTCATATTAGTTCGCATCGAGACCAATAACTTACCGATTAAGCTGTGTAATGATGTCACAAACAATCCCTCAGATCATAGTTAATAGAGTGGAATGGTTAGGAAACTCAGGGACCTTCTTTGTTATAGGTCTTTGTTAGCTTTTTTCAACCACCACCGTGCACAAAACACAATAGAAATTCCAACATGTTAATCAATCAGCCAATAGAAACGTGTGAGTTCAGTCGTTCAGGGAACGCTAATGAACTATGATCGTGCACAATCTTTTGTCTTACCCCTTCCAACCTAAATCGCAGCGCCTTTGTTAGCCCTTTTGAAGTTTGCCGGGTTTCCTAACCATTCCACTCTATTAACTATGCTCAAATCGTCGGCAAAGTACTTCCCCGAGAAGTCCATTTCGCCCTTCAAATTCTCCTCGTTCTCCCTGTTGTTGTCTGTAATCTGGCTGAACCAATGCACAGTTTGAGGTACAACAGTACGACAAGTCTTTAGTGAGGCAAAAAAAGTTCGCCTCCATGTCAATAATGCACTAGTCAATTGAAACCCCGGCCCCCCGACCCCCGGGACTTAGTGGGGCATTAACGGGGACATGGCCGTGGAATAACGCACATTTAACACTGCATTTCTCCGGTGGAACGGGGAAAGTAACGATTTGCAAAATATGCAGGGATTTTAGCGGTGGCTGTAACGCCAGCCACGACAGAGCGGGACTGGGCCCGAGCATCAACAACGTGTATCAAACATGGCAGAAGCTAGGGACACGCAAAAATCGTAGTTAATTTAAACAAGTCCTGGGTGTTTCCATCAAAGGCAGTGTTTATACTGAATTAAGTCACGAGTAGTAGATCAGGAAGTGTTTAGTATTACACACTCTTTGTTACTTGCAACAACAAATTAAGCCGGTTTTGGTAAAGTTTGCGTCACCGCGGCAATGATTCGTGTAACAAGTACGACACCGAACGGCATTCAGATGGGCAAGGTGTTAATTTTGTATTGTGAAAATTCTTGATCTGATTGGTTGAAACATGAAAATCGCCTTAAAGGTTAGGAAGACGTTTAAAGGGGCTGTGTCACGGTAATAGGCTTCGCGTTCCGGGCCGGAATCGAAACAGTAATTTCCACCGTTTTTTTTATGACCTACCGAACCTCTCGGCCATGTGGGATGCTTAAAATCAAAACTAATATGCATAAATGACCAACAAACAGTGTATACAAACAGTCTCCAGGGAATACATTGAAAAGCCCTTCAATCAAGCATTGAAGGAAGGAAGTTTAACTATTTGTATCCAATTAAAGCCACCAACCGAGCGATTACTCGATATATGCGCAGTACCATGACATAGCCCCTTTAATTTCCTCCAATTTTTCAAACTATTAAAACTACGATTTGCACTGCAGTTCCAAATGTCGTTTGTAAAGCAAATCGTATGTTCGGAACCTTATCAATCGTGCCTGTTTCGTAGGTATTGTTTTTGGCTGTTCCTATTGGTTGGAAGAAAATTTGTTCATAAAAATGGGATGAGACTAAGACTTCATACTACTTTTATTTCAGAATAATCATAATTATCACCCAGTATTTTCGTAGTCTAAAACACAGACAAATCCCATGTGAGGGAGGCTCAGTGCCACATAACAATGGATTTTGTCGTACTTTTTACACGGATCATTACTTAGATATATTTAAACGCAGCTGCATGACATTTCCTTTATATTCCTTTGTCACATTTTTTTTTGTTTTTTGTTGACGGTTTCTGATCATAAACAAGACAATGGTGGAGACTGTAAAAGTGCGGAAAGCATGTATAGTAATAGAAAATGTACAGGGGCGGATCCAGGATTTTGTGAAAGGGGGGTTTGCAAAAGGATTTTTTTTTAATCTAGAGATTTTAAAATTGAATTTACAGGAATCATAGTGGGTGTTGCAACCCCCGAAACCCCTCCCCTGGATCCGCTAGTGATGTGCTTCAGAAAATGTATTTTTTTCAAATAATGGAACAACAGATTGAAGCTTATGTATATTCAATTTATCAATGCCTCCTCCCAATTGAAAATTCTGAAGCACATGCCGGGGCCATAGGGGCGGGTATTGTAACAGCCAACTGTCCCCGATGGGCGGGGAAAAGGTCAAAATGTAACACTGTATAAATGTTACATTCCCCGCTATGTCCCGGGGGTCGGGGGGCCGGTGTTTCAATTGACTAGTGCATAAAGCAGTGTTCAATGTATCCAAATCGTACAATAACACTCCTTCAAAGTACTTCCAAAGACGTCTGAATTTCGTCGAAATAATGTTAGTGCCAGAACGCCATGTAGGATTACATTTTCGAAGAAAACTTGACGAGAAAGGAGAGAAACGTCACCATTTGTCACCATATTGCTTTCTGTCCGCCATCTTGTTGTGTTAACCTAAATCCTGCAATGTTTGCTGGGATATAAACTGGGTTTCAGGCCTTTCTCCTCTAAATAATTGCCGCCAAGCAGCTGGACTTGGACAGACAGACGCCGGAGAGAGGACAAATCCAAAAATGGCTTTTTAATCACAATGGCTACGTTTAAGCTAATATAACTCTCGTTCCGCTTCTATATTCTTATTTCATCACAGAAAGTTTCGGTTTTCTTTGCGTTGGAAGGTCTATAAAAAGTATAAAGAACCTACTGAGTCTCACTCACTATAAGCCGCCATTTTGAATCGGCTAAAAGGGCGCCCGCAGTACCTTTCCGCTGATGTCCATAATTTCTGGCAATGTTTCTATTGATGTTTCAGCTTTCTCATTGAATTGCTAATTAGGATGAACGTTTTATATAAAGAATACTAATGAACATGAAATTTTATATAAAGTTTCATCCTAATTAAGAATTCACTGATAAAGATCCAAAGATAGCAAAAAGTACACGGAACATTAGGTACCTAGATAACAAATTTTGCACTAAATTTACTAATATCAGCAGACTACCGAGATACACAGATAATATTTTTTTTAATGAAGTTATCCAACTACCATTACTTGTTTGCCGAGCCACTGTTTAGTTCCAATTATGAAACCAAACTCAAAGCCGTAAAATAATAAAAACGTGCATTAAACTTACATATTTTGTACCGGAGTCAAAAATTTAGAGTCTGCCGTCATGTTAGTCACATCGTTTTCCAAGTCTTGAACTTTATCGAGGTAAACCACGACACCAAATCCTTCGAGTGGAGGTTCTTCTTGCATTGCGAAACGCCGCTTCAAACAACATAGAATGGTAATTTCTTCATGTCATTCCCTTGAGATGTTCGTAATTGCAGGCGGTGATTACTCGAATATTTTGCATGGCGTTGTGAATACAAAGGTTCAATGGTTCATTAAGTAACCATTCCCTTGAGATGTGCGTCTTTCTTTCATTGCATCTTAAAATGTTTAAAACACTCACAGCACGTGTTTTATCAAGTCTAAAAATTAAATTAAATTAAATTATTTTTACAAGACTTACATGTAAATTATTTTTGAAGGTGATTTTGTCTCTTAAGAATAATTATTGTGATTCTTTGTCCCCAGAGAAGCCATATCATTATTCTCATAAGAATTATGTCTTGTAAAAATAATCCTATTTTAGAGGGGCTGGGATTTGACATTTTCTCCCAAAACAGTTTCAAATTCCCCACCCTCGGGACAACACATTTGGTGAAAAATATCAAATATCTGCCCTATTTCCTTATGTTTCCTATAAATAGCCCCACCATGGGCAGGCAGCCTATGTCGAAATCCCCACCCTCGGGATGGCCCTACCTGTCACATCCCCACCCCTTGCATCCCCCTTGGGCTTAACATTGATAGGTGCATATATAAGTCGCATCTAATGCAATTATAATACAGTATTCTCGGTTTGTAAGTCATATTCAGTTCTGTTATAATTTCAACCTCACCAGTTCAGATTTCCGTTCGCGTTCAAATACAAGGGTCAATCACTGTTCACTTCCAGCTTTTGCGACTCTTGAGTTGAAGTCTTAGTAAAGTCAAGATCTCCTGAAGTACTCTTGTCCCGGTTATGCTAAATACAGGAATCGCTTACTTGATGAAATATCAAAATCCCTCATTTGATCTCCTCAAAGTGCGTGATAGTAACGAAGAGCGTTTCACCAATATCAACAACACAACACTAGCTGCAATCCTATGGCACTTAGATTCAGCAAGCCAGCAGTTCAGGCATTTTCTTTCAATTTCCGTGGATTGGACCAAAAGGAAAAAGGCCTCCGGCCAGATTAGCTGACTGTGCGATCGCCACATCTCGTGTAGTAAATGTAAGAATTTTCTATCGAAAGCCCCTAAAAGTCCTGTCAGCTCTAAAATAAACAACTTGGTATTTCAGTCGAAGATACTTTTGGTTTCAGCAAAATAACAGCTATACGAATGACCAAAAAGTCATAACTTTACTCCCGGGACTTTACTAGTTTTGCAAAAAGTCTATCAGTATCCAGTCTCCCACTCCACAAAGTTAGCTTCGGAGATATTTAACAACAACATTTTTTTTCAGAGGAGATGGCTGGCAGCAGCCCCCACCCCCAGTTTTGACCTGCTCCCTCACTAATACATTTTTTTACAGGCGTGTCTAGTCTTCTAGCTGACCCTAGGACTGATCTACTAATCGGGAATCGATACGGATTCCCTCATGCAGTCATGTCCTGATGATGTCCGATGCTTTTGTCATCACCAACCTGCATCACTTTTGTTTTTAAAGAAAATGAGATACGATATAAATTTATTAATTAATATAGCTACATTAATTTTAGCTCTATCGGGGAACTCTAAACTATTCAGAAAATGAAACGAATTATAATAGGTTAAGCACTGATGCTCTCTGACAAGTGATACGGCGTTGAAATACGGCGACATGAAGGTTAATGAACTAACGACGAACGTCTGGAATTGTCGGCTGAAATCAGTTGCGACAGAGAGAAATAAGTTAGAAAACAACAGACGAAATTCCGACAGGGATATGCCCACCTTCCGAGATTGCGACAAGACTCAGACAGGGAACATGCTTAACCACCCCCCCCCCCCCCAAAAAAAAAAAAAACTTGCCTCTTATTTATTGAGCCGGACAACAGAAATTTCATAAAGTTCGTTAAAAGGCGCCCAAAAGGTTTGCTTCAAGGTATACTAGATAAAATGTGACTGCGACTATTTTCATAAAGGATTTGACTGGATTTATATATATAGGTTTAATCGCATAGGACCACAGGCAGCCCAAGCTCTGTATCTGCACTGTGTGACTACAGTTTTCCCGTATCAGATATCGTTTCCTTGGAAAAAAACGAAAACAATTAAATATTGAACTTTAAAGAACTTGTCTTGTGTTATCAAGTGTCTTTAGGTATGATATTTCAATCTTAGCGCCCTGGGACCTGTTTTCGTATGTTTTCTGGCTCGCTCTTTTCCTTGTTACTCGGGCTGCCTGTGGCCGTTCTTTTTTTTATTCTGTGCAGCAAGCTTTCTGCGCATGCGTTAAAGGTCAAATTCACACCAATCAGATTGCACTGTGCTGGTCACGCAACAATCGCCAGGTTAATTTATTTACATAATTTAATACAGTAAAGCAAGATGGCGGAGGACGGCGCGAGCGAACTTGGAGTCCCATCTCTCAAATGTAAGCCAGTTTAATGTTTTATTTAACTTCACTCGTGCGAAAGCCTTCCAACAGGCTCAGGATATTTCAACTGGCGCTCTTGTTTGAGGTACGTTTCGTAGGTAATAAACACTCAGCACAGAAATAATTTATGATGACCGAAGCAGTTATTCAACTCTCAAGCTAAACAAGACTCCTCTCACGGCCGAGGTTTTGGTTCGAGAAATTAAAAGCTTCCAACATTACCCTTTGTAGTTCTGTAATATAATGAGCAGACTGCAGTTTTGGGAAGGAGGGTAAAAGCTTTTAAATAGAGATAAACAAAACGGGCATTTCAGTTAATAATCTTTAATCCAACAAATACTGATATGGACGCGATCAGCGAGCTGCGATAAAGAGCCGGCGCAGGGTAGAAAGAACAGTAGAGAAATATAGTGATAGCTCCATCATCGGTGGACAGGATATACATTTGAGACACTCATCTATTAGTACTCTGAACCTGCAGAACAGCAGACTAAATTAGGACCGAATTCGTATTTTTTTCGATCAAAAAAAAGAATCAATGCCTTCAGTAAGATTCCCAGTCATATCAGTAATGGTGACTACCAAGCATTGTTGCTGGGGGAGATGTAATAAGAGTGACTCTAGATGTGAAAAACCTTCATAAATCCGGCGCTCAAAGAGATCATATGTCTCGGAGAATGAAGCATCGATCGGTACACCGCTAGTAGAGGTTTCTCATCTTTTCTCGGCCTTTTTGGCTTTTCTGTTCCAAAACCTTTACAGCAAATTCAGTGAGAAATGTCAGCGTTGGATAAATGTTTGTACAAGAGACCTTAAAAGCACAGAACAACGAGACTAGGTCTGGCAATGAAACGTAAGTGGCTATAAATTACTGAAACCCTGACTATACCCACCAGTAAACAATGAGAAGGAACTACTGTTCAACCATTAAGTTTACTTGAATTTATCAGTGGATTCTAAATAAATTTTGGAAGCAAAGCCTCGTCTACAGTAGGCATCTACAATGCTTTGATTTATTTTCTGAGCACAAACGGAAGTTAATTTCTTTCGGAGCTGCAGGTATTAAATTTGAAAACTCGATAAATGCAAACAATAATATAATGGTTTGAAAGAGCACACCAACATAAGCAAGATTGCCGAATTTTAGGATGCTATCAGTTCATAGTTTTAATGTATATGCTCTTCCAGTCATAACAGCTTTGGTCTCCGATGAGTTTTATTGAAGAATTTCCTATCTCCATTCGCCGATGAATGCACTCGGCACGCGGCTACATTCTTTTGTTTTTGCCTTAATACAGGAAAACCTGACCTTTGTAACTTTTCAATGTTTAGGTGAAGTCTTACAACGATATTGCATGGGAAAAGATGAGTTTGGGATACAGTACAGTTTAAATAGGACTTGACAGTCTATAATATAGTAAGCATGTCTCGTTGGTTGGCCAGCGAAGATGCGGCATTACTCGCTTGACAAGATCGACGTTTGTCGGTTAGTTTCAATCCTCTGTATTTCAGCCAAAGTTTAAGCTGTTCGACAGTATAATCATCACGTTCTCTTTCAAAATATGGTCCAGGAAAGCAGTCATTTCTGGTAGAATAGACAGAGGACGAACTGAAGTGCTAGTCAATTCTTGTAAGTTGATACAAGAAAAGCGGTTTGTTTGTCTGAGTCTAAATATAAGTCAACTTCTTTAATTTACATACACGAGAAAAACAAAAATATTAAATTACATATATATACTAGGGGAGCAGAGAATGAATATCACCGCGCTACCGGCCACTCCTAAAGACTGCTAAATTCAGCTAATAATCAGGCTTCCCTTCGGTTATTACTAGAGGATTACAAATGAAAGTGTATTTCATCTTCAATCTCATGTGGCCCGAGTGAAAGCCCAGATGGGCTCTTGTTTATAACTAATCTGTACTGTCTATATTGGATAGGCAGAAAACCGTCATTTCAATACGCTTACCTCAATGCCACGATTTTCTCCAGAAAAGATGCTCCAATTGACCCCAAATTTCCGGTGGTTATCAATTTCTGGGCGGTAAATCATTATTTCGAAGGCTTTTGATGCAATACGATTCTCTCAGGGGGAAGGTACCACAAAAAACACCAACCGAGAATTTGGGGTCAAAAAGACATTTGCATTATGACGTCATTTTACCACAACTACCAGAATCCTTTTCAAATTCTTTTTCTCATTCAAATTTATCATCTCCTTTGAGAATTCCAAGACAATGGTCCAAATTAAAGGAACAAAAGAATCCGCGCAAAGAGCTCTGGTAGTTGTAGTATGTGACGCCATCATGCAAACGTCCTATTCGAGCATCTTTTCTGGGGAAAATCGTAGCATAGAGGTGGCGTATTGAAATGACGGTTTCCTGCCTTTCCAATGTGACTGCTGGACGCCTGCCATGGGATGAACATTCAAGGATGTCTTCAAAGGTAGTGGTGTTTTCCAGGGATCTCTTCTTGGTTGAGTGATCAGCAAGCACTTCTGGTGGTGGCAACGGGCCGAACGGCTTTCTCTGATAGACGACTAGTGTTGTAGAGTGCGTCGTGTTCTTTCCATCGAGCGTCTCCTCGTTAATGTCATTGTTGTCCGCCCCAAACTGAATACTTATTTTAGAGCTACTTTAATACTTACCAGAGAGAATTTTCTAATAATCCTGACTTCAGAGTAAACAGAGTAAACAAGAAAAAGAGCGAGCTGGAAAATATACTAAAACAGGTCCCAGAACGCTAAGATTGAAATGATACTTAAAGCAACTTCATAACACAAGACAAGTTCTTCAAAGTTCATTATTTTGTTGTTTTCATTTTTTCTCGGTAGACGATATCTGATACGGGAAACTATAGTCACACAGTGCAGATACAGAGCTTGGGCTGCCTGTGATGGGGTCGAGATTTTTTTTATTATATAAATTTCACGTGTGTTTCAAAGTTTACAAAATTGCCCGAGTCGCGTTGCATACTTTGGAAACACAAGTGAAATTTATCTTTAATTTTACGAGGACTCATGCGATTACTTGTTTATAATATAGAGGATATTGAAAGCAAAACCTACGACTACTTGTGCTCAATGAAAAACCTAGTCAAACTGATGCCTTGTCATTACATTCGCTCGACAGGAAAATAGTGTTTTAAATTAAATTAATTGTCGTCAATTTTGTCACTGCAAAGTTAATAGACCACCTCGAAGTTTTCGCCGCCATTTTGAAAGGTATGCAAGATTTCCTGACGCGATCGGCTCAGTCCCCATACAAACCTTTGTATTTCGGACACTCTGAAGAAAATTGTAATCACGGCAAGCTGACCTAATAATTCTACAAGAATCAACAACAGAATGAAAGGTAAGATAAGAAGGATGGCGTTTGCCGGATGATTTTTGATCGGACTCTGCAGCCGCAAAGAACCGGGAAATAAGAGAACTTACGGATCACAAATATATTGAAATAGCGAACTGAATATTAGTCGGGGAGCAAGGATCGGAAAAAAATGGCTTCGTTCAACCCACTCCACAGTAAAGGTTTGACAACGGATTCTGGTAGAGTGAACACTCCTGATTAACGCTAGGTACGTTGTAGTCTCGGATTGTGGTATCAGTTCCGAGTTTAAGGCGATGTTTTGGTTGGCTACCGGAAGTGCAGTATGAAAACGAGGCTAAGATAAAATAATTCAAATAGTCGTTGTATTTTTAAATAAATCGTGCAGAAACGTGATAAAAATATAAAAAGACGTTGCCCTCTGTCGCCTGGACTGTTAATGGTAGTAGTAATATGTCACGTGACCCACCAAGCTTACTTCCGGAAAATGTACTTCCGGTTTTATTAATACATGTACTATTGTACCCTTGTACCCTCAAATTCGTGGAAAAATGGTACAACAGGTTTCGTTTTAAGGTCCTATCCACATGCATACGTTTTTTAACCTATCTATATTTTGTTTAGGTAATAACTTGCGCACCTTTTGTTCTCCTACAGGAAAAAAAACGCCGAAAATGCATTCATTTGGAAGGTTTCTTAGGATCCACGCTTTTTCTATTGTGTTAGGTAATCAGCTGATTGTATTGGATTCTCGTGAGGACGCCTAAAACAATAGAAAAACGAAAACTCGTATGCACCATGAACATGGGCTAATAACTAAATCTGCAACAAAAAGTCTTCACTTTATTACCTACGGTGTAAGCTACGATTGTCTTTCCTAATCATCGCAGTCTGAAACATCCGAAGCATCTGAGTCATAACAAAACACCCTGTTGGGATTATGACATTTTTCAGCATCACCCATGCAGTTGCAAGCCTCGGTGCATGCCAGTCCATTATTGCTACAAGAGCAGTTCTGCGTGCATGCGCTCTTCTTACACTGGCAGCTTGTCAGTTCCAGGATGCTTGCTGGCGCTGGCTGTTTTGTCATCAGGAGAGGATACGGCGTGTTGTCCTCGATTATCCAGCCGTGACTGTCAGGTGAGGGCAAATCTTGTCTCGCTACGAGTGCTTTTCTCCATACATATGTCTGATAATTTGCCCTTTTGATGTGTTGCCGTAAGCTGTCAGATGTAGGAGGAAGTATGGCGTTGCTCTGCGTTTTCTGACAAAACATTAGATATCGAGCTTCATCGACTGTGGCTGCAACCCTGTTTGACACAGCTGCATACAAACTGCAAATAAATGCTTCGACATTTTCGACATTTTCTGCTGCTTGTTCATTGACCTCAAGCGTCTGTCCCACATTTGCAAGACTCTGTTGATGTGGCTCATTTTTAAGTATGACCTTCCATGCTTTCTTCTTGCCAATGCCAGACAGTGCACTAGTCGTGTCGCATCCAGTCAGAGCATGGAATGCTGGAAGGGCTTTGCACAGCTGTTTTCCAAGACCAAGGGACACTTTGTGGGCTGGGATATACCTTAGATGATCCCTGACTCCGGTACGGAACCACAACTCCTGACATCCAATGTCGTCATAGTGAGATACACAGAGAAGTAGAACATCTGTGTCTGGTGACTGGATTACAATCCTCTGCGCATCGGCTTGGGCAGCGTGTTTGGCATGTAATATCAGCCTGGTATCTGCCTCCTCGTGATCTGCTTTCAATGTCGGGACGAATTCACACTGGTCTTTCTTGATGGACAAAGCAAGTTCTCCATTCTTCAATCCTCCACCAATAACAAGTTCTTTGTTAGGACGGAGTCTGCTTTCCGATTCCAAACAAGGTCTCTGTGAGAAAGGCGCAGGGGTTGACTTTATTCTTGCAATTAGAAATATACTTTGGCCACTGCTTTGGGACTGGTGTGGATGTTCCATAAATCCTCACTTCTAAAGCGTTTGCTTGGCCACGCTTCTTTCTCTCCTCTGCCTTGATGGAGAGATCCCAGTACTGGTCGAAGACGACATCTACTCGACTACAGTTACCATCGTGGGAACTTGTTATCACTTCGTAAAACTTGACAGCAAGCTCGCCAAATGTAGCTACCCCTCCAAATTTAAGCATCTGGATGAGTGCCATACCATCAACGATGTAGACAGTAGGCATCAGTTCTAGGGAAGACAACCTAGTCTCCACGGTTACGTCCTTCTCTAAGATTGATAGGAGTACGCTTTTGGTCGTTTTTCTGAGGCTGCCATCGGCGTGAGCTAGTGCGTATGGCACCGTAGAAAGCTCAAAACTAAGGACCTCTTTGATGTTAATTTGCCGAACCTTAGCAACTATGAGCAACCGCCCAAAGAGATTCCTGTCTTCAGCTATGGTGACGAGCTTCTCGTTTGCAGCTTTGACACTTGTCTTCTTCATTGTTGTGCTGAAGGTCTTAATCTTGAGGTTCGGTATTGGATCCCAGAAGCTTACCACATTAGAATTTAGGCGATTCCCAACGAAACTGTTCATCTGTACCTGTCCCTGTTCGGTGCTTCTTACCAGTTGTTCGGCCAATGCTGCAGGCAGTACAACACCTGTTGCGATGTTACAGAGAGCATCATTGTCTCTTGAAAAGGGATCCTTCGTCAAACCCGACGTGAAACAATCGACTAATCCCTGAACATCTTTCTCATCGCGTTGTACTCTCTTAGGGGCTGCTTCCATCGCCAGAAATAAGCGACATTTAGCAATTGTCAGCGGCGTTACAAGTACGTCGGTTCTATAGTCAAGCGGTTAGAGCGTCGGCCATAAAATCCCGCGACCGGAGTTCGACTCCTACGCGGGACACGAAAATTTTTTTTTTTTACTTCTTTTTTTTCTTTCTCAGTTTTATTTAAACTTTTCCTCTATTTTTAAGCTATTAGAGCCGCCTTCCATACTAAAATATTGTTGTTTACTGTCTCTCAAGCCTCAAAACGGGCACGAATGGGAGATATCGCTGACCACAATTAGTATCGCAGACTCTTCTCTATAGGTCCGACTAGGGCCTATTTTTAAAAAGGGACAATTCATTTGAATAACTGCTGGTCAGTTACAAATACACTGCAGTTTCATAAGGAGAGAACAAGTTGTCCATTGGTATGTGTTCGTGGTGTTTTAGACGCTCGTGGCCAGAGATATGATGGTCTCAAGACAGCCAAATTTACAGGATTTAGCGTACAAAGATGGCGGATTCTGCCGGTTTATCCAAGATCGAAATATTCAACTGCAAAAACGAAACCGCAAAGGAATCAACAGCTGCTCTAATGGCATTTAATGACGACGATGAACCCTTCGTTCAGAAGGCCTGGTATAGACATTTTGCAAAATACAGTATATTCCACCTCAGAATCCAAGTTATAAACAGTAAGTAAGCTCTTTTCTCGCCAATTCTCACTCTAGCTCTGTAATAATTTGAGTCAAAACACTCGTGTATTTTTTAAAAAAAACGACACCTAAAATTCACGAGCTGATTATAGAAATGTAGGTAGAACTATTTAATTCATATTGTAGATTGAGATCCTGGTTAGACATTTTTTAAATCGTACTCAGGAAAGTTAGAAATCGAGATTAAGCGTTTTCCCCCCATAGTTTGCTTGTAATTTTATATGAACTGTGCTTGCTGACCTCTGAGCCGAAATTGATATTGCGCAATCGGCCGTGTCGCGTTTTTCTGGCGATGTCCTTGTGGGTTCCAACTCGATCTGGTTCGTTAATGCCACACATCTGCTTGACTGCTGTTGTTATAGCTGCTCTTTCGTGGCTGGTTAAAAACCATCGTCTAAGTGCATCTGGGTTTTGACTGATCCCAATGATACCCCCTTTCGACTTGGAAACTAAATTAATTGACTGTTCGAGTGCCATGTCAGTCCACACTTTGGCAAATGGCTGGCTTGAGCGGCTCACTGCGTGGTTTCCATCCATGAAATGTTCATACACTGCAGGATGATTGTGCTGAAGTTCTTTCATGTCTGCCAAGTACACAGGAAGCCATCGGGCATAGTTTGGTCTGTCAAATGCATAAAACTGAGGCATCATTGCAGAGGTTGCTGCAAGGTGAAGGGACCAGTTCCCTGTGCGTTCTGCTTTGATGAACTGGAGCAAGGTCATTATCATGGTAATGTAGTCATCCCAGAAAGCAAACATGTGACCTGGTCTTCTCTTCTGTTCTAAAGACTTCGAAAACACGCATCAGGTTTTGCAAGTCAGATTTCAGATTCTCTGCACTTTGTGGTACACGTTGCTTGCTTTCTATAGCCAACTGACAGGATTTGATCGCGTCAATGAGGTGTTTTTCGTCTAAGTTTGACTTGAGGGATTCTTGGTTTTTGGCATTCAGCCAATAGATAAAAGCTTGCCACATGAGAGGAAAAAGTGCTTCCATTGCCAGCTTGTGAGCTCTGACTCCTCTGTTGTAGGACTTTCCTTTCATTAACGACATTGTGCTACCAACTCCATATGCACCAGATTCGATAAAGAGATCTTCTAAACCAGAGTTTAGGTACTTTTTACCTAAGAGCAAGGAAATTCAAGGCGATATGGAAGCCACCCATACGAATTACTGTGTTGGAAAACTCTTCTGGGAATTTGCACTGGATATGCTTTGCCTTAGAATAGATAGCGAGATCAAATGTGATGTCTGCGTCGCTCTGCCCGAGACTAGTGCACATACTTTGCGCTCTTTTCATCACCGTGTACACCGTGCTAAATTCGGTTGATGATCCGTTTATCATGGGACAGTAGCCAATCACAGTAGGGTGTATGACATTAGGAAATACCATTGCGTTAAAACCACTCCAGCCTGGGACAGATTGAGCGCTGTCCTCTCTAGTGAGATCTACTTCATACAACTTAGTCGGAAACATTCGTACCAATGCCCATGCCAGATCCATGCTACACGACGATAAATAGGCATCATATGTTCTTTGAAAGCAGTTCCTTTCCAGTTTTCCGATGAAAGCTGTGACTGCTGGACGCCTGCCATGGGATGAACATTCAAGGATGTCTTCAAAGGTAGTGGTGTTTTCCAGGGATCTCTTCTTGGTTGAGTGATCAGCAAGCACTTCTGGTGGTGGCAACGGGCCGAACGGCTTTCTCTGATAGACGACTAGTGTTGTAGAGTGCGTCGTGTTCTTTCCATCGAGCGTCTCCTCGTTAATGTCATTGTTGTCCGCCGCAAACTGAATACTTATTTTAGAGCTACTTTAATACTTACCAGAGAGAATTTTCTAATAATCCTGACTTCAGAAAATTCTATCCTGCCGCCATTTTGAATTTGTAGCACAGCATGGAAACGAGGCTGCATTAAGTTTCGGTCGAAATCTACAAATAAACGAGCCTAAAATGGAGCGGGAAGTAAGAAAACGTGCCTAAATACAAGAAATTTATGCAGGAATGGATGTCAACCCGGAGATTATTGAAAACAATATTTCAATTACTTAAAAATATATATAAACGAGTGGTCGCCCAGCTATTCACATAGTCTGATTTGTCTCTGATTAGCTTTCGTCGTGAACAATAACATTTGAGGTCAACCTATAGGCTTAAACTTCTTTATCAATAGCTTTTCTGTACTTATGTTACTTTTTTAGTGTTTTCGCAACTTCTTGTCACGATCAAGTAGGAGAATTTCGATAGTTTCTGTTTAGCCTCGTTTTCATGCAGCACTTCCGGTAGTCGACCAAAACATCGCCTTAATCTCGGAACTGATACCACAATCCGAGACTACAACGTACCTAACGTTAATCAGGAGTATTCACTCTACCAGAATCCGTTCTCAAACCTTTACTGTGGAGTGGGTTGAACGAACTCGTTATAATTAAATAAAGGCTTTTTTGAGGGTTGGCTCCCCGACTATTAAAATAGAGGTTAAAGTAAACATTACATGTAGGAATAACACTTTATGTGGTTTAAATGAATTGCAAGAGAAAGAAAAATAAATATTCAATCTGCTCTCACACCACGTGCTTATGACGTACGAAGTCATGTTTATGAACAGTTTGCACCGTATTCGGAGTGCCGAACAGAAGTCCGATCAAAAATCATCCGGCAAAAGTTATCCTACTGGTTCAAATTCACAAATGATATTTGTTATTAACTTACCTGTTGTCGGTTCTTGTATTATTATTAGGTCAGCTTGCCGTAATTACGATTTTCTTCAGAGCGCTTTCACGAAGCGTGTCCGAAATACAAAGGTTTGTATGGGGATTGAGTAACCGCGCCAGGAAATCTTGCATATCTTTCAAAATGGCGGCGAAAACTTCGAGGTGGTCTATTAACTTTGCAGTGACAAAATTGACGACAATTAAGCTAAATACCACAGTATTCACTTTAAAAAAGTCCTTCAGAAAGTTGTAAAATAACACGTTAGATTAGATTTATTTAATAGTGGACTCACCTATAAACTTTTTACTGTCACTGAATGCTTGAGAAATATAATCCTTATTTGTTCGCTTTTTTGAGTCCAAGTACACTCGAGCTGAAGGCACACTAAACTTCTCCACAAACTTTGACAGCGCAAGGCCTGTTGCTAGGCAACTTATCGACCAATCAAAAGGTAGAAATTTGGCGGCCCCGAATTAAGAAAAAACCTCTCCTTGATTAGCCTATCAGATTAAATAAATTTTGCCCTCCATGTTTAATCTTTACCATGCTTTATCAAAACAGCCTCTAAAGCATATTTATTTCCTATAGAAGTTTGTTTTTGTAGTTCTAGCTAAAACGTCTGCGGCATGCTTATCTCTTTGTCGTCCCTCCCTACGCTCTGAATTTCTAACGGTCCAGGACCCGGCTAATGTCCACGGACCGATCTGGAATTTAGAGTGTTAGTTTTTGTGGAAAGAGGAAAACCGGAGAACCCGGAGAAAAACTCTCGGAGCACCGAAGGGCGAGATACCAACAAACATAGCTCACATATAGACCTAATACTGTTTTTATAAAAAAATCATTGGTCACCAATGATGACATGAGGAAATCAACCTTGTCAGATAAAACAACATGCGAAAATAAATAATCTTGTGAAATTTGAGCGTCATAGCTTTCACTGCTACAGAGTAATTAGGGTTTGAATTAAGAGAGCTTTGTATGAAATAAGTCAGCCATGGCCATACCAGCCTCGTTTTCATGTTTACCCAAAGGTTTGAATGTTAATAACTTTGGAACCAATTGTTATAAAACTATCAAACTACATATATACTGTCAACGACTTCTTACTGCTCTTTCAGGAGTCTGTATTAAATTATCTGTATTTGTTTAAATTCAGAATTTATGCTAATTAGGCCACACCTTTTTGCATGGGGATCGGCGAACCTGGCCGGGCCACAGAGGTGAGAGACGAAGCGCTTAACCACTGCGCCACCCCGGCTCCCTTCATGTGTGTGTATGCGTGTATTGATAATGATCAACTTTTGCTGTATACTTAATCATTGCATATTATTTACTCGACATCTGCAGGGCCCACTAAGTTCCTCAAAGCTCGGTTAAGCTGATCCAGTCTAAGGATTAAGGGTATCAATTAGTTTGATTTGCTAAAATAAATTCGTGGATTAAGTACTGATTTCGTTCCTCATCAAGCAATAGGTTTTTATAGTCAGTATCTTTCACTTGTAATCCTAGAATAGAGAAAGACACCAGTTGCCAAGAGAACCAGAAGCCTCGGCTACAATTTAATGAAGGCCGATTGACGCTAATCAGTCGGGACATCGTGGAACCCGCCAGGCCTTAATTACACAGTTGGAAAAATAATAACATCAACTGAATCAGTATTCCAAGGCGCATCTGAGTTTACAATTCTCCTCCAATTGAACGACATTTCCTCTAATCAACTTGTTTTTAGTAACGTTTTTAAACACAAAACCTCCTGATTATAAATTAAAATGCTCGTTTATAGTTTTATTATTCAGTTGAGTTATATGTCAACGTTTTGATGCAAAAGTGGACTGTTTTCCTCGCATTAAAATAGCTTTTGCTTTGTTTAAATTTCTAACTATTTCGATTTGAATCATTTTGAAATCCATTCTGTTCTATTTCTGTTGTCATATTACATTATTTTCTGTTTTCCCCCGTTACATATTTTTCAGCACAGTGTACTTCGTTTCATGTGATACATTATAGCATAATATTTGGACATAGTTTAGTTGGTTATGAATGATGAGTAGGCGAGCATTCGAAATCTGGTTTCTCGCGTTTTTATCTCGGATATAGAGAGATGACAAAAAGAACATTGTAAGTGGGAGCCTTTAAGTGTTTTTTTTTGCAGAACCGAAGTTAAACGTACTTTTAGTTGGAAACAGTCGTAAATATAGAAGTTAAAATTGAACTTGAAATTCTGGTTCCTCGTGTTTTTATTTCGGAGAAAGACAAATGACAAGAAAAACATGCGTAGTGATTTTCACATTACAATGACATTTAATTTACTTTTTGTAAAAAAAAAAACACTTAAATTTGATGAGAAATACAAGTCAAAATCAATTCATTTTTTTATATACTAAAAAGTATTCTTGCTGGAGGGTTTGGCACCAAACGATTGAAGTTTTGCGAAAATGATTTGAATTTGCGCAAGGATTGTTTCTTCTTTACATTCGAATACTGAGAAAAATTGAATCCTTCTCCCAAGAATGAAATTTCATTTATAAATAAGAAGGGTAATTTCACTTACGGTTCTTTCATGAAAGCTGCACTTGTACGGAAAGACGAAGAAGGAATCGAAAACCGCCGCTCAGTCTTTTCGCTTTCTATATTCGGTATTTTGTACTAAAGGCTCTATAAACCTTTCTCAGATGATTGCGTTGACCGGAGAACCACCCAGTCTTGATAGACAGCTGGCGTAGGATTTAATCCGACTTTGCCCAAGGCGTTGTGTATTTTGACAACTTAGCTGAATTAAGAGATGACATCTAAATATATTGTCCCACAAGTCGCAGAAACGTTAATCCACTGTAAAGCTTTCAAAACTGCGATCTTGGAGTGACGTGTAGAATCTTAGTGAATCTACTATTAGTATAATACTGTCTGTAGAGCGTTTTCACGTGACGTCATAGCCGCCATGTTGGTGCGTGTACCTTTAACAATAGATTCTTCGTTAGCTTCTTTTGTTAGGTACACCAACATGGCCGCCATGCCCTTTGTTATTTGAATCTCTGGAGATTGAGTGAAAACCATCTATTAGTAGGACATGTTCAATGTAGTCTATCAGAATTCTAACTTCATTCTGAAGTTTTATTTTAATACATTCGGATGTTTGTTTCAATTCTTAATTAGCTCTCCTTTGGGAACCAGTTTCAGATGGCGAACTTTTCATGCTCCCAATTCAATTCTAATATTTTAATAATAATAATATAATAATAATAAATAATAATAACGGATTAATCAGTGGCATTTCCACGCGGTGGCTCTTCATCCACTGATGGGCCTACGATTTAACGTCCTTATCTGAGAAGACTTGAAGGTCTAACCATTTGCAGTTCGTGAACGAAATTGTTTCACAAAGGCAGCACCTTCTACTCAGTTATTTTAAGACCCTGAGTGTTGGTCTGGCCGGGGTTTGAACCCACGACCTCCCGCTCAACAGACCGGAGCTTAATCACTGAGCTAACCGGGAGGCGGTTTTATTATACATTTTACTCACTATTTCAATTCTGATTGGCTGAGAACACACAGCCAATTTACTCGATAGCTGGCTCACATAAGCAAATACCGTGGACAAAAATCCTGTAAAAATACGTTGGATCCGAAGTTAGAACCTATAGAATTGACTACGCATGCGTACAATATTATCTGTAGGTTGTGACGTCACACTGCTATTATCTGTAGGTAAGCAAATACGACCATTTTACGCTAGAAGGTAGATAAATTATTTCGTTTTTTGAGTCATTGTGCTATTTTAAACTCTCAGCTATGTTTCCAACCTTTTTTTCTAAATAAAAGCAATTTGTAGCTCGAATAAGAAACAAAAAATCTTGAAAAACCAATTATGGCGTTTCATTTCAAATTTTCTTCGTTTTCGCTAGCTTTTTCATACTAAAACGTTTGTTAAGAATGTATCATAAAACAATTATTGAATTCGATTTTCGCATGATATCGAAAATTATCAAGACCTCGGTCTGTGTTATCAGCCTCATCTATCTTGATAAGTTTCGCTATCATGCTCAACCTCATCCAATAATTGTTTAATGTCATTAGCATTGAATTCAGTTCTAATGAGCTAAATCTATTGTTATGTCATTAGCATTGAATTAAATTCTAATTTAAAAAATATATATTTAGGTTTTTTGTAAAAATTGACATGAATATGAGCCATGGGCGCCGCCATCTTGGATATGATGACGTTTTTTGGCGGTCCCTATTGTTATACGACAAAGGCTATTGTTTTCTGCTGGGCTTTCATTTAAGAGAAAGTTAGGACAACTTGAAATCAATTCACTGTAAACTGAATCATGTTTCTAGAATAATCTTTTGTAATCCACTTTTATCTTTGTCGTCATCCTCTATCGAAAATGTTTGAAAAGCATATCAGATCGTTCATATGGTATTTCTCTTCTATCTCAGGGTGTTATTGTTGTAGTTTGTAAAGCATATGAGATCGTTCATATGGTATTTCTCTTCTATCTCAGGGTGTTGAAGGTTCAATTCAACTGACAGTGCCCCTTGAAACACGTTGTATGTAGTTTCTTGGTCAGGAGAATCCGTTAAATTAAATCTGAACATGTCAGTGCTATATCGATCGCTTCGCTTCAACACTAACATAAAATTAACGGCTTTTTAGGATTCTCTTTTAGATTATATACATCCTGGTAGTATTATGATACTGTTCCTTTATCCAAATAAACTCCATTTCGAGCCGATTTATAGTAGACAATTTTCACTGCATCGTACGCCGCTTGGAAATACGAGTATCGCATCTCGCTCACTCCGGATTGGGATACCTGTGGTTTTTATCTCCCATATTTAGCTTGGTCGCCATCTTAGATCGCAAAATCACGTGACAAAATACTCCCAGAATACTCCCAGAACCTGGGAGTATTTGAGGTCTTCCTTCTGGTCGTGTATATATATCCATACTTCTTCCTACATCGTCTGTTTTAGTTTTAAGTTAGTCAGGGACTTTCTCTATAGCCCTCGGAGAACCGAGTACTAAATATCCTATCGATCTGGAAAAGCTTGTGTATACAGATAGTGAACCGACAGACTTCGGTATATGTGTTCGTTGTAATTAATTAAGACAGTGGCCAATGTTTACACCTAAAACTCTGAGTAGCATCACTGATAATGGTGGTAAATTCTGCGTTAGTTTGTGGAACTGCTATCCTGGCTTAGATTAGCTTATTACGAAAATAAAATCAGCCGGTAAATCCGCTGGGCCGATTTACTTCACTTTCTAAGAAATCGTGCTGCACGCGCACCGACTAAGATATAGAGAGTTGCAAATAATTTCCATAAAGTCTTTTGTAAGTATGTCGAATAGCTCATGCACTTTCGATGATATGTGCTTCATCAGGGAGCCCATTACCAGGATCGTTCCTATGTCATGGGAGCCCATTACCAGGAGCGTTCCTATGTCATGGGAGCCCCTTACCAGGAGCGTTCCTATGTCATGGGCTGGGCCCCCAGCACAGGAGTAGATGTGGCTATATTTAGAATTCGGTTTGGGGGTTTAACCTGTGACGTTTTTCCGTGGAAAAATCGATAGTTTTCAGAAACATCACATCACATGAAGAGAAATGGCAGATTGCGGTTGTTCCACAGCTATCGCACTAAATTCCTAGGTTATTGAGAACCCTTACCAAAAAATAGTATACTTTTTGTAGCTGCAATTGTGTACAAAAGTATACTACATAAGTATACTTTTAGTATAGGTGTTGGTTATGTGAGCGCCTTTTTGTAGTATACTTTTAGTATATTTAAAGTCTACTTCTAGTAGGCACTATTTCGCCAAAACAAACAAAAGTAAATGTATACAAAAGTATACTACACAGAGTATACTTTTAGTATACATTTCAGCTATGCGAACTGCCTTTTTCGTAGTATACTTTTAGTATATTTAAAGTATACTTCTAGTAGGCACTATTTCGTCAAAACAAAGTATACAAAAAGTATACCACAGTGTATGTATACTTTTAGTATACTTTTAGGCTGGATGAAGAGGTGGTGAAAACCAGTACAAAAAGTATACAAAAAGGTTCTCGCTTTTATATTAGTTTTACACAAACACCAACCTATATGTTTGTTGATCATGATTATATATGATTAGTATATAAACAGTATAAAGAAGAAAAAATATATATAGGATATATGTATTTAATTATGTTTTATTCTTACATCTTATTCAGACAAAACTATACTTTTTAAATATATCTTAGCATTTTAATTAATTAATGTTAATTCACATTTAAAATAGTTCTCTGCATGCTCAATTTTGTGATATGGGTAAATAAACTAGTACTACACTACTACTAATACATTGTACACTTTCTAGCTACCATCACTATATAATGCACTAGTCAATTGAAACACCGGCCCCCCGACCCCGGGACATAGCGGGGCATTAACGGAGACATGGCCGTGGAATAACGCACATTTAACGCAGCATTTCTCCGGTGGAACGGGGAAAGTAACAATTTGCTAAATTTGCGGGGAATTCAGCGGTGGTTGTAACGCCAGCCACGACAGAGCGGGACTGGGCCCGAGCATCAACGCTGGAAAAGGCAAAATCATCTCTTTTTTTACCCATCGCTATTTTTAGTCCTAAACGCTTGGTTTATTAATGCTTCAAGACTGTATTTTCCCGATTATTTGCTCTCTATTTCCGTAATTAAGCAATTCGTTTTCGACATGAATTATTCATGTAGTGATCAGTTTATAAATATTCAATCATCATACATATTCAAACTTATGAGATCTCTGTCGCCATTATTCACGAACTTCGGTTGGAATGCATGTATTTACTTCTCATATCAGGTGCTTCTTCATTACAATAATCATACGAAAGTTGTGGATAGAAATAGACCAGTTTCGTATTCGAAAATTACCGCTGAATGCAATGACTACAGACGCATGTACTCAGGGTTAGCCTCATTCTGAAGTTAAACATTCTTAAATACCAGCGAGAAGGTCTACAACAATACGCAGAGTTGTGAATAGCCCACCTTCTCGCTGGTATTTAAGAATGTTTAACTTCAGAATGAGGCTAACCCTGAGTACATGCGTCTGTAGTCATTTCATTCAGCGGTAATCTTCGAATAGGAAACTGGCACACAACGGTCAAACGTCTGCGCATGCGTTAAAAGTCTTGCAACAACAACGTGTTCCAAATCAAATTCAAAGCGAGCCGGCGGCCGTCACTGTTCACAAACCCGCTTTCAAACCTTGATAACTTCTTTGGTAAATTACGGAACAATTTGGTAAACTCACAGTTTGAAGTTTGTTCAATTTCCCGTCGACTGTGAAAATAAAAAGCTTAACTTTCACGTATTTTTCTTAACTTTTGGGGGTAGAAGTTCACTGTAATACGTTTTAAGGTAATTTTGCGCGGGAAATCTGACCGTAATACGCACGCGCAGACGTTTGACCGCTGTGTGGGAAACTGGAGTATTCCACTATAAGTGAGTTTGCAAGCCAAGCGTTTGGTGTCCCGGAGGGGTAATTACATGAAAAATGGGTATGTATGTGAGGCCAAGAGGCTCAAACCCTGACCCTGTTTGACCCAATCCGAGCTCCAAAACCCTGATTGCCCCCTTTTTTGGAAAAAAAAAACCTGATTGCCCCTTCTTAAAATTGTTTGCAAAATACGGTCAGATATATATCCCGGCCGGTATACCGCGTACCGGGATTGCATGCAAAATACGGAACATTTCAAGTCGGGACATGGCATTGGGTAAACAAATCAGCAGATTAAGTACATAGATAAGTACTGAAGTACGAATTAGCGGCGTCACGATGTATGGGAACCTCAGTGCTTGCATGTGGGCAGGCGATCACAATGCGGCAACAGAATGTCATTTTTTGGCATAGTAGCTAAAAAAAACTGAACCCTAACTGCCTAAGATATACTGAACCCCGACCCTGACTGCTCCCAAATTATACTCAAATCCTGACCCTGATCTGCCCAAATCAGGTCAGAACCCTGACCATACCTGCCCAAACTGAGCTCAAAAACCTGACCCACTCCGGCGGCACATACATACGTCACAAACAGGAGTTTGGTGTTTTTGCAAAACTCCAAAACAATACTCCAGATTTTAGGGAATTTCTGAAGAACATAAAGCAACGACTAAAAGACACAGAACTACAAATTTGGTTAAGTGATATATTTAATGACCAACGACAGAATCCAAACCAGAGTAACAAACTACGAGTTTATCGAACGTTCAAAACGAAGTATGAATTCGAAAACTATTTGGATCTTGTCAGAAACATCAAACATAGAACTACGTTCAGAAAATTAAGAATAAGCAATCATTGCCTTCAAATTGAAAAAGGAAGACACCTTAAACCTTATTAAAAACCAGAAGAACGAATTTGCCCAACATGCAAAGTTCAAGAAATGGAAGACGAAATTCACTTTTTACTGAGATGCAAAACTTACCAGACAATCAGGCATGATTTATTATCCTCCTTAAAAACTCTAACGAAATTTGATAACAGAAAAATGACAGAAAAAGAACTATTTTCGGTAATCATTGATCCCCCGAGACAAGTCACAACAGTAGCAGCAAAATATGTTTATGATTGTATGGACATGCGATCCACCATAATTTCAACACAAATAATGTAAGCTAATTAATTTAATGATAACTATATATATATATATTATATTTGAAAGATTACAGAACAATCTATCCATCATTAACCATTTTTTTATTTGTTAGCAATAATCTGATGTACCAATGTAGTGCAAAGAGCTAATGAATAAAGTCTGTATGTCTGTCTACAAAGATTTGACGAAGACTGGGGCGAACGGGTAGACGTCGACGATAGTAATAAGAAAATATAGTAATAGAAAGTGTGCTTCAAAAAATGTATTTTTTTCAAATAATGGAACAACTGATTAGGTACTTATTTACTGAGTGGGAGGGCCGGACGGGAAAATATTTGGCTCGAGGTCATGATGACGTACGGACCTCGGCGGCTTTTTCCGGCCCGCTCACGCCATACACATCCGGCCCTCATCACGTGACTTTTGTAAATGGTTTTGAAAGGAAAGCGCGCGCGGGCCGTACGGGTCATATGATAATGAAGCTTATGTATATTCAATTTCTCAATTCTGAAGCACATGTCGGGGCCATAGGGGCGGGTATTGTAACAGCCATCTGCCCCCGATGGGCGGGGAAAAGGTCAAAATGTAACACTGTATAAATGTTACATTCCCCGCTATGTCCCGGGGGTCGGGGGGCCGGAGTTTCAATTGACTAGTGCATAACTGCCTAATGCTCTTCAATAGCTCTTCAGTTGAATAAATTATCATTATAAAGTCAATAAATGTACCATACATTGTGTGACTCAGCTGCATGCTTGTCCTTTTAGACCAGGAGATCTCTTACATGTATAATCTAGCTTTATGTAATTTCCTTCCTATCCCACTTCTTGTCACGTACTTCACTGTAATTCCTGCTCTGGTTCCCTCTGATTTATGCATCCATGCAGGCACTTTAAAAATTGAACAAACCTTTAAATGTAAATGTACAGGAAGGATGCTGCATTAATGGCTTACAATCATTCATAATTTCATTTACTATTTTTGTGCTTTACACAAGATCTATCTTATTCTCATAATTATAAACATTTTGGCTCGCCTAACTGAGCCAATTCAGGACACAGAGCATGCACAAGCCAATATTATGTGCCCAGACTCGCTCAAAACAGCATGTACATGGGGTATGACAACTTTTCTTCCATGTAAATGCTCGGTAAATTAAAGTTGGCTCAGGGGAAGGGTGACCTGGTCCCCGAGCCAACGTTTCTGCAACAGGGCCAAGTAAAAAAAACATGTTTATCATTTGGATTTCAAAAAAAGAACAGAGTGTGCGGCCCTCTTTATTTGGAAAGTTGGGGACAGCTGTGGTTCAATCCATACTTCAAGTTCAATAGCTAACATATACAGACACGTTTTTTCAATCATTATATTTATATTATATTTATATTATAACTGGCCATGGGCCCGGTTGTTCGAAGCCCGATTAAGTTAATCCAGGATTAAGGGCAAACTTTAGTTCGATTTGCTAACTTGTGAACGACATCTTTGAGGTTAAAAACCTATTCCTATAGAGGAGAAACCACAACGACTTTTCTACTTGTCTTGCTAGATTTAATAGATTCCAACAATAAGAAAATCCGGTCCGAAAATCCATTCAGTTGAGTTATTTACCTAGCTCAGTTTTGAATATTTCAAACTCGAACTCGTCCACATTCATGATTCAATAGTAAGACGTGTCGTAAGTCATAAAAAAGTCATTTGAAATTTCGGGAAATTTCATTCACATAATTTTATTTCATTGAGAGAAAACTCTGAAAATAAACCTTTTGACGATACTTTAATAAATAATTTTACCAAGAAAAGAATCAGCAGCATTATTTTCGTATTCCTTACCTTTTCCTGGTTTAGAGAATGCTTCGTTTTCCTCGTTGTAGATCTAAAACTCCGGCACACACTGCACAACTCTCCGCCAAAGGTGCCATTCTTCTTCGACGGGAAGGATCAAAAACGCGCGCGAAAACATTAGCATAGAAACGAGGCAACAAATGAGGCATGCTGGGAAATCCTCACAGAGCCAGGCAAGATGGCGGACTGAGTTGGGAGGTCAATGAAAATGTGTTATCCCAACTATTTTACCGTCAATTCTGTCATCGGAAGGCTCGATTAGATCTCTTATTGAAGAATACTACAAAGAAATTGGTCAAAGGTGCCTCATTTAAGCGCTTAAATGACTGAAATCGAGCGATCATGTGTAAGGTTAATATCACAATCATGTATCACGTACTGAATCAGTTTATATAATACACTGTTAAAACTTACGTGTTATATTTCCGCTTCAATTTTTTATTCTTATGCTATGGTTTAAGTGTATTTTAATTAACTCATTATTTACTTAACAAATTGGGTTGCACATCAGATTTGTCAAAATTTGAAAAATATTAGATGAGGATATACGAAAATGTATTTTTAAAAATGAACTTAAAAATAGGTTGGGGGTATACCCCAACATATATTATTTGGGTATTGTATATTTTTCGTATCTAAATGGTCTTACCCACACCGATTTTACATATGTGAAAGACGTGATTTTTGTAAGGCAAAAACGTGATAAAAAAGTGTGATATTTTTGGCCCAGGACTCCATGACCCATATCTTCTTTGGGACAGACTGAATTGACAAATTGGGGGGGGGGGGGCAGGTTTGGAATTGATAGAGGCATTATTTATCACAATTCTTATTGTGTGACATCGAAGTGTGATAAATATTTGGTTGTGGTATCACACAGTCTTTTAGTCATATTTCATAACGTGATTTCTGGTAGATCATACATTTCAACTTAAGTACGTGTGATTACAGTATAATAATTATTGTGATAAAGTGTGGTTCTTGGAATCACATTTCGACCACATATTCACACTTTCTTTGCATGGGATACTTCTATCACAAACATGCAGGGCCTTTATGAATATAGCTAAGTTAATGTATCCTGCTTCTATGGGAAATGTATGGGTATCTTGTTCCCATACTTTTTCCATATCATGATAGACATGCAATTGCCATCCCATACTGATTCCCATACGTAGAAATGTTGCAAAATCAGAGCCCATATCATTTTCATATCATCTTCCAACAATCCCATATCATTCCCAGATATGGGCCAGATATGGCCCATACCAACCCATATCTTACCCATATCAAAATGTTTGGTAAGGGTAGTTATATATGTATAAAATATATATTAAATTAAATGCTGCAATTTTGAGCAGTTATTGTAATATTCTGGAGTATACTAAAAGTATACTTCACTGTGTACCTGCATATTCATGCATCCAGCTCAATTTGGCAAAATAATCGATATATACTTTTAGTATACTACATATTGTGGAGTATACTAAAAGTATACTTCACCATACACCTGCATATTCATCATGCTGAAATAGTGTTTGGCAAAATAATTGATGTATACTTTTAGTATACCACATTTTCGAGAGTATACTAAAAGTATACTTCACTGTATGCCTGCATATTTATCCAGCTGAAAGTGTTTTGCAATGTATACTTTTAGTATACTACACATCTTGTAGTATACTTAAAGTATACTACACCAAAGACTGGCCCAAGCTATCATTTGGTTGTAGTATACAGAAAGTATACTGCAGACACCCAGATTACTAGGAGTGTACAGTTGCAGTATACTTCTGGTATACTAAAAGTATACTTAAATAGAGTCTCATTTCGTAAGGGAACTCACCTAGATAGCAGTGAATTCAAAGGTTTCACGATGAATTCAACGTTCCATTCCCACCACTGAAATGGGACCCATAGGTTGTGACAAGTTGGTAACGGACATGAATGGAAAGAGGTACACGGTAGTGTACGACTTTTGAAGGGGGGTGGGAAGAAAAGAAACTTCGCTGGACGTTTCTCGTGGAAAAATAAAATCAATATGTGACGCTTCCCTAAGTGAGTGCATGACTAATGGCAATATAGTCTTTCTTCTGCAACTTGTTACGCGGGAAAGCCATTCAGAACCCTCCATTGCCTCGGATCGTTGTTTACCTCGTAACGAAATTATTCCGGCAGGTGTCGCCGTGTCTGCAAAATCGAAGTGTTCATGAAAGGATCGAGAAAAATAACAGTGACAAACCACGGTGGAAATAAATAGGGTAAAACACAAGCAAGTTGACTTCATAAACCTTTTTCAGTTTTCATTCAATCGGCGTCAGAGTTTGCAGCATAAAAGTACTCCTGCCAACAAATCTTGTTTTTTTATATAAAATGCCTTTTTGGCGGGAAAATGATGTCACGAGGTTGGCGGCAATGTATAGCTCGGCCTGTTTTTTATATTCTTGAACAACTGAGCTAGCGATTTTTAGTTCTAGATCCCGGCAAAATTAAGGCTTTATAGATATTTCTCGGTAGGCTGAAGAGGCTTAGCATAAACGAAAGTAAGCATATGCATGCGGTGGATAATTCCAAACTCGGTTACCGGTTTGAGGGTTAACAGTGCACGTAGATTTTTTTTTTAACACAAGGCTAGCTAGTTTTAACTTGCTTGGCTCTTATGACTGCATGTGGCAAAGAAAATCCGGGTACGACGTGCATGTACGTGACTACACGACTGTCTTGTAATCAGATGCCCTAAGAGCATATCAGCTTTCGACAACACAGTTAAAATTAATCTTGAGAATATGCTCTAAGAGGTGTTCTTAGAGATATGAAAATGGTATTGAGATCAGAAGCTATTAAGTTAAAAAAGGTGTAATCTCACTCAAATTCGCAACTGAATTCTTTGATAAAATATTTATTGAGACTTGAAAAATTGCGCTCCTTTAATTTACACAAAAGGTTTCTATTTTATACAAGGAAAATTGCAGAAAAGACCATCAATATCAAAACCGACAGTTTTCCAGCACCTAGTCTCTTAAACATTGACTTGTATTTTTACGTCAGTTGAAAAAGCTCGCGAAATGAAGTATGGTATGGTATTATTACTTAGACACGGTACCCCTTCATTTACAAAATGCTCTTCCAGAGAGCCGTGCATATGTTGTGGATGAAAATTTTTTTTGCTTCAAAATTTTTAAACTAGTTCAAAAAAATTAAACCAGTTCAAAAATTTAAAACCAGTTCAAAATTTTTACACCAGTTCAAATTTTGAAAACTGGTTTATCTTTTTCAAAAGAAAAAAAAAATCTACCCACCCCTCCCCTGCAAAAAAAAAAGCCAACCTATTCCATTCCCTTTTTTCCCTTGCCCCCCTACCTACTTACCTTACTGTACCACTTACTTACCACTTTCCTTGGCGGTCACCCATCCACTCACTAACCCTGCCCGATCGGGCTTAACTTCAGCTACTCGATGATCCACTCGCCTAACGAAATGCGCCACAGAAGCAAATGCGCCACCGGAAGCAATCGAACACCACCGTATATTCTATAAGTGCTAGTCGTTGAAGCCAGTCCCTCTCATTATGCTAATTTGTTTCCAGTCTCTTAAATTTATACGCGAATGCGCACCGGATTCTTCAAAGATGGCCGATGAACCGTGCGTAAGTAAAGAGGCCTTCTATGATGCCATAAACGACTTATAATCCAAACAAAAAAAAACATTTAAAAACACCCTAACCGTCAACAACGGGTGCTCACTAATTTAGGGTGTTTAGAGCTATAGTCACTACACTTAGAACTAGATTACTGAACAACTCAGAATAATAATGAACTAATACAAACCATGAACTAATACAAACCCTACCCCTACATTTAAAAATACCCTAATCGTCAACAACGGATGCTCACTAATTTAGGGTGTTTAGAGCTATAGTCACTACACTTAGAACTAGATTACTGAACAACTCAGAATAATAATGCTTCTTCAATGGTCCCGTGAACTAATACAAACCCTACCCCTACATTTAAAAATACCCTAACCGTCAACAACGGATGCTCACTAATTTAGGGTGTTTAGAGCTATAGTCACTACACTTAGAACTAGATCACTGAACAACTCAGAATAATAATGCTTCTTCGATGGTCCTGTGAACTAATACAAACCCTACCCCTACATTTAAAAATACCCTAACCGTCAAAAACGGATGCTCATTCATTTAGGGTGTTTAGAGCTAGTCACTAATAATTTTGGGTCGCCTCGCAGCGCCCGTAAGATTTGCTCCAATTTGCTACTACCTTCACCGACAAACAATAGAACAAACATTAATAGAACGAAGCAAACAATAACATCTAGTAGTCACTAATTTAGGATCCCAAATCCAGCATTTAAAATAACCCTAACATCAGTTAACATAACTTCCCTTTTAGAATGTTAAAAAATAAACTGGTTTTAAAATTTTGAACTGGTGTAAAATATTTGAACTGGTGTAAAAAAATGTGAACTAGTGTAAAATGTTTGAGCCGGCTAAAAAAATTTGAACTGGTTTAAAAAAAAATTGAACCAAAATTTTGTTGAACCACAACACATATATATAAATACAATACATAATATAATGTATTTTAGTAAAATATGTAAATATATAGTATATAAAATTTATTATGTATTATAAATTAATATATAATTAGACATAAGATTAGTTAACATTTAAATCTATTTTTAAAAACATTTAGGCTACAGGACTCCTTTGTCTCAACAGGAAGTGAGTTCCAGGCCACTGCCCCACTATTGCTGGTTTGCACGTGACGTCATAGCCGCCATGTTGGTGCCCTTAAACAATAGTTTCCTCATTAGCTTCTTTTGTTGGGGCACCAACATGGCCGCCATGCCCTTTGTCATTTGAATCTCTAGGGATTGAGTGAAAACCAGCAATAGGCGAAAAGCTTCGTGGAACTTAGTTTTCATTTTTTTCATTTTTTTTTTATTTTTACACACTGTTTACGTTATATTATAATAGAGTGTATATTACATATATTAAATATGTTATTAAAATAAGCAAAAAGGATTTATGACTAAAGAAAAACATATGCTTTCGGGTTGGTCACTGTCCGGCTTAGGGGGGGGGGTGTGAGGGGTAGGGTGAACATCATTTAACCAATAATTTTTATACTCAATATTCAAAGAAACTATTTCAATATTCAAAGAAACCATTTCCATAATATATTGTTCCCTACATAATTTATTCACATACTCATATTTTACCAAATCATATCCATGGCATAATCACATTAATCAATTTCATGCCACTGTTTATAATATTTCATAATAACCCACTCTTCAAATTATTACTCAGCATTTTCAAAATAAGTATGAATTGGTGGTGCTTGCTTGCACAAGCACACTAACACTGGTGACGGAGTCAAAGAATTAGAATGATATGCTATTTACAATAATATTAATAAAATGACTAAGATTGTTTTCAGAAAATAAAATAAAAACATGTATAAAGAAAGAGGGTATAGACAGATAATGTACGTATGGCAGGACTATTTTTATATTTACAGGGATCTCACGTTGGTATAATAATGTAGTATAAGTAATAATTAATTACTAATTTAGATAACTATGTAATTGTTATTAGCATGTTGATGTATCAATGCGCAGAAAAGAATATATACATGTATATATATCTAACATGATTTTTCAAAAGGTGGTCTCATTAATAATTATTTCTGGGACACTGCTTAATTTATGTACATGCAATTAGGACGTCTGCCATTAATTAGAGCCATATGCATGCATTAGCCCTGTCTTCTGTAAGACCTAGGCCATAATATAGTATGTCATTAAGCTTAATAACCCCAATAATATCCAGGAGGGGGGGATATACATACAGGATCGGATGGACCGTTTGTGCACCAAGCGCAGAACATGGGCGTAGGCACCTACGGTCCTTAACCAGCATTTTTACTGTTTTCCAGGAGCCTGGGAGCTAGTCTAAAATGTCTGATAAATCCAGTGTGATGGTGACCACCTTTTGGAAAATCAAGTTAGATAATGCTTGGAAATCTGCCAATCGAGGACTGGACATCTATAGCAGGTACAAACAATTAATGTATGGGCCAGGTAATATGCGGTATATAAAATATACTCATTTGTGTTGAATATCTAACATGATTTTTCAAAAGGTGGTCTCATGAATCATTATTTCTGGGACACTGCTTAATTTATGTACATGCCATTAGGGCCACATCCAATCAGGACGTCTGCCATGAATTAGAGCCATATGCATGCATTAGCCCTGTCTTAGAGCTATAAGGCCATAATATAATTATTATGTCATTAAGCTTTAACGCCAATATATATCCAGGAAGGGTGGGGGAAATATATATATACAGGATCGGGTGGACGGGTTGTGCACCAAGCCCAGGGTATGGGCGGTGTCACCTACGCTCCTTAACCAGCATTTTTACTGATTTCCAGGAGCCTGGGAGCTAGTCTGAAATGTCTGATCAATCCAGTGTGATGGTGACCACCTTTTGGAAAATCAAGTTAGATAATGCTTGGAAATCTGCCAATCGAGGACTGGACATCTGTAGCAGGTACAAACAATTAATGTATGGGCCAGGTAATATGCGGTATATAAAATATACTCATTTGTATTCAATATCTAACATGATTTTTCAAAAGGTGGTCTCATTAATAATTATTTCTGGGACACTGCTTAATTTATGTACATGCAATTAGGACGTCTGCCATTAATTAGAGCCATATGCATGCATTAGCCCTGTCTTCTGTAAGACCTAGGCCATAATATAGTATGTCATTAAGCTTAATAACCCCAATAATATCCAGGAGGGGGGGATATACATACAGGATCGGATGGACCGTTTGTGCACCAAGCGCAGAACATGGGCGTAGGCACCTACGGTCCTTAACCAGCATTTTTACTGTTTTCCAGGAGCCTGGGAGCTAGTCTAAAATGTCTGATAAATCCAGTGTGATGGTGACCACCTTTTGGAAAATCAAGTTAGATAATGCTTGGAAATCTGCCAATCGAGGACTGGACATCTATAGCAGGTACAAACAATTAATGTATGGGCCAGGTAATATGCGGTATATAAAATATACTCATTTGTGTTGAATATCTAACATGATTTTTCAAAAGGTGGTCTCATGAATCATTATTTCTGGGACACTGCTTAATTTATGTACATGCCATTAGGGCCACATCCAATCAGGACGTCTGCCATGAATTAGAGCCATATGCATGCATTAGCCCTGTCTTAGAGCTATAAGGCCATAATATAATTATTATGTCATTAAGCTTTAACGCCAATATATATCCAGGAAGGGTGGGGGAAATATATATATACAGGATCGGGTGGACGGGTTGTGCACCAAGCCCAGGGTATGGGCGGTGTCACCTACGCTCCTTAACCAGCATTTTTACTGATTTCCAGGAGCCTGGGAGCTAGTCTGAAATGTCTGATCAATCCAGTGTGATGGTGACCACCTTTTGGAAAATCAAGTTAGATAATGCTTGGAAATCTGCCAATCGAGGACTGGACATCTGTAGCAGGTACAAACAATTAATGTATGGGCCAGGTAATATGCGGTATATAAAATATACTCATTTGTATTCAATATCTAACATGATTTTTCAAAAGGTGGTCTCATTAATAATTATTTCTGGGACACTGCTTAATTTATGTACATGCAATTAGGACGTCTGCCATTAATTAGAGCCATATGCATGCATTAGCCCTGTCTTCTGTAAGACCTAGGCCATAATATAGTATGTCATTAAGCTTAATAACCCCAATAATATCCAGGAGGGGGGGATATACATACAGGATCGGATGGACCGTTTGTGCACCAAGCGCAGAACATGGGCGTAGGCACCTACGGTCCTTAACCAGCATTTTTACTGTTTTCCAGGAGCCTGGGAGCTAGTCTAAAATGTCTGATAAATCCAGTGTGATGGTGACCACCTTTTGGAAAATCAAGTTAGATAATGCTTGGAAATCTGCCAATCGAGGACTGGACATCTATAGCAGGTACAAACAATTAATGTATGGGCCAGGTAATATGCGGTATATAAAATATACTCATTTGTGTTGAATATCTAACATGATTTTTCAAAAGGTGGTCTCATGAATCATTATTTCTGGGACACTGCTTAATTTATGTACATGCCATTAGGGCCACATCCAATCAGGACGTCTGCCATGAATTAGAGCCATATGCATGCATTAGCCCTGTCTTAGAGCTATAAGGCCATAATATAATTATTATGTCATTAAGCTTTAACGCCAATATATATCCAGGAAGGGTGGGGGAAATATATATATACAGGATCGGGTGGACGGGTTGTGCACCAAGCCCAGGGTATGGGCGGTGTCACCTACGCTCCTTAACCAGCATTTTTACTGATTTCCAGGAGCCTGGGAGCTAGTCTGAAATGTCTGATCAATCCAGTGTGATGGTGACCACCTTTTGGAAAATCAAGTTAGATAATGCTTGGAAATCTGCCAATCGAGGACTGGACATCTGTAGCAGGTACAAACAATTAATGTATGGGCCAGGTAATATGCGGTATATAAAATATACTCATTTGTATTCAATATCTAACATGATTTTTCAAAAGGTGGTCTCATTAATAATTATTTCTGGGACACTGCTTAATTTATGTACATGCAATTAGGACGTCTGCCATTAATTAGAGCCATATGCATGCATTAGCCCTGTCTTCTGTAAGACCTAGGCCATAATATAGTATGTCATTAAGCTTAATAACCCCAATAATATCCAGGAGGGGGGGATATACATACAGGATCGGATGGACCGTTTGTGCACCAAGCGCAGAACATGGGCGTAGGCACCTACGGTCCTTAACCAGCATTTTTACTGTTTTCCAGGAGCCTGGGAGCTAGTCTAAAATGTCTGATAAATCCAGTGTGATGGTGACCACCTTTTGGAAAATCAAGTTAGATAATGCTTGGAAATCTGCCAATCGAGGACTGGACATCTATAGCAGGTACAAACAATTAATGTATGGGCCAGGTAATATGCGGTATATAAAATATACTCATTTGTGTTGAATATCTAACATGATTTTTCAAAAGGTGGTCTCATGAATCATTATTTCTGGGACACTGCTTAATTTATGTACATGCCATTAGGGCCACATCCAATCAGGACGTCTGCCATGAATTAGAGCCATATGCATGCATTAGCCCTGTCTTAGAGCTATAAGGCCATAATATAATTATTATGTCATTAAGCTTTAACGCCAATATATATCCAGGAAGGGTGGGGGAAATATATATATACAGGATCGGGTGGACGGGTTGTGCACCAAGCCCAGGGTATGGGCGGTGTCACCTACGCTCCTTAACCAGCATTTTTACTGATTTCCAGGAGCCTGGGAGCTAGTCTGAAATGTCTGATCAATCCAGTGTGATGGTGACCACCTTTTGGAAAATCAAGTTAGATAATGCTTGGAAATCTGCCAATCGAGGACTGGACATCTGTAGCAGGTACAAACAATTAATGTATGGGCCAGGTAATATGCGGTATATAAAATATACTCATTTGTATTCAATATCTAACATGATTTTTCAAAAGGTGGTCTCATTAATAATTATTTCTGGGACACTGCTTAATTTATGTACATGCAATTAGGACGTCTGCCATTAATTAGAGCCATATGCATGCATTAGCCCTGTCTTCTGTAAGACCTAGGCCATAATATAGTATGTCATTAAGCTTAATAACCCCAATAATATCCAGGAGGGGGGGATATACATACAGGATCGGATGGACCGTTTGTGCACCAAGCGCAGAACATGGGCGTAGGCACCTACGGTCCTTAACCAGCATTTTTACTGTTTTCCAGGAGCCTGGGAGCTAGTCTAAAATGTCTGATAAATCCAGTGTGATGGTGACCACCTTTTGGAAAATCAAGTTAGATAATGCTTGGAAATCTGCCAATCGAGGACTGGACATCTATAGCAGGTACAAACAATTAATGTATGGGCCAGGTAATATGCGGTATATAAAATATACTCATTTGTGTTGAATATCTAACATGATTTTTCAAAAGGTGGTCTCATGAATCATTATTTCTGGGACACTGCTTAATTTATGTACATGCCATTAGGGCCACATCCAATCAGGACGTCTGCCATGAATTAGAGCCATATGCATGCATTAGCCCTGTCTTAGAGCTATAAGGCCATAATATAATTATTATGTCATTAAGCTTTAACGCCAATATATATCCAGGAAGGGTGGGGGAAATATATATATACAGGATCGGGTGGACGGGTTGTGCACCAAGCCCAGGGTATGGGCGGTGTCACCTACGCTCCTTAACCAGCATTTTTACTGATTTCCAGGAGCCTGGGAGCTAGTCTGAAATGTCTGATCAATCCAGTGTGATGGTGACCACCTTTTGGAAAATCAAGTTAGATAATGCTTGGAAATCTGCCAATCGAGGACTGGACATCTGTAGCAGGTACAAACAATTAATGTATGGGCCAGGTAATATGCGGTATATAAAATATACTCATTTGTATTCAATATCTAACATGATTTTTCAAAAGGTGGTCTCATTAATAATTATTTCTGGGACACTGCTTAATTTATGTACATGCAATTAGGACGTCTGCCATTAATTAGAGCCATATGCATGCATTAGCCCTGTCTTCTGTAAGACCTAGGCCATAATATAGTATGTCATTAAGCTTAATAACCCCAATAATATCCAGGAGGGGGGGATATACATACAGGATCGGATGGACCGTTTGTGCACCAAGCGCAGAACATGGGCGTAGGCACCTACGGTCCTTAACCAGCATTTTTACTGTTTTCCAGGAGCCTGGGAGCTAGTCTAAAATGTCTGATAAATCCAGTGTGATGGTGACCACCTTTTGGAAAATCAAGTTAGATAATGCTTGGAAATCTGCCAATCGAGGACTGGACATCTATAGCAGGTACAAACAATTAATGTATGGGCCAGGTAATATGCGGTATATAAAATATACTCATTTGTGTTGAATATCTAACATGATTTTTCAAAAGGTGGTCTCATGAATCATTATTTCTGGGACACTGCTTAATTTATGTACATGCCATTAGGGCCACATCCAATCAGGACGTCTGCCATGAATTAGAGCCATATGCATGCATTAGCCCTGTCTTAGAGCTATAAGGCCATAATATAATTATTATGTCATTAAGCTTTAACGCCAATATATATCCAGGAAGGGTGGGGGAAATATATATATACAGGATCGGGTGGACGGGTTGTGCACCAAGCCCAGGGTATGGGCGGTGTCACCTACGCTCCTTAACCAGCATTTTTACTGATTTCCAGGAGCCTGGGAGCTAGTCTGAAATGTCTGATCAATCCAGTGTGATGGTGACCACCTTTTGGAAAATCAAGTTAGATAATGCTTGGAAATCTGCCAATCGAGGACTGGACATCTGTAGCAGGTACAAACAATTAATGTATGGGCCAGGTAATATGCGGTATATAAAATATACTCATTTGTATTCAATATCTAACATGATTTTTCAAAAGGTGGTCTCATTAATAATTATTTCTGGGACACTGCTTAATTTATGTACATGCAATTAGGACGTCTGCCATTAATTAGAGCCATATGCATGCATTAGCCCTGTCTTCTGTAAGACCTAGGCCATAATATAGTATGTCATTAAGCTTAATAACCCCAATAATATCCAGGAGGGGGGGATATACATACAGGATCGGATGGACCGTTTGTGCACCAAGCGCAGAACATGGGCGTAGGCACCTACGGTCCTTAACCAGCATTTTTACTGTTTTCCAGGAGCCTGGGAGCTAGTCTAAAATGTCTGATAAATCCAGTGTGATGGTGACCACCTTTTGGAAAATCAAGTTAGATAATGCTTGGAAATCTGCCAATCGAGGACTGGACATCTATAGCAGGTACAAACAATTAATGTATGGGCCAGGTAATATGCGGTATATAAAATATACTCATTTGTGTTGAATATCTAACATGATTTTTCAAAAGGTGGTCTCATGAATCATTATTTCTGGGACACTGCTTAATTTATGTACATGCCATTAGGGCCACATCCAATCAGGACGTCTGCCATGAATTAGAGCCATATGCATGCATTAGCCCTGTCTTAGAGCTATAAGGCCATAATATAATTATTATGTCATTAAGCTTTAACGCCAATATATATCCAGGAAGGGTGGGGGAAATATATATATACAGGATCGGGTGGACGGGTTGTGCACCAAGCCCAGGGTATGGGCGGTGTCACCTACGCTCCTTAACCAGCATTTTTACTGATTTCCAGGAGCCTGGGAGCTAGTCTGAAATGTCTGATCAATCCAGTGTGATGGTGACCACCTTTTGGAAAATCAAGTTAGATAATGCTTGGAAATCTGCCAATCGAGGACTGGACATCTGTAGCAGGTACAAACAATTAATGTATGGGCCAGGTAATATGCGGTATATAAAATATACTCATTTGTATTCAATATCTAACATGATTTTTCAAAAGGTGGTCTCATTAATAATTATTTCTGGGACACTGCTTAATTTATGTACATGCAATTAGGACGTCTGCCATTAATTAGAGCCATATGCATGCATTAGCCCTGTCTTCTGTAAGACCTAGGCCATAATATAGTATGTCATTAAGCTTAATAACCCCAATAATATCCAGGAGGGGGGGATATACATACAGGATCGGATGGACCGTTTGTGCACCAAGCGCAGAACATGGGCGTAGGCACCTACGGTCCTTAACCAGCATTTTTACTGTTTTCCAGGAGCCTGGGAGCTAGTCTAAAATGTCTGATAAATCCAGTGTGATGGTGACCACCTTTTGGAAAATCAAGTTAGATAATGCTTGGAAATCTGCCAATCGAGGACTGGACATCTATAGCAGGTACAAACAATTAATGTATGGGCCAGGTAATATGCGGTATATAAAATATACTCATTTGTGTTGAATATCTAACATGATTTTTCAAAAGGTGGTCTCATGAATCATTATTTCTGGGACACTGCTTAATTTATGTACATGCCATTAGGGCCACATCCAATCAGGACGTCTGCCATGAATTAGAGCCATATGCATGCATTAGCCCTGTCTTAGAGCTATAAGGCCATAATATAATTATTATGTCATTAAGCTTTAACGCCAATATATATCCAGGAAGGGTGGGGGAAATATATATATACAGGATCGGGTGGACGGGTTGTGCACCAAGCCCAGGGTATGGGCGGTGTCACCTACGCTCCTTAACCAGCATTTTTACTGATTTCCAGGAGCCTGGGAGCTAGTCTGAAATGTCTGATCAATCCAGTGTGATGGTGACCACCTTTTGGAAAATCAAGTTAGATAATGCTTGGAAATCTGCCAATCGAGGACTGGACATCTGTAGCAGGTACAAACAATTAATGTATGGGCCAGGTAATATGCGGTATATAAAATATACTCATTTGTATTCAATATCTAACATGATTTTTCAAAAGGTGGTCTCATTAATAATTATTTCTGGGACACTGCTTAATTTATGTACATGCAATTAGGACGTCTGCCATTAATTAGAGCCATATGCATGCATTAGCCCTGTCTTCTGTAAGACCTAGGCCATAATATAGTATGTCATTAAGCTTAATAACCCCAATAATATCCAGGAGGGGGGGATATACATACAGGATCGGATGGACCGTTTGTGCACCAAGCGCAGAACATGGGCGTAGGCACCTACGGTCCTTAACCAGCATTTTTACTGTTTTCCAGGAGCCTGGGAGCTAGTCTAAAATGTCTGATAAATCCAGTGTGATGGTGACCACCTTTTGGAAAATCAAGTTAGATAATGCTTGGAAATCTGCCAATCGAGGACTGGACATCTATAGCAGGTACAAACAATTAATGTATGGGCCAGGTAATATGCGGTATATAAAATATACTCATTTGTGTTGAATATCTAACATGATTTTTCAAAAGGTGGTCTCATGAATCATTATTTCTGGGACACTGCTTAATTTATGTACATGCCATTAGGGCCACATCCAATCAGGACGTCTGCCATGAATTAGAGCCATATGCATGCATTAGCCCTGTCTTAGAGCTATAAGGCCATAATATAATTATTATGTCATTAAGCTTTAACGCCAATATATATCCAGGAAGGGTGGGGGAAATATATATATACAGGATCGGGTGGACGGGTTGTGCACCAAGCCCAGGGTATGGGCGGTGTCACCTACGCTCCTTAACCAGCATTTTTACTGATTTCCAGGAGCCTGGGAGCTAGTCTGAAATGTCTGATCAATCCAGTGTGATGGTGACCACCTTTTGGAAAATCAAGTTAGATAATGCTTGGAAATCTGCCAATCGAGGACTGGACATCTGTAGCAGGTACAAACAATTAATGTATGGGCCAGGTAATATGCGGTATATAAAATATACTCATTTGTATTCAATATCTAACATGATTTTTCAAAAGGTGGTCTCATTAATAATTATTTCTGGGACACTGCTTAATTTATGTACATGCAATTAGGACGTCTGCCATTAATTAGAGCCATATGCATGCATTAGCCCTGTCTTCTGTAAGACCTAGGCCATAATATAGTATGTCATTAAGCTTAATAACCCCAATAATATCCAGGAGGGGGGGATATACATACAGGATCGGATGGACCGTTTGTGCACCAAGCGCAGAACATGGGCGTAGGCACCTACGGTCCTTAACCAGCATTTTTACTGTTTTCCAGGAGCCTGGGAGCTAGTCTAAAATGTCTGATAAATCCAGTGTGATGGTGACCACCTTTTGGAAAATCAAGTTAGATAATGCTTGGAAATCTGCCAATCGAGGACTGGACATCTATAGCAGGTACAAACAATTAATGTATGGGCCAGGTAATATGCGGTATATAAAATATACTCATTTGTGTTGAATATCTAACATGATTTTTCAAAAGGTGGTCTCATGAATCATTATTTCTGGGACACTGCTTAATTTATGTACATGCCATTAGGGCCACATCCAATCAGGACGTCTGCCATGAATTAGAGCCATATGCATGCATTAGCCCTGTCTTAGAGCTATAAGGCCATAATATAATTATTATGTCATTAAGCTTTAACGCCAATATATATCCAGGAAGGGTGGGGGAAATATATATATACAGGATCGGGTGGACGGGTTGTGCACCAAGCCCAGGGTATGGGCGGTGTCACCTACGCTCCTTAACCAGCATTTTTACTGATTTCCAGGAGCCTGGGAGCTAGTCTGAAATGTCTGATCAATCCAGTGTGATGGTGACCACCTTTTGGAAAATCAAGTTAGATAATGCTTGGAAATCTGCCAATCGAGGACTGGACATCTGTAGCAGGTACAAACAATTAATGTATGGGCCAGGTAATATGCGGTATATAAAATATACTCATTTGTATTCAATATCTAACATGATTTTTCAAAAGGTGGTCTCATTAATAATTATTTCTGGGACACTGCTTAATTTATGTACATGCAATTAGGACGTCTGCCATTAATTAGAGCCATATGCATGCATTAGCCCTGTCTTCTGTAAGACCTAGGCCATAATATAGTATGTCATTAAGCTTAATAACCCCAATAATATCCAGGAGGGGGGGATATACATACAGGATCGGATGGACCGTTTGTGCACCAAGCGCAGAACATGGGCGTAGGCACCTACGGTCCTTAACCAGCATTTTTACTGTTTTCCAGGAGCCTGGGAGCTAGTCTAAAATGTCTGATAAATCCAGTGTGATGGTGACCACCTTTTGGAAAATCAAGTTAGATAATGCTTGGAAATCTGCCAATCGAGGACTGGACATCTATAGCAGGTACAAACAATTAATGTATGGGCCAGGTAATATGCGGTATATAAAATATACTCATTTGTGTTGAATATCTAACATGATTTTTCAAAAGGTGGTCTCATGAATCATTATTTCTGGGACACTGCTTAATTTATGTACATGCCATTAGGGCCACATCCAATCAGGACGTCTGCCATGAATTAGAGCCATATGCATGCATTAGCCCTGTCTTAGAGCTATAAGGCCATAATATAATTATTATGTCATTAAGCTTTAACGCCAATATATATCCAGGAAGGGTGGGGGAAATATATATATACAGGATCGGGTGGACGGGTTGTGCACCAAGCCCAGGGTATGGGCGGTGTCACCTACGCTCCTTAACCAGCATTTTTACTGATTTCCAGGAGCCTGGGAGCTAGTCTGAAATGTCTGATCAATCCAGTGTGATGGTGACCACCTTTTGGAAAATCAAGTTAGATAATGCTTGGAAATCTGCCAATCGAGGACTGGACATCTGTAGCAGGTACAAACAATTAATGTATGGGCCAGGTAATATGCGGTATATAAAATATACTCATTTGTATTCAATATCTAACATGATTTTTCAAAAGGTGGTCTCATTAATAATTATTTCTGGGACACTGCTTAATTTATGTACATGCAATTAGGACGTCTGCCATTAATTAGAGCCATATGCATGCATTAGCCCTGTCTTCTGTAAGACCTAGGCCATAATATAGTATGTCATTAAGCTTAATAACCCCAATAATATCCAGGAGGGGGGGATATACATACAGGATCGGATGGACCGTTTGTGCACCAAGCGCAGAACATGGGCGTAGGCACCTACGGTCCTTAACCAGCATTTTTACTGTTTTCCAGGAGCCTGGGAGCTAGTCTAAAATGTCTGATAAATCCAGTGTGATGGTGACCACCTTTTGGAAAATCAAGTTAGATAATGCTTGGAAATCTGCCAATCGAGGACTGGACATCTATAGCAGGTACAAACAATTAATGTATGGGCCAGGTAATATGCGGTATATAAAATATACTCATTTGTGTTGAATATCTAACATGATTTTTCAAAAGGTGGTCTCATGAATCATTATTTCTGGGACACTGCTTAATTTATGTACATGCCATTAGGGCCACATCCAATCAGGACGTCTGCCATGAATTAGAGCCATATGCATGCATTAGCCCTGTCTTAGAGCTATAAGGCCATAATATAATTATTATGTCATTAAGCTTTAACGCCAATATATATCCAGGAAGGGTGGGGGAAATATATATATACAGGATCGGGTGGACGGGTTGTGCACCAAGCCCAGGGTATGGGCGGTGTCACCTACGCTCCTTAACCAGCATTTTTACTGATTTCCAGGAGCCTGGGAGCTAGTCTGAAATGTCTGATCAATCCAGTGTGATGGTGACCACCTTTTGGAAAATCAAGTTAGATAATGCTTGGAAATCTGCCAATCGAGGACTGGACATCTGTAGCAGGTACAAACAATTAATGTATGGGCCAGGTAATATGCGGTATATAAAATATACTCATTTGTATTCAATATCTAACATGATTTTTCAAAAGGTGGTCTCATTAATAATTATTTCTGGGACACTGCTTAATTTATGTACATGCAATTAGGACGTCTGCCATTAATTAGAGCCATATGCATGCATTAGCCCTGTCTTCTGTAAGACCTAGGCCATAATATAGTATGTCATTAAGCTTAATAACCCCAATAATATCCAGGAGGGGGGGATATACATACAGGATCGGATGGACCGTTTGTGCACCAAGCGCAGAACATGGGCGTAGGCACCTACGGTCCTTAACCAGCATTTTTACTGTTTTCCAGGAGCCTGGGAGCTAGTCTAAAATGTCTGATAAATCCAGTGTGATGGTGACCACCTTTTGGAAAATCAAGTTAGATAATGCTTGGAAATCTGCCAATCGAGGACTGGACATCTATAGCAGGTACAAACAATTAATGTATGGGCCAGGTAATATGCGGTATATAAAATATACTCATTTGTGTTGAATATCTAACATGATTTTTCAAAAGGTGGTCTCATGAATCATTATTTCTGGGACACTGCTTAATTTATGTACATGCCATTAGGGCCACATCCAATCAGGACGTCTGCCATGAATTAGAGCCATATGCATGCATTAGCCCTGTCTTAGAGCTATAAGGCCATAATATAATTATTATGTCATTAAGCTTTAACGCCAATATATATCCAGGAAGGGTGGGGGAAATATATATATACAGGATCGGGTGGACGGGTTGTGCACCAAGCCCAGGGTATGGGCGGTGTCACCTACGCTCCTTAACCAGCATTTTTACTGATTTCCAGGAGCCTGGGAGCTAGTCTGAAATGTCTGATCAATCCAGTGTGATGGTGACCACCTTTTGGAAAATCAAGTTAGATAATGCTTGGAAATCTGCCAATCGAGGACTGGACATCTGTAGCAGGTACAAACAATTAATGTATGGGCCAGGTAATATGCGGTATATAAAATATACTCATTTGTATTCAATATCTAACATGATTTTTCAAAAGGTGGTCTCATTAATAATTATTTCTGGGACACTGCTTAATTTATGTACATGCAATTAGGACGTCTGCCATTAATTAGAGCCATATGCATGCATTAGCCCTGTCTTCTGTAAGACCTAGGCCATAATATAGTATGTCATTAAGCTTAATAACCCCAATAATATCCAGGAGGGGGGGATATACATACAGGATCGGATGGACCGTTTGTGCACCAAGCGCAGAACATGGGCGTAGGCACCTACGGTCCTTAACCAGCATTTTTACTGTTTTCCAGGAGCCTGGGAGCTAGTCTAAAATGTCTGATAAATCCAGTGTGATGGTGACCACCTTTTGGAAAATCAAGTTAGATAATGCTTGGAAATCTGCCAATCGAGGACTGGACATCTATAGCAGGTACAAACAATTAATGTATGGGCCAGGTAATATGCGGTATATAAAATATACTCATTTGTGTTGAATATCTAACATGATTTTTCAAAAGGTGGTCTCATGAATCATTATTTCTGGGACACTGCTTAATTTATGTACATGCCATTAGGGCCACATCCAATCAGGACGTCTGCCATGAATTAGAGCCATATGCATGCATTAGCCCTGTCTTAGAGCTATAAGGCCATAATATAATTATTATGTCATTAAGCTTTAACGCCAATATATATCCAGGAAGGGTGGGGGAAATATATATATACAGGATCGGGTGGACGGGTTGTGCACCAAGCCCAGGGTATGGGCGGTGTCACCTACGCTCCTTAACCAGCATTTTTACTGATTTCCAGGAGCCTGGGAGCTAGTCTGAAATGTCTGATCAATCCAGTGTGATGGTGACCACCTTTTGGAAAATCAAGTTAGATAATGCTTGGAAATCTGCCAATCGAGGACTGGACATCTGTAGCAGGTACAAACAATTAATGTATGGGCCAGGTAATATGCGGTATATAAAATATACTCATTTGTATTCAATATCTAACATGATTTTTCAAAAGGTGGTCTCATTAATAATTATTTCTGGGACACTGCTTAATTTATGTACATGCAATTAGGACGTCTGCCATTAATTAGAGCCATATGCATGCATTAGCCCTGTCTTCTGTAAGACCTAGGCCATAATATAGTATGTCATTAAGCTTAATAACCCCAATAATATCCAGGAGGGGGGGATATACATACAGGATCGGATGGACCGTTTGTGCACCAAGCGCAGAACATGGGCGTAGGCACCTACGGTCCTTAACCAGCATTTTTACTGTTTTCCAGGAGCCTGGGAGCTAGTCTAAAATGTCTGATCAATCCAGTGTGATGGTGACCACCTTTTGGAAAATCAAGTTAGATAATGCTTGGAAATCTGCCAATCGAGGACTGGACATCTATAGCAGGTACAAACAATTAATGTATGGGCCAGGTAATATGCGGTATATAAAATATACTCATTTGTGTTGAATATCTAACATGATTTTTCAAAAGGTGGTCTCATGAATCATTATTTCTGGGACACTGCTTAATTTATGTACATGCCATTAGGGCCACATCCAATCAGGACGTCTGCCATGAATTAGAGCCATATGCATGCATTAGCCCTGTCTTAGAGCTATAAGGCCATAATATAATTATTATGTCATTAAGCTTTAACGCCAATATATATCCAGGAAGGGTGGGGGAAATATATATATACAGGATCGGGTGGACGGGTTGTGCACCAAGCCCAGGGTATGGGCGGTGTCACCTACGCTCCTTAACCAGCATTTTTACTGATTTCCAGGAGCCTGGGAGCTAGTCTGAAATGTCTGATCAATCCAGTGTGATGGTGACCACCTTTTGGAAAATCAAGTTAGATAATGCTTGGAAATCTGCCAATCGAGGACTGGACATCTGTAGCAGGTACAAACAATTAATGTATGGGCCAGGTAATATGCGGTATATAAAATATACTCATTTGTATTCAATATCTAACATGATTTTTCAAAAGGTGGTCTCATTAATAATTATTTCTGGGACACTGCTTAATTTATGTACATGCAATTAGGACGTCTGCCATTAATTAGAGCCATATGCATGCATTAGCCCTGTCTTCTGTAAGACCTAGGCCATAATATAGTATGTCATTAAGCTTAATAACCCCAATAATATCCAGGAGGGGGGGATATACATACAGGATCGGATGGACCGTTTGTGCACCAAGCGCAGAACATGGGCGTAGGCACCTACGGTCCTTAACCAGCATTTTTACTGTTTTCCAGGAGCCTGGGAGCTAGTCTAAAATGTCTGATAAATCCAGTGTGATGGTGACCACCTTTTGGAAAATCAAGTTAGATAATGCTTGGAAATCTGCCAATCGAGGACTGGACATCTATAGCAGGTACAAACAATTAATGTATGGGCCAGGTAATATGCGGTATATAAAATATACTCATTTGTGTTGAATAATTAATGCTTGGAAATCTGCCAATCGAGGACTGGACATCTATAGCAGGTACAAACAATTAATGTATGGGCCAGGTAATATGCGGTATATAAAATATACTCATTTGTGTTGAATATCTAACATGATTTTTCAAAAGGTGGTCTCATGAATCATTATTTCTGGGACACTGCTTAATTTATGTACATGCCATTAGGGCCACATCCAATCAGGACGTCTGCCATGAATTAGAGCCATATGCATGCATTAGCCCTGTCTTAGAGCTATAAGGCCATAATATATTATGTCATTAAGCTTTAACCCGACAGCAACATTTCAAATTGATTCAGTGCTGGTCCCAGCTTGCATACAACTGCAGTACAGTCAACGTTTTGGTAAATCAAATTCCTTCCCATACTACGCCATATACGCTTGACGCGAAGATAATAATAACATGACAACTTGTGGTGTGTGACAGTGCCGAATGCCTGGTGGACAGTATATAGCAAACGTTTTTTTTAATTAACTACGGTAAATAGTAAATAAATAATACTTAACAAATATAACAATTATATTAATAACAATTTCTAAAGTATATAACATGGCTTGAAGGAAGCCATTAAACATTCCAAATCCGTAAGATTTTACATTCTGAAAGAATGTGTATACAACCAATACCATATACAATTTACAGGGAAATGGGAAAATCAAATCAAAATATAATAATCCGATCGCAAAGCAAATAAGAGGCTTTACACATACTTAAATCAAATACAGTAAATCTAAAATTGCAAAGTAACAATAATAGGCCATGGAAAATCGATATATAAATATAAACGACAACTAAGTTGGCGTACTTGTGGCTGTCCAACAAGCGAGAGAACTAAATTTAAATGATTCAATCCTTATATATACCTACATGTATCGTATTATTAATATTAAAATATATAGAAGAAAAGTAACTAATGAACTATTACGTACGTACGTAAGTGATAAACGAATAGCTAGACGTCGTAATGAATATATACCGCATTACGACCGTCCGATTTACCCAATAATCTGATAAGTTAATGGCCCCTGCAGGCCCGGGGGGGGGACTCCCTTATGTGAGGGGTACATGGATGCTCGTCGTACCTTTTAGGGGTCAAAATCAGGAGTTTGGTACCACTTAGGGTATCCACCATCAAACACAGACATTTCTATGTAAAGCGGTACCTTTTTGGGGTCGGGTGTCAATTGAACAAAAAAGCTGTTATAAATTTACATTTCTATTATCTTTTAGGGGTCAAAATAAGCTTGAGCCACGCCCATTTTAGTACCTCTTAGGGGTCAAATCGAAAATGTCCGACGAGCATCCCTACCCCTTTTATATGGGAGTCCCCCCCCCCCCCCCGGGCCTGCAGGAGAATCTGCTCGGATGATTGCAAGCCAACCGACTGATCCAACGACCTTACGTACGATCATCCAACCGCATTACGACCTCCCGACCGTCGATTTACCCAATAATCGTGTAAGTGTGGTCCTGAGCTTAAGAGAGAATTTTTTTTTTGATAAATTTTGATTTAATTTCTTGTTTATAGCTATGTCGTGCATCACTGACATACTCGGTTAGAGTACGGAACAAAACAATGGGTCCTACATTGATAGTTCGGTCACATTGGCATATATATAACACCGTGATGTCGGGAGCCTTTGCATTGGACCTTCCCGAGACATTGCACTTATATTAGGACTGTCAGTTTGGGAGCAAGCACTGATTGATAATAAAACATCAGAGTCGTTATATCAGTGACATAGACATGAAGTTTTAGTAATCAGGTTTATGTCAAATTTGATAGAAACCTGATTAATAAAATTTGATATAAATGTGATTGATAAAACATCATGTCTATATCACTGAAATGATGTTTTATTGATCAGTGTCTATACTGGGGTATATTAAAAGAGGCCATCATGTGGTGTCATTTAGCACATATGATTGGCTAGTACCCTTTATGAATTATTAATGAATTTTAGAAATAGAACTATACAGGCATCCAATCTACATGGTAGGGTTAATTAAGTAAGCTCTGATGTGCACCAACCAGGCAAGCTCCAATAATTAACTCACGAGCCCCATCCACAATTGTATTGCTGCATTATGTCTCTGAAACTTCATATAATTATGTGAATTATAATCTGTTGTTCATCCATCTGTTAAGCATATACCGCCAAGCTTTGGAAAAAATAATTATCATCCAATTTATTGCAAATTTAAAGAAATTTCCGAAACAGGCCTGATTATTATGGCAAGGACAAACCTATACACCAGCTGTACTATCAAAAATGGAGAAACCGGCCTTTCAATCTGAATGAATTGTCTCGTTCAAATAGCTGTCATGCATCGTCACTGCACTCAAATGACATAATTAAATCATGATTACCATTAATACTTAATGCTATTATTAGCTAACAATGGGCCTTTTGCAGGAATGCAATCACGTGGTTGTACTGGTTGGCAAAGTTTCTGACTTTTTTTTAATTTAAAGGCGCTTGTACGAGATCGATATAAGTGTTAATTAGCAATCGATTGTCCATCTTTCTACAACAGCATTTAGAAGTTTGTTTGCCACCCAGGAAAGTCTTTCCCATGGGGGCATGAGCGCAATTCATTGGTTATAGAAGTGATATATCACCACGTGACTGTTTCCTACAAAAAGGCCGATGCCTT